>CM056201.1:112925055-113328895 GCA_029692085.1 Gymnothorax javanicus | reverse complement strand
GTTTATTGGAGATGGAGGTGTCAGGCGTGCGTAAGTTTATTGGAGATGGAGGTGTCAGTGCGTGCGTAAGGTTTATTGGAGATGGAGGTGTCAGTGCGTGCGTAAGGTTTATTGGAGATGGAGGTGTCAGTGCGTGCGTAAGGTTTATTGGAGATGGAGGTGTCAGTGCATGCGTAAGGTTTATTGGAGATGGAGGTGTCAGTGCGTGCGTAAGGTTTATTGGAGATGGAGGTGTCAGTGCATGCGTAAGGTTTATTGGAGATGGAGGTGTCAGTGCGTGCGTCAGGTTTATTGGAGATGGAGGTGTCAGTGCGTGCGTAAGGTTTATTGGAGATGGAGGTGTCAGTGCGTGCGTAAGGTTTATTGGAGATGGAGGTGTCAGTGCGTGCGTAAGGTTTATTGGAGATGGAGGTGTCAGTGCGTGCATAAGGTTTATTGGAGATGGAGGTGTCAGTGCGTGCGCAAGGTTTATTGGAGATGGAGGTGTCAGTGCGTGCGTAAGGTTTATTGGAGATGGAGGTGTCAGTGCGTGCGTAAGGTTTATTGGAGATGGAGGTGTCAGTGCGTGCTTAAGGTTTATTGGAGATGGAGGTGTCAGTGCGTGCGTAAGGTTTATTGGAGATGGAGGTGTCAGTGCGTGCGTAAGGTTTATTGGAGATGGAGGTGTCAGTGCGTGCGTAAGGTTTATTGGAGATGGAGGTGTCAGTGCGTGCGTAAGGTTTATTGGAGATGGAGGTGTCAGTGCCTGCGTAAGGTTTATTGGAGATGGAGGTGTCAGTGCGTGCGTAAGGTTTATTGGAGATGGAGGTGTCAGTGCGTGCGTAAGGTTTTTATTGGAGATGGAGGTGTCAGTGCGTGCGTAAGGTTTATTGGAGATGGAGGTGTCAGTGCGTGCGTAAGGTTTATTGGAGATGGAGGTGTCAGTGCGTGCGTAAGGTTTATTGGAGATGGAGGTGTCAGTGTGTGCGTAAGGTTTATTGGAGATGGAGGTGTCAGTGCGTGCGTAAGGTTTATTGGAGATGGAGGTGTCAGTGCGTGCGTAAGGTTTATTGGAGATGGAGGTGTCAGTGCGTGCGTAAGGTTTATTGGAGATGGAGGTGTCAGTGCGTGCGTAAGGTTTATTGGAGATGGAGGTGTCAGTGCGTGCGTAAGGTTTTGGAGATGGAGGAGATGTAAGGTTTATTGGAGATGGAGGTGTCGTGAGGTTTATTGGAGATGGAGGTGTCAGTGCGTGCGTAAGGTTTATTGGAGATGGAAGTGTCAGTGCGTGCATAAGGTTTATTGGAGATGGAGGTGTCAGTGCGTGCGTAAGGTTTATTGGAGATGGAGGTGTCAGTGCGTGCGTAAGGTTTATTGGAGATGGAGGTGTCAGTGCATGCGTAAGGTTTATTGGAGATGGAGGTGTCAGTGCGTGTCGTAAGGTTTATTGGAGATGGAGGTGTCAGTGCGTGCGTAAGGTTTATTGGAGATGGAGGTGTCAGTGCGTGTGTAAGGTTTATTGGAGATGGAGGTGTCAGTGAGTGCGTAAGGTTTATTGGAGATGGAGGTGTCAGTGCGTGCGTAAGGTTTATTGGAGATGGAGGTGTCAGTGCGTGCGTAAGGTTTATTGGAGATGGAGGTGTCAGTGCGTGCGTAAGGTTTATTGGAGATGGAGGTGTCAGTGCGTCATAAGGTTTATTTTATTGGAGATGGAGTAAGGTTTTTTGGTCGTGTCAGTGCGTGCGTAAGGTTTATTGGAGATGGAGGTGTCAGTGCGTGTGTAAGGTTTATTGGAGATGGAGGTGTCAGTGCGTGCGTAAGGTTTATTGGAGATGGAGGTGTCAGTGCGTGCGTAAGGTTTATTGGAGATGGAGGTGTCAGTGCGTGCAAGGTTTATTGGAGATGGAGGTGTCAGTCGTCGTAAGGTTTATTGGAGATGGAGGTGTTGGAGTGTTTAAGGTTTATTGGAGATGGAGGTGTGTCAGTGTCGTGGGTTTATTGGAGATGGAAGGTTTATGCGAAAGGTTTATTGGAGATGGAGGTGTCAGTGCGTGCGTAAGGTTTATTGGAGATGGAGGTGTCAGTGCGTGAGGTTTATTGGAGATGGAGGTGTCAGTGCGTGCGTAAGGTTTATTGGAGATGGAGGTGTCAGTGCGTGCGTAAGGTTTATTGGAGATGGAGGTGTCAGTGCGTGCGTAAGGTTTATTGGAGATGGAGGTGTCTGTGCATGCGTAAGGTTTATTGGAGATGGAGGTGTCAGTGCGTGGTTAAGGTTTATTGGAGATGGAGGTGTCAGTGCGTGCGTAAGGTTTATTGGAGATGGAGGTGTCAGTGCGTGCGTGAAGGTTTATTGGAGATGTAAGGTTTGTCAGATGGAGCGTAAGGTTTATTGGAGATATTGGTGTCAGTGCGTGCGTGGAGGTTATTGGAGATGGAGGTGTCAGTGCGTGCGTAAGGTTTATTGGAGATGGAGGTGTCAGTGCGTGCGTAAGGTTTATTGGAGATGGAGGTGTCAGTGCGTGCGTAAGGTTTATTGGAGATGGAGGTGTCAGTGCGTGCGTAAGGTTTATTGGAGATGGAGGTGTCAGATGGTGCGTAAGGTTTATTGGAGATGGAGGTGTCAGTGCGTGCGTAAGGTTTATTGGAGATGGAGGTGTCAGTGCGTGCGTAAGGTTTATTGGAGATGGAGGTGTCAGTGCGTGCGTAAGGTTTATTGGAGATGGAGGTGTCAGTGCGTGCGTAAGGTTTATTGGAGATGGAGGTGTCAGTCGTGCGTAAGGTTTATTGGAGATGGAGGTGTCAGTGCGTGCGTAAGGTTTATTGGAGATGGAGGTGTCAGTGCGTGCGTAAGGTTTATTGGAGATGGAGGTGTCAGTCGTCGTAAGGTTTATTGGAGATGGAGGTGTCAGTCGTCAGTGCGTGCATAAGGTTTATTGGAGATGTAAGGTTTATTGGAGATGGAGGTGTCAGTGCGTGCGTGAGTTTTATTGGAGATGGAGGTGTCAGTGTGCGTAAGGTTTATTGGAGATGGAGGTGTCAGTGCGTGCGTAAGGTTTATTGGAGATGGAGGTGTCAAGAAGGTTTATTGGAGATGGAGGTGTTGGAGTGCGTGCATAAGGTTTATTGGAGATGGAGGTGTTTATTGGAAGGTTTATTGGAGATGGAGGTGTCAGTGCGTGCGTAAGGTTTATTGGAGATGGAGGTGTTTATTGGAGTCAGTGCGCGTAAGGTTTATTGGAGATGGAGGTGTCAGTGCGTGCGTAAGGTTTATTGGAGATGGAGGTGTCAGTGCGTGCGTAAGGTTTATTGGAGATGGAGGTGTCAGTGCGTGCGTAAGGTTTATTGGAGATGGAGGTGTCAGTGCATGCGTAAGGTTTATTGGAGATGGAGGTCAGTGCGTGCGTAAGGTTTATTGGAGATGGAGGTGTCAGTGCGTGCGAAAGGTTTTTTGGAGATGGAGGTGTTGGAGATGGTTTATTGGAGATGCCAGTGCGTGCGTAAGGTTTATTGGAGATGGAGGTGTCAGTGCGTGCGTAAGGTTTATTGGAGATGGAGGTGTCAGTGCGTGCGTAAGGTTTATTGGAGATGGAGGTGTCAGTGCGTGCGTAAGGTTTATTGGAGATGGAGTTGTCAGTGCGTGCGTAAGGTTTTTGGAGATGGAGGTGTCAGTGCGTGCATAAGGTTTACTGGAGATGGAGGTGTCAGTGCGTGCGTGAGGTTTATTGGAGATGGAGGTGTCAGTGCGTGCGTAAGGTTTATTGGAGATGGAGGTGTCAGTGCATGCGTAAGGTTTACTGGAGATGGAGGTGTCAGTGCGTGCGTAAGGTTTATTGGAGATGGAGGTGTCAGTGCGTGCGTAAGGTTTATTGGAGATGGAGGTGTCAGTGCGTGCGTAAGGTTTTATTGGAGATGGAGGTGTCAGTGCATGCGTGGGTTTATTGGAGATGGAGGTGTCAGTGCGTGCGTAAGGTTTATTGGAGATGGAGGTGTCAGTGCGTGCGTAAGGTTTATTGGAGATGGAGGTGTCAGTGCGTGCGTAAGGTTTATTGGAGATGGAGGTGTCAGTGCGTGCGTAAGGTTTATTGGAGATGGAGGTGTCAGTGCGTGCCTAAGGTTTACTGGAGATGGAGGTGTCAGTGCGTGCGTAAGGTTTATTGGAGATGGAGGTGTCAGTGCGTGCGTAAGGTTTATTGGAGATGGAGGTGTCAGTGCGTGCGTAAGGTTTATTGGAGATGTCAGTAGTGCGTCGCGTGCGTAAGGTTTATTGGAGATGGAGGTGTCAGTGCGTGCGAAAGGTTTACTGGAGATGGAGGTGTCAGTGCGTGCGTGAGGTTTATTGGAGATGGAGGTGTCAGTGCCTGCGTAAGGTTTATTGGAGATGGAGGTGTCAGTGCGTGCATCAGGTTTATTGGAGATGGAGGTGTCAGTGCATAAGGTGCTGGTAAGGTTTATTGGAGATGGATGGGTGTCAGTGCGTGCTTAAGGTTTATTGGAGATGGAGGTGTCAGTGCTGCGTAAGGTTTATTGGAGATGGAGGTGTCAGTGCGTGCGTAAGGTTTATTGGAGATGGAGGTGTCAGTGCGTGCGTAAGGTTTATTGGAGATGGAGGTGTCAGTGCGTGCGTAAGGTTTATTGGAGATGGAGGTGTCAGTGCGTGCGTAAGGTTTATTGGAGATGGAGGTGTCAGTGCGTGCGTAGGGTTTATTGGAGATGGAGGTAAGGTGGAGATGGAGGGCGTAAGGTTTATTGGAGATGGTTTGTCATAAGGTTTATTGAGATGGAGGTTTAGGTTTTGGAGATGGAGGTGTCAGTGCGTAAGGTTTATTGGAGATGGAGGTGTCAGTGTCGCGTAAGGTTTATTGGAGATGGAGGTGTCAGTGCGTGCGTAAGGTTTATTGGAGATGGGTGGTGTCGTAAGGTTTATTGGAGATGGAGGTTTAGTGGAGATGGGTTTATTGGAGATGGAGGTGTCAGTCGTGCGTAAGGTTTATTGGAGATGGAGGTGTCAGTGCGTGCGTAGGGTTATTGGAGATGGAGGTGTCAGTGCATAAGGTTTATTGGTAAGGTTTATTGGAGATGGAGGTGTCAGTGCGTGCGTAAGGTTTATTGGAGATGGAGGTGTCAGTGCGTGCGTAAGGTTTATTGGAGATGGAGGTGTCAGTGCGTGCGTAAGGTTTATTGGAGATGGAGGTGTCAGTGCGTGCGTAAGGTTTATTGGAGATGGAGGTGTCAGTGCGTCGTAAGGTTTATTGGAGATGGAGGTGTCAGTCCGTGCGTAAGGTTTACTGGAGATGGAGGTGATCAGTCAGTGGAGATGGAGGTGTCAGTCGTGCGTGGGTTTATTGGAGATGGAGGTGTCAGTGAATCAGTGGAGATGGAGGTGTCAGTGTTCTGTTGTGAACTCCAGGTTTATTGGAGATGGAGGATGTTGTGCAGGAGACAGGTTTATTGGAGATGGAGGTGTCATCAGCTGGTCTGAAGGTTTATTGGAGACAACTCTGGGGACCAGGTGAGTTTGGAGATGGAGGTGTCCATCCTCAAGGTTTTCCAAAATGGATGTTTAGTCCGCAGGAAGGTTATATGGAGATGGAGGTGTCAGTCCATGTGTAACACAGCACACAAACAGAATTGTGAACTCCAGCCTGGGGACCAGGATCGATCTCATCATGGATCTTTGTGGTGCTTTTAGATCTACTGTTTCCTCGGAAACATCTGTGCCCGTCCCACAGCCAGGTTGTGGTGGGGATGGTCCAATCTTCCCCCATCCTCATCATTCCAAAACCAATGTTTGGATATATTGTGGTCAGTCCATTTAACACAGCACACAAACCCGAATACTCGCCACTATCAGTGCCCATTCATCATGGAAATCTGTGGTGCTTAACACAGCACACAAACAGATCTACTGTTTTCCCTTTCACAGTCTCAGGTCCTGATGAGTGGGCTTCATGTCCTCAAATGTTTCCCATTGGGGAGGAGCGCATTACGTACATCGCCACTGACCGCTCAGGAAACAGGGCTAACTGCTCTTTCACAGTCACGGTCATAGGTGGGTGGGCATGTGATAAATTACTGACATCAGGTGGTTTGTGGTCATATTCATTCTGACATCAGGTTTAGTATATTCATCTGAAATATTTTTGACATTAATGCATAACTCTTGAATGAAGTTAAATTTGACAGCATTAGGATACAGTAATCACAAATATGCCACAGTTTAGCAGGGTGGATTGCATCATGCCTTTTGCACATTCACTGTACCCACGTGTTTATCCTGAGATTGTGAGCTTTTAAAGATATGAGGACTCTCTTCTAGATACGGAGCCACCTGTGATTGACAGGTGCAGATCCCCACCCCCTTTCCAGACTACAGAGACAGAAAGTGCTGTTGTGTGGGAGGTGCCACAGTTTTCTGACAATTCAGGTATTCACTCTTAGCGATCCTTTGTTGTGATCTGTCTTTCTGCCTGTCTACCAGTTTAGAGCGCTGTGCTGAATTCCTCAGCATGTGTAAAATGATGCATGAAGCAAATATGATTTCAAAAATGAGAAATTAAAATTTTCCAAGTATCAAAATAAAATATAAAGAGCAGTAAATAATTTAAAATGGAATCAAATCAATATTTTGCGTGACTACACATTGCCATTAAAACTGCAGCAGTTCTCTTCGGCACACTGGCCTAGTTCTCGAGGAAAATGAGCTTGAAGGTTGTTGCAAACATATTGCAGAACTTGCCCCAGTTCTTCAGCTTCAGGGCTGTCTCCATGCTTTGCTTTACTGATGGACTCTAACTTGCCAATGCTGAAATCATTGTTACATGTTTTTTTTAAAGAATTTTTTTGGGAGGTTCTCTCCTTTATTTGACAGTGCAGTAGAGACAGACAAGAAAGGTGGGGAGACGAATGGGGAAGACATGCAATAATGGCCTGGGGCCAGATTCGAACCCAGGCCGCTGCAGAAAGGACTCAGCCTGAGTGGTATGCGCACTTAACCGATATGCCAATGGGGCGCTTGTACATTATTGTTTACTCATTTCCCTGTTATTAAGCAGGAAATAATTAAGATCTTTGGAAACGTTGGGATCTCAACTAGAATTTGAAATAGGCCTAATGTTCTTTAAGTTTGTAGATCCGACCGAGCAATCTGATTGGTCAATTAGACATTTAGAATGTTCTAAATTAGCAAGATAGTACAAGTAGACTGTGCTCAAATTAAAAATACGTCATCACTGAAAACATTACTCTGCCCATCATAGTTGCCTATAGGCCATTGATGTTAAGAAGTAGGCAGGGGAACACCAGATGCAGGAACTGAAGTGTTTATTTAAACACAAAACACTAGGAGAAAATAGGCACACAGGCAAGAAATAAAACACCGTGCACATGCACTGAACAAATGGGAAAACTAAGGTACACTGCCCAAGGCAGGGGGAAACAGAAGTACACACTCCGAGAGTGGCTAAACTAGGAAAACAAAAACTGAACCTAACTAGACTGACGGACACACTGGGAGACTTAAACAAGGGGCAGACAAGACGTGGGCGCAGCAAAATACAAGACTCGGGAATCATACACAGGAAATACTCGGAAGGCACAAGGAGCTGAGATTTCACCATGCAGATCAAGTCTAGCAAAGTTCCGTCTGATGTCTCCTCCCATCTCTGCCACATTTATAGTCACGAGAGGAGGCGGGGACTCGGAGCGCAATCTCGACTGGAACAGAAACACATGGGATTAATAAACAAATTAACAAGGACCGGGTAACCATAATGACTCGAGACAAGACGCTGAGACCATCAATCAAACTAGACAGTTTAGATTAAGGTAATCCAAACGTGACGAGTAAAAAGCACCACGAGAGAAGCAAAGGAAAGCTCAGCTTTAAACGCAGTTAATCAAGGAAAGCTTAGGCGGGAATTACTAAAGCTAGAAACACTCGCACTCGCTAATGAGTTAATAAAGGTTAATACTACGTGACGAAATATTTACAATCACCCTCAAATAAGTGCTGGTTACTACGGTTAGTAATTATCCTATCAGAGAACGCATTCACTCAGTTTAGCGAGACCCAGAATTAAGCACAGGTGGAAACAATGAATGAAATACCACAGCCGAAACCGAAAGAGGAAACGTGATTGGACAACGAGACGCAGGCATGCTGAGGGCTGTCACGCGACATCATTGGAGATTGGCAGAGAGGGAATCGATCATCAGACGGCAGAATGAAAGCTGAAAAATAAAACGAAAGTAAGGCACGGGACAAAAAGCACAAGCACAATGACAAAACAGCACACATGAGGCAGAACCATAACAATTGATTTAATTAATTTGTCAATTTGTTTGCATTTGTACATTGAAATGAAAATTTAATAAATCAACAGATCTGTGAAAACTGCCGTCTTTAATATGCCTCAGTGCGCAAGCGAGGCATACGGTAGTTCGTTTGTGTGTCATTCATTCTGTCTGTTACCGGGATAGCCGCTACACCGGTCAAAATCAAGTCCTAGAATATGGCTCTATGGGTTAAATGCCATGATATCTTGGATTTAAATTTGCCAGATTTTTTGAGATAGAGCTTTGTTTTCGAGTTATAGCACTATTTGATTACCACGATGGCTGCTGCGAGCGATCAAGACTTTAACGAAGAAAAAGCTCTTCACAATGGATCGCTTTACAACTTGTGAGTTCGATTTATATCACAGCAATAGTCACTGCTGATGGCAAAACTTGACTAATGGAGCATAATGCCGACAGTGATTCATGTAGACACACATTGCGCACTGTGTTAAATACAGCACTGCGTGGATTTTCGAACTTACTGCTGTATGAACTTTATAAAACACCACAAATGATTTCTCCCCCCACACAGTAACAGTGTGCAAATGAACAATGCTTTTAGTTATCGCTAGGCTTCACTAAGCCTAACAACCGCAGTCTCGCTGAGCGGTCCTACGAAGCTGCTTATCAACTGATTATGTCAACTGGCCACTGGTGAGTAAATACTTGAGAATAGCAATGTTTCCATCCACACGTTCTTATGCGAATTAAGTCATATCGAATAAAAAATGCCTTATGGAAACGGTGAAATTTGACTTGATTTTCAAGATATCGACATTACGTTTATACGGTTGATCTCATCGGATTTTCTTCTTGATCGGTAAAAGGTTCATGCGATAACTGCTGATGGAAACGTTATTTGCCGAATAAATCTGCAACTGCATCGTGACGTTGCCTTCTAATAATGGTTTGCATGTTGGTAATAGCTGGCACATAAGCACTATTACAACTTGTGCAATTATCATCATTTGTTGGGAGACGCAATCCATTATTGCTAACTAGTTAATTTTGTTGCCTACCTCACTACTTCTGTTCACTCGAAGGTTCTGCGATGCACTGCGAAAATGAATGGAAACAGCTTAAAATGTCAGAAATCTATTCGATACACCGATTTGATCGCAAAGCAGCAAGTGACGTCATTACGCACAAGTTTTTATTCGCTTTAATGCCGTTAGGTGGAAATGCATTTTCACCGCGTTTATTCGCATGAATATTTTTGGCAAACTTCAGATAATTCGATTGACAAGTGGATGGAAACATGGCTTATGTCAAGCATAGATGCACAGCTAGGGCACTCTGACATGTCCACACAGAATTTTATAGCTTCATTAAGGGACATACTTCTCACTGCTGTAAGCACCGAGGCATCAGCACCTTCAGTGCTTTCATTTCAGAGGTAATTTGATAGTGGCCTGAAAAGGTGATTCGCGAAAGCCCCCGAAAGGTGGGGTAGAAATTATATAACTCTGTTCAGCTTTAATGTTACAGATTACTTTTGTTACTTTTACTGCTTGGCCACATTAATCGGAGCTAACGTTAAATTGGAGTGACGCCCCCCCAGCTGAAATGAAACATCTGCTGGTGAGTTTATTAAAAGACAGATTTTTGTTCAGGTGTCGACACTGGAAAGCCGTTGCCTACATTTAAATATACCGTTAATATAAGTTCGTTCGATAAAGATCAGCCGAGTCATTGTCACGGCACCTGTCAGCTTAAAAATGACTGAGATGTCGGCATAAGTATAACTATGAGTCCATGAAAAAATGATTTTTTTTTCCAGCGGATATTCTTGTAACAACATGATTGAGGTGGCACTGGCAGGCGGTGGTGCCGCAGTGGCACATGGTGGCAAACTGTGGCGCAAACTGTGGCAAAAATGGAGCATCAGTGTTAGTTCAGACAGGCACGGAAGTCAGTTTTGGCTCCACCCCTTGTCCAATCGCATTGGATTTCAGCGTCACGTACCTAATTTGCGCGTCTTTTTAAATAAGGCGGCGCTCTCCATCTCAACTAACCAAGCTCTACCATTCCCACTAAGACCCATTACAGATCTGCGCAAACATCCATGCTGCAGTTCTCTAAGGTATGAGAATCAGTACTTGGGTATTTTTCTTACCTCGTGCATCATCATTATGTCCGGGCATCCTGATCCTTTCTCGGAGGAGGAATACGTCCTGGACATTTCAGCTGCTATCTCTCCCATCTTTGCAGTCAGATCATGGCAGGTCCCTGAAATGGCGAGCCGATGCAAGAGGAGATGAGCCCCTGTTCATGACCGATTCTGGGAGGGAGATGTCCCGAGCTTGGTGTGCTGTTCGTCTCTGCATCCTGTGCTAGTGCTGTGGTCTGCCCCAATCCTATGCACCACACATTCCTTTCGCATCGGCACTGCAACTACGGCTGCCTCCAAAGTTCCAGCATCTGTTCTCCAAGCCCTGGGTCGCTGGTCCTCAGGAGTATACCAGAAATACGTCCGTCTTAATACTAGTGAATTTCGTCCGCAAAAGTAGCAATGAGTAATTTATGTAATCTGTAAATTGTTGTTCTTGCAATGTTAATTCTATACTCACACCATGCTTTGCCATTTCGAATTTAATGTCGGTCAACTGTAATGGGCTTTACGATAATCAACGCGTGCAAAGTTCATGAGTATCGTCCAATCCGTTCAACTTGGGGAAACTGGCATTTCATTCATATCGATTCACTATCTGCATCTGCCTTCTGTCCATATAATATTTAAAATGTCAATGTATTTACTACATGTAGACTCATCTCACATAGCATATTTCCTTTGCATCAAGTCTCTCATGAGGGACTTGCCAAATGTTCCTCTGCTCGCACCAGCAGGCCACTGATGTCCAGCATACAGAGGAGAAGGTCATGCACGCTTGCATGAATTCAAAGGAAATGCGACATGCCTGTCGCTACACATATCCTCATTCTCACATAGCATATTTCCTTTGTATCAAGTCACTCATCGTGTCCTGCCGAATGTTCTTCTGCTTGCATTCAGCAGGCCGCTGATGTCCAGCATCCAGAAGAGAAGGTCATGCACGCTTGCATGAATTCAAAGGAAATGCGACATGCTTATCGCATTCACATTGTTTATCCCCACATAGCACACTTTCCGCATACCGATTTTTGTCTATTAATGCTCCAGTCAATGTCATATCTTCTATTCCTTGATCATAGAATGAGCTCGTTTGTTATTCGTATTCAGAATTTAATGGATCGAAACGCATTTCATGTTCAGATCCCCGCGGGTGACTCTGCTCATCTGCTCCCTGCAGGAGCGCGAGTTTGGGGGTTGTGATCTCCTGGAATGTCTGTGTCATGCTTGCTCAGATTGTTCCAGAGTATCACTTGAGCAGAGTCATGGCCAAATTCAAATGTATGTCATTCCAAATAAATGGTTAAATCTGACGTTAGTGTCCTGTCTGAAATGTTAATGTCAGTGTTAGTTCAGACAGGCATGGAAGTCAGTCTTGGCTCCACCCCTTGTCCAATCGCATTGGATTTCAGCGTCACGTACCTAATTTGCGCGTCTTTTTAAATAAGACGGCGCTCTCCATCTCAACTAACCAAGCTCTACCATTCCCACTAAGACCCATTACAGATCTGCGCAAACATCCCCTCCACCTCCCCAGCCTCCTCCTTTCCAACGGCACGGTCTTTGGCAGTACTCGTTGTGTCCTACTCTTGTCTTTATATGGTATTGGCATTGTTTTGTATGGTATCAGCATTGTTTGTAAACTGTATTGTCATTCATTTCATTTTGAGCGCTGACTGCTGCTGTCCTGCTGTCCTGATCCGGTCCTGATCCAGTTCTGCACCATCCTCGGCATGCCACTTCCTGGTGCTACAGACGTCACAGTTCGGATGGTCTTAAATGGAACTCTTTTGCCATTTTACTCTATTTGACTTTATTTTGTTATTATTAGCTAGCCCGCGGAGGATGGGCTTCCCCACTATAGTCGGGTTCCTCCTGAGATTTCTTCCCATTGGGGAGTTTTTTTCTCACCACTGTTTGAGGATTTTTCTCCCTACTGGGAGTTTTTTTGCCTCATTTGCTGTAGTGGGGAATAGGCTGGGCACTGCCCTTTCATTTATTTAATCTCTCACTGTAAAGCGTCTTTGTGACAGTCTCTGTGAAAAGCGCTGTGCAAATAAATTGAAATTAAATTTTAAACACGGTGAACCAGGCTCTGCTGGGGGGGTTGTGATCTCCTGGAATGTCTGTGTCATGCTTGCTCAGATTGTTCCAGAGTATCACTTGAGCAGATTCACGGCCAAATTCAAATGTATGTCATTCCAAATAAATGGTTAAATCTGACGTGTGTCCTGTCTGAACTGCGGCGGGCGAATCGCGGCGAACTGTGGCAGGCGAGCGGCACTCTTCAGCACCTGACAGACACTTTCCTCAATTTGTGACAGGTCAGCTGTCATAAATCTGTTTCATGAAAGTTATACAGATATAAATAGTCGATTTAAATTGTGAACGCTCGTGAGTAACTGCGTTGGTTGTAGCGTGATCCGACTTCAGTCAAGTGTGACGTTATGTTTTCTTTATCTTGTTCTGGCAGTTTGGAAAAGATGGAAAATCGCCTAGTTCAGTTTGCCTTTCCTAAAGTTCACCTAACTGACATGGATAAACACTTGTCATTCGGTTCTACGATAATTAACATGCATTCGAAAAATCACTGGCATCGTCATTTCATTCGTATCAATATGTTCATACAGCCGCTAGCTACCTAGGTCTGTTTATGCCCAGTCCGCTGACATTATCTAGCTCACATTTTTAATAGATTAACATTATAAATTCGAGCGTCTTGTCGGTGATTTTTATACCTGCGAATTACTACAATTGTGGGTAATTGACTTCACCTCTGTAGAAAGTTTTTTTTTTTTTTTTTTGTCATGCAGCGAATTGTTTAATCTTGATGTAGGCATAAAAGCCTAAATACAGTGCTAGCGATGAAAAGGAACAATAATATGCTATTTATAACTGCACCACTGTGGCGCCTATGGCACTCCTGTGGCAGCTACTGGCACTCCTGTGGCATATATAAAGACATTTTCACGATTGTATTGATAATTACTACCCCAATTCCGAAATAGTTCGGACGAAGTGTAAATTGTGAATAAAATCAAAATGCAATGACTTTCAGATCACATGAGCCAATATGTTATTTACAATAGAACATAAATAACATTTCAAATGTTGAAACTGAGACATTTTACATTTTTATCCACAAAATGAGCTTATTTCAAATTTTCTGCCTGCAACAGGTCCAAAAAAGTTGGGACACAGGCAAAAAAGGGCTGAAAAAGCAATTAATATATAAGAGAATCCGCTGAAAGAACATTTAGCAAGTAATTAAGTTAACTGGCATCAGGTGTGTAACATGATTGGCTATAAAAGGGATGTCTTAGAGAGGCTGAGTCTCTCAGACGTAAAGATGGCCAGAGGCTCTCTAACCTGTGAAGGCTTGTGTAAAAAAATTGTGGAATACTTTAAAAACAATGTTTCTCAATGTCAAATTGCAAAGGCTTTGAAGGTCTCATCATCAACAGTGCATAACTTCATCAAAAGATTCAGAGAAACTGGAAAAATCTCTGTGCATAAGGGATAAGGCCGAAGACCTTTACTGGATGCCCGTGATCTTCGGGCCCTCAGATGCCACTGCATCACTCACCGGCATGATTCCGTCATTGACATTACTAAATGGCCCCAGGAATACTTCAAGAAACCACTGTCTGTAACCACAGTCTGCCGTGCCATCCACAGATTCCACCTAAAACTCTATCATGCAAAAAGGAAGCCATTGTTGAGCATGATCCAGAAGCGCCGCCGTGTTCTGTGGGCCAAGGCTCATTTAAAATAGACTGTAGCAAAGTGGCAAAGTGTCCTGTGGTCAGACGAGTCCAAATTTGACATTCTTGTTGGAAATCATGGGCATCGTGTCCTCCGGGCTAAAGAGGAGAAAGACCACCCCTCATGTTATCAGCGTTCGGTTCAAAAGCCAGCATCTCTGATGGTATGGGGATGCATTAGTGCATATGGTGTGGGACACTTGCATGTTTTAAAAAGCACCATGAATGCTGAAAGGTATATAAAGGTTTTAGAGCAACATATGCTCCCCTCCAGATGACATCTATTCCAGGGAAGGCCTTGTGTTTTTTAGCAGGACAATGCAAAACCATATACTGCAGCTATTACAACAGCATGGCTTCATAGTAGAAGAGTCTGTGTGCTGAACTGGCCTGCCTGCAGTCCTGATCTTTCACTGATTGAGAACATTTGGCGCATAATTAAACGAAAAGTCTGTCAAAGGAGACCCAAAACTCTCCAGCAGCTGGATGCCTATATTAAACAAGAGTGGGATCAAATTCCAATGGCTAAACTCAAGAAACTTGTCTCCTCAATGCCCAGACGCCTCCACTCTATGTTAAAAAGAAGAGGGGATGCTACACCATGGTAAACAGGCCCCTGTCCCAACTGTTATGAGACCTGTAGCAGCCATCAAATTTGAAATGAGCTCACTTTGTTGGATAAAATTGTAAAATTTCTCAGTTTCATTATTTGCTACGTTATCTCTGTTCTGTTGTGAATAAAATACTGGCTGGTGTGATTTGAAAGTCATTCTGTTTCGAATTTATGCACAATTTACACTTTGTCCCAACTATTTCAGAAGTGGGGTTGTAAATATTTTAATATTTTTCACTGCAGAACGATGAAGTAGGCCAGTGTTTAATGTCAGTCTTCTGCTGCTTATGTTATGAGGAAATGAGAAAACAAACACAAAAAATAAAAACAGCCTTGTGAATAATAAGTGCAAATCTGTGACCAAATTTTTCTCATATTATTTTATATTTATTAAACAACCAACACTTTAAAAATATATTTTTAATTGTTGTGATCGATTGTTCCATAAAAGCAGTTATAAATAGCATGTTATTGTTCTTTTTCATCTCTAGCACTGTATTTAGGCCTACAAGAAGAATAAACAATTCGCTGCATGAAAAAAAAAACTTTTTAACGCGGTGATTACTTAAGGTTTTTCTATTTACTTATTTATTTACATCTAAACCCAGTCAATTACCCACAATTTTGGTAGCTCGCAGGGATAAAAATCACCTTAGAGGACAAAATGCTCGAATTTATAATGTTAATCTATTAAAAATGTTAGCTAGCTAAGGTCAGCGGACTGGGCATAAACAGACCTAGGTAGCTAGCGGCTGTATGAACATATTGATACGAATGAAATGACGATGCCAGTGATTTTTCGAATGCATATTAATTATCGAAGAACCGAATGGCAAGTGTTTATCCATGTCAGTTAGGCGAACTTTAGGAAAGGCAAACTGAAATAGGCGATTTTCCATCTTTTCCACACTGCCAGAACAAGATAAAGAAAACAACGTCACACTTGACTGAAGTCGGATCACGCTACAACCAACGCGGTTACTCACCAACGTTCACAATTTAAAATCAACTATTTATATCTATCCACCTTATTCCGGAGGGCGCTGCTGTTGGCTGCAGGGTGAAGTTGCCTTTAGACGTCGACTTCCAGGCTGTTCAGCCTGTCAGGCTGCGTAAACTCCGCCCCCAAGTACAGCCAATCAGATCGCGAGCTAGAGGACAACCAATCCGCTCACGAGGCAGCCAGTTCAATTCGGAAGCCTTTACTCGGGAAGTGGGCTTAAGAACAACAATATTGTTAAAAACGAATGCGTTCAATCTTCTTTTCATATTAAAGAAACTGATTAGTGAGGTAACGTTAGATATTTAAGCTATTTTGATTATGTTAACCAATGCAAACAAGAGCTTTTTTTGTCTTACAGTTAACTTATAGACTGAACCTTAGCTAAACAGATCATACTTGTTAACTGAAACACTTCTACAATATAACTTCAAGTATAACTCTGTTTGAAACATAAAAGTGGCCTATTTGTGAGATATTTTGTACAATAAGCTGTTTAGCTGAGCATTTTTTAAAAACTTCAACTGCCAGTTGCTGTAATGTTTGCTGCCTTCAAGGCTGATTGTAGAGCACTAGTGCCTTCAAGGCTGATTGTAGAGCACTAGTGCCTTCCAAGCTTATTGTAGAGACTAGTGCCTTGCAGGCTGATTAGAAGGCTAAATTTGATTTCATATTGCATAAGCTTTGATAGTATTCAGTCAGATGCCTTCCAGGCTGACCGTAGAGACTAGTGCCTTGCAGAAAGGTTAGAAGGCTAATGTTGATTTCATATTGCATAAGCTTTGATAGCATTCAGTCAGATGCCTTCAAGGCATCAGGGCCCGGGGTGGGTATTAGGGCGGGTGCTGCTGCAGGAGCATCAAGGCCCCGGGTGGGTGCTGGGCGCTTTTTTTTTAGCGGGCGGGGAGATAGGGCTCCACGACAGCGCCAAGACATCATTTGAACTCCTAAAAGAGTAAAAAAGTAAAGACGACGTCAATATGCAACAACACTGCTGTCAGTTTTCTGAGGTAACGTGGTTGATTTTTGAACTGTAATAAATCTATGGGCTGAAAAATAGAAGATTTTAAATTAGCCTTGGAAGGCTCCAACTCAGTAGAGGCCCCCCTCAGTAATGCTGAGGGAGTCTCTACTGTCAGCCTTGAAGGCATCAGAATTGTAAACACACATATATATACAGTTGTATGCAAAAAGTTTGGGCACCCCTGATCAAAATTTCTGTTACTGAGAAAAGTTAAGCAAGTAGAAGATGAACTGATTTTTGAATGGCATAAATTTAAAGATACAACACTTTTTTTTTTTTTTTAAGCAGTAGTGGTGTATTACTTTTGTTTTGTACAATTCTAGAGCAAAAATAAAGGAAATGAGCACCCTGCAAAAGTTTGGGCACCCCAAAAGATTTGAGCTCTCAGGTAACTTTGACTATAGTCTCAAATCGTATGTAGCTTGTTAGGGCTATGGCTTGTTCACAATCATCGTTAGGAAAGGCCAGGTGATGCAAATTTTTAAGTTTATAAATACCCAGACTCCTCTATCCTTGGCCCAACAATCAGAAGCCATAGGGTCCTCTATGCAGCTGTCTAGCTCTCTGGAAATGAAAATAATTAATGCCCACAAAGCAGGAGAAGGCTATAAGAAGATAGCAAACGTTTTTAGGTTGCAATTTCCTCAGTTCATAATATAATTAAGAAATGGCAGTCAACAGAATCCGTGGAGGTCAGCTTGAGGTCTGGAAGACCAAGAAAACTGCTCATCGGATTACTAGAAAGGTAAATCAAAACACCCGTTTGACAACAAAAGACCTCTGGCAAGATTTAGCACACCATGGTGTCATGGTGCACTGCCCTACAGTTCAGCGACACTTGCTCAAATATGACCTTCATGGAAGAGTCATGAGAAGGAAACCTTTCCTGCATCCTCACCATGAAATTCAGCATCAGAAGGTTGCTAAGGAACATCTGAACAAGACTGATGCATTTAGGAAACAAGTCCTGTGAACTGATGAAGTTAAAATAGATGTGTTTGGCTGCAATGAGCATAGGTATGTTTGGAGAAAAAAGGATGCAGAATTTCATAAAAAGAACACCTCTCTAACTGTCAAGCACATGGTTGATCCTGCTTTGGGCTTGTGTTGCAGCCAGCCAGTGGCACGGAGAACATGTCACTGGTCGAAGGAAGAATGGATTCAATCAAATTTCAGAAAATTCTAGAAGCAAACATCTCACCATCTGTCAAAAAGCTGAAGATGAAAAGAGGATGGCTTCCACAACAGGATAATGATCCTAAACACACCTCAAAATCCACAACTGACTACCTCAAGAGGTGCGAGTTGAAGGTTTCACCGCAGCCCTCAAGGTCTCCTACCTCAACAGCATTGAAAATCTGAAAATGGACCTCAAAAGAGCAGTCCATGCAAGTCAGCCAAAGAATCTCTCACAGAACTAGAAGCCTTTGAAAAAGAATAATGGGCAAAATCCACCAAACCAAAATTCAAAAACTCCTAGCTGGCACCAAAAAGTGTTTACAAGCTGTGATACTTGCCAAAGGGAGTGTTACTTAGCACTGACCATGCAGGGTGTCCAAACTTTTGCTTTGGACTGTTTTCCTTTTTTGCCATTTTGAAACAGTAAAAGGATGGAAATTAAAAAGTAATCTTGCTTAAAATATAAAGGAAATGTGTCCTCTTTAACTTCATGCCTTTTGGAGAGCAGTCATTTTTTACTCGCTTAGCTATTCACAGTAATAGAAATTTTGATCTGAGGTGCCCAAACTTTTGCATACAACTGTGAATGTATGTGTGTGTGTATATATATATATATATATATATATACACACACACGCCACCGCTCAAAAGTTTGGGATCACTTGCAAATTTCTTTGTTTTCCAAAGAAAAATACATTTTCATGCATTTCACAAACATTTTTATCCATTTCACAAACGATTAAAATTAATCAGATGATTTTCAAAGAATGGTCTACATTTTTGCATAGAGGCCTATTATCAGCAACTGTCCTCTGCATCAATCTCCTAGTATGGCTGCTAATCCAAGTTAAGCATTTTATAAGGCTAATTGATTATTAGAAAACCCTTCTGCAAATGTGTTGCACAGCGGAAAACCGTTAAACTAATAAGGGAGCACAAAAGGGAGCATGGCATTCTTGAGGTTGGTTTAGTACCTGAAGCATCAGCAGTTGTTTGTTTGTTTACAGGCTCAAAATGGCCAGAAAGAAAGAACGAACTTTAGAGACCCGTCAGTCTATTGTTGTGCTTAGAAAAGAAGGCTATTCAATGCGAGAAATTGAAAACTTAAAATCTCTTACCATGCTGTCAACTACTCCCCTTCAGAGAGCAGCACAAACTGGCACTAACAAGGACAGAAAAAAAGGGTGGGAGGCCCCGATGCACAACTGTGCAAGAAGACAAATATCTGAGAGTGTGTAGTTTAAGACAAAGACGCCTCGCAGGTTGTCAACTAGCAGCTGCGCTTAAATAATTCCGTCAAACACCAGTTTCAGTATCAACAGTGAAGGTGGGTTTTTTTTTGATGAAGGCAAAGTTTGAAGTACATATTCATCATTTTCCATTAAAACATCATTTCTAATGTCAGCATGTTCTGTTCATTTGCTATATTTCCTATTCAGACTAATTTCATTTGTGTTTCTATGGAAAACAAGAAAATTTCCAAGTGATCCCAAACTTTTGAGCGGTAGTGTATATATATATATTGGATGAAATCATCAGCCTACTAACCAGCCTGCAAGGCACTAGTCTCTACGGTCAGCCTGGAAGGCATTTGAGGCAATACTATTGAAGATTATACAATATGAAATCAACATTAGCCTTCTAACCAGACTGCAAGGCACTAGTCTCTACAATCAGCCTTGAAGGCATTTGAGGCAATACTATTGAAGATTATACAATATGAAATCAACATTAGCCTTCTAGCCAGCCTGCAAGGCACTAGTCTCTACAATCAGCCTTGAAGGCATTTGAGGCAATACTATTGAAGATTATACAATATGAAGTCAACATTAGCCTTCTAACCAGCCTGCAAGGCACTAGTCTCTACAATCAGCCTTGAAGGCATTTGAGGCAATACTATTGAAGATTATACAATATGAAATCAACATTAGCCTTCTAACCAGCCTGCAAGGCACTAGTCTCTACAATCAGCCTGGAAGGCATTTGAGGCAATACTACTGAAGATTATACAATATGAAGTCAACATTAGCCTTCTAACCAGACTGCAAGGAAGTAGTGCTCTACAATCAGCCTTGAGGGCATCCGAGGAAATACTATTAAAGATTATACAATATGAAGTCAACATTAGCCTTCTAACCAGCCTGGAAGGCACTAGTGCTCTACAGTCAGCCTTGAAGGCATCTGAGGCAATACTATTGAAGATTATACAATATGAAATCAACATTAGCCTTCTAACCAGCCTGCAAGGCACTAGTCTCTATGGTCAGCCTGGAAGGCACTAGTCTCTACAATCAGCCTTGAAGGCATCGGACTGAATACTATCAAAGATTATACAATATGAAATCAACATTAGCCTTCTAACCAGCCTGCAAGGCACTAGTCTCTACAATCAGCCTTGAAGGCATCTGAGGCAATACTATTGAAGATTATACAATATCAAATCAACATTAGCCTTCTAACCAGCCTGCAAGGCACTAGTCTCTACAATCAGCCTTGAAGGCAGCTAACGTTATAGCAACTTGCAGTTGAAGTTTTTAAGCCCAACTAGACAGCTTATTGAACAAAATATCTCACAAGTGGGTCAATTTTATGTCTCAAACAGAGTTACACTTGAAGTTATATTGTAGAAGTGTTTAAGTTAACGAGTATTACCTGTTTAGCAAAGGTTAGGTCTATAAGTTAACTGTAAGACAAAAAAATAACACTTGTTTGCGTTGGTTCACATAATCAAAATAGCTGAAATATCTAATGTTACCTCACGAATCAGTTTCTTTAATGAGAAAACTCCCGATTAAATGCATTCGTTTTTAAAAATATTGTTGTTCTTAAGCCCTCTTACCGAGTAAAGGCTTCCGAATTGAATTGGCTGCCTCGTGAGCGGATTGGTTGTACTCTAGCTCGCGATCTGATTGGCTGTACTTGGGGGCGGCGTTTACGCAGCCTGACAGGCTGAGCAGCCTGGAAGTCGACGTCTGAAGGCAACTTCACCCTGCAGCCTACTGTTGATATCATTTGGGGTGCAACTTCCGGTGGAAGTAGTTTTTAGCGAGTGGCTAGTCAAGAACAGCGGCGTTTCTTTCAGTTAACTTAGCGATTACAGCTCGTTTTTTTTTTATAACTTAACTTGCTTTTCTTAAAATGTCCCTTCAGAGTGCCGGCACCTATTGTGCTGTTCGAGGCTGAACTAACAACCAGAGGAAGCTAAATTTATGGTTTGATCAACAGTGTTTTGAACACGCACCCAGAACATAGGGGATTGTCCTTGTGTTCAGCGAAACGGTTTCCATTGCCTACCCACAGAAGAGGAAGCCAGAATTTGGCTGAAAAACCTGAATTTGGAAAGATCCCCGAAAACATTTAGTGCTCATTTCATTATGTCGACAAACAACGATTCCTACTTTAAGGCTAGGCTCAGACAGACCGCCGCAGAGGAGACGCTGGGTCCTCAGAAGCATTTTGACAGCAGTGGCAGGAGAGCACAAGGTATGATTTCACATTTAGGGAGGACAGTAAATTGTTGTATTTGTCCAATTTCATCAGTCAGTGTAACTAACGTTTCATCCTGTACAGTTTAAGATGAGGCTGTAGAAGTAGCAATAGTCTACTACAATTTGAAAATAGCCTACTCTGTTCCAAACAATAGTCTTGCACTCCAAACCTTATTTCACTAAAATTAAAAGTATGGGAAAAATGGACTCACTGTGTTTTACATGTTATAGTATTGGATTAGCTAGCAACTTAATACCGTATAATGTAGTTGGCTGGAGTAGAGCTAATTTGACTCGTACTGTCGGATGGCTTAATTTACTCTGTATAACAATCCATTACGTTTCATATGTAGAGCAATATTTACCGCTGAAATATAGTGTTTCCTTCATAAATATTCTCAGAATGTACTTTTATATCTCTTTTAAGGTACATAAGGTTGTATACTACCTCCTTTAACAAAACGCGACTTACCTTGTTGCTGTGGAAGTACTGCATACGCTTCAGAGCTTTGTAGATTGTTCATAGCTTCGCAGTCTGTGGCAACGGAGTCGCTAATGTAGCCAAATGCACTAGTGTGGCCACTGCTTCAGGTCGTTCTGCCATTCTTCGATAGTAGAAGGCAGCGGTACCGTAACTTCATCCCGTCTGAGGGCTAAAAGGTGATGTTCCCTCATATATTATTTTCCAATCGCTTAAAAAAAGAGGATTTGCGTCAGCCGCTACCATGGTAAACAGTTCAGTGACAGGATGCAACGGAAGTTGCTCCCAGAATTTGCACAAGGGATCATGAGACGTGGGAATAAGGTGGATACAACTTCCATGAAACAGATTTATGACAGCTGACCAGTCGAGTGTCGAGGAAAGTGTCTGTCAGGTGCCAAAGAGTGCCGCTCGCCTGCCACAGTTCGCCGCGATTCACCGCCACAGTTTGCGCCACAGTTTGCCACTGCTGTGCCGCTTGCCTGCCACAGATTGCCACGATGTGCTACTGCGGTGCCATCGCCTGCCAGTGCCACTAGGAGGATCCCGGCCTTGCTGCCAAATTGGCTGGATGACAAGGACTAGTTTACGTCAGATCTCATGTATTTACACGGAAATGGAGAGAATGCTAGTCGCAAAAAACGTTTATATTTTGAGAGCGAAATGCCCACAGAATGAATAATTTTTGATTATACATTTTATTTTGTTGGTAATGGTTGTATAATCGCATTATTACACTCGAGGGTGTGCTTGACCGTCATTCTTGTCACTTCAGTGATTCTAACGGCCGCATCACTGTCGTGACAAGAATGACGGTCAAGCACACCCTCGCGTGTAATAATGCTTAAATTAAGCAGCCGCAGTTGATGAACCCATTTATTAGTCAAGAGGTTTTATGTGGTTAAAAAATGTGACCGGATTGAAAAATACATTTCGGTGCAGTTTTTGTGGTAGTGTTTTTATCTGTCCTTTGTCTTTGGGGCGATGGGGCAGCCACTGCGATAGAGTCATTGCAGTGTTTACAGAGGGGTGGAGTCTTACAGGGCAGAGCAGTGACACTGTGTTAGATGAACACAGAGAAATAATTTCAGAGTCGGCTGTTCTATCACACCAGAGCTCCTCGGGTCCTCCTGTGCGGAGTGTCCTGCCCTCCAGCACTATCCCTGTGCAGCTGAACAGGCAAACTGCACACCTGGGGGTAATGGTGCCTAAGAGATGGCATATGTGCTCGTTCAAATGTCCAAGTGTCCAAAACCATTTCCAAAATTATGTCCCAATTTCCAAAACCATTTCCAAAAATATCACTCAGTGTCCAAAACCATCTCCAATACTATGTCCCAATGTCCAAAACATTTCCAAAAATATATCTCAATGTCCAAAACCATTTCCAAAATTGTCCCAATGTCCAAAACCATTTCCAAAAATATGTCTCAATGTCCAAAACCATCTCCAAAACTGTGTCTCAATGTCCAGAACCATTTCTAAAACTAGGTCCCAATGTCCAAAACCAACTCCAAAACTATGTCCCACTGTCCAAAACCATTTCCAAAAAAATGTCCCAATCTCCAAAATAATGTCTCAATGTCCTAAACCATTGGAGGTGGAAGCATTCCTGAAAATATGTGCAGGCCTTTAAATAACAGGTGAGAGATGGAAAATAAGGATTTAGTCATGAAAAGGCAAAGGAAAGTGAATGGAATATATGGCATGAAAGTCAGAAGATGTGATGATGAGTTTTCTCAATAAGGTTTGGATTGGGAATTTAAGGAGCGAAATTAATGCCGGTGCATCTAAATCAAATCATCTGCCTATAACCCCAACCCTAACCACACAATCTAAAGAGTGGTCAGGGGGTTAACACCACTGACATGCTGGTCATCTGTAGCATCAGCTGCAGTCTAAGGGCAAGAGTCTCTGCACCCTGTCCTTCTGCCACCGACTGGCCGTACAAGCCGTTACCTCTACCATATTAAACAAACAAATCTAATAATGGAGAGCGCATTGGCATTTAGGGCAGTGCCAAACCATGATAACATCACTGAATGTTACCGGAATGCCAGCGTTTTTGTTTTCCTTGGCCGTACTTAATTATCTGTTATATGTCAGGGGCTGGATGACGCCGGCATGGATTTGCCAGACATGTGTCTGCTAGTTTGGCATATCGTGCTTCGACGTCAGTGTCTCTGTCTGAAATGGATGTAATGTAGCATGCGCACATTATTTCTCTGTGTCTGGGAGCACACAGGGTAGCAATTACACAGATCTGCTCAGATATGATTATGATGCCATGTGCCGACCACTCTACCTATTTTCATGTGTCAACATTTCTGAGTTTATTCTGACTTTTTATGGGTTGTCAGGGTGAATCATACCTTCGAATGGGACAATGGCTCAATGCCGTCCTCTAATGGTTAATCCTGACACTGCATCTAATTCAAGAGAATTATGTCCCACTGTTGTGATTGTCTGTCGGTATATTAAATCTTGCAATACTAAGGTTATATTATCACCCACTATGTGTGATGTGATGGGTTTATGTGTTTATTTTGTAAGAATTAGCATTTTAAACATCAGTGATGCCTCCATTTTGTAAGCAACTCATCAGAACTAAGTGAATATACTTGCTGAATAGACAAACCATGTCATACCTCCTGCACTAATTCATAAAAAAAAAGTTTTAAACATATTTAAAATGTTTACTTTAAAACACTTGAATTCAGGAAAAAATTATGAAAAGAACAGCTACAGATGGGTGACTGGCATAAATAAAAATGTAGCACAGGCCCAGTTTACCTTGATTTGGATAAAGGAATCGAGAGGAAAACATCTGTGTGACTTTGAAAGAGGGTGAAATATTGGGGCTTCAGTCATAAAGACTGATAGACTGATGTTAAATAGGGTCAGTGTCTGAAAAGGCCCTTGCATTTAGATCTGTGAGAAAGAAATGAGTGAATTGTGGAAGAAAGCTCATGCCATAATGCTTGTGCTTTAGTTTTTAAAAGTTAAAAAAACAGAAGAGCAACTGTTCCTCACATTACTGAGAATGTAAATGCTGCACGTGATCAGATTGTGTCAAGAGGACCATTGATTTCAGTACTGCACAGAGAGGAGAATTACTGTTGGGTTACAGTGAATGAGGGCTCTCGGGTACAGACACCATACAGACACCATATACGCTGCTCCACAGAGATGTGATAGAAAAGTGACATGGACAGGTGAACCATTTGTTACCACGTTCTTTACAAGAGGGCCAGGCCATGTGTGGCTCACATCGAGAGTTGGACGGAGGACCTGGGCAGTGTGTAGCAGAGGGACACATTTCTCTGATATGATTTGGGTTCACTGAGAGACCAGGGTCACTGCCAGTCAAAATCAAATTATAATGGAAATGATGAATCATGTCTAATCTGATGGGAGAGGTCTCTTACATGATGAAAATGGCCCCGTCCACAGGGTGCGATGGCCTCAGTGAACGTTTGTATGAGTGTGAACATTATCTGAAGTGAATTGTACACCATGGCCTTTGGAGACTCCAGATTTCAGCCACTATGGGAGATTGTGGTTGTTGTGTTGGAATCCCCTTCTGCCACCGTTATCAAAACGCCAAATTAGAAGATATCAGTTGGACAAAAGGTCCTCCATCCCTTCAGTTGCGTTTCAGAGATTTAGGTGAAATAAATGTCTAGTTGTGCTTTAGCTGATCTAGGATCTCATGGTGACGGCAAACTAAGTCACTTTATATTGGGTTTCCCTTTTACTCCTCAGCTGGTGTTAGTACCTGTAAACAGTTTCTGTCTTTCTGTTTCTACTGAAAATGTCTCAGGGGGCCTTTTGAGAATATCCAGCACTCACTCCCCGGGCTCTATTTTCCCAACCGGAGAGACAGTCGTCCGTTACACAGCCACCGATCCTTCCGGAAACAACCGTACCTGCGACCTTCAGGTCATCATTCAAGGTACAACACTGTCATTGGTTACTGTAAGACCAACCAAACATTTCTTATCTTACCTGAGTGGTTATTGCCTTTTCAGTCAGTGATATGCGGTATATATTACTCCTCTGTGCAGTAACGTTATACTTGACGTTGAGTGAGTGCACCTCCTCCCTGTGTCCTGCAGGGTCGGCATGCGAGCAGCCCTTTGAGCCAGTGAATGGGGAGTTCCTCTGTACAGAAGAAGAGGGGGGTGTCAACTGCTCCTTGCGCTGTAAGGACGGGTACAGCCTCACTCTAGAGTCCATCCAGAGCTACTTCTGCGCCAACAATGGCATATGGAGCCCGCCGCGCTCCTCCGACAAGCCAGACTGCTCCAGTGAGTCACCCAGACCTACTCAAACGCACGAGTACTCACGCTCACACACACATGCACAAACACACGCCATATGTGTGCTTGCATGCATGCGCCCTTGTGTGTGTATGTGTGTGTGTGTGTGAGAGAGAGAAAATGCATGTCACTATCACCTTATGCTCTCCTCCCTGCAATGAATGTCTTTATCTCTCTCTCTCTCTCTCTCGCTCTCTCTCGCTCTTCCACTCTTGTATATTGAAAGTAATTTTTGATGTTGGTTTGACAAAACTTATCCTATATATGTTTCCAAACCATTTAGAGCATAAGTTCACCGTGTCCCTCCCTCCTGTTTCTGTACGATAGCGCTAGAATCCACTATTAATATGTTACATATATGGTGCTGTGATTTTTTTATTTGTGTCTCGTCTGTGCCTTTAGTTTTCCCTCTTTCTCACTCTATTTTTGCTCTCCCTCTCCCTCTCTCTTTATCTCTCCATCAGTGCCTTTTCCTCTCCCTCTCGCTTTATCGCTCTGTGCTTTCCTCGTTTAGTTGGGCTGCATGGTTGTCTGAAAATCATGAGCTTTTAATGATAAATTTTAGGCTTCAGTGTTTCAGTTCATACTATTCTCAGAACTTGTATATTTATTTGCCCTGCAAAATATATTTATTGTATAATTTAATATATGTATAAACACATTTACCTCACAATGTGTGGCCAGGTTATAGTGAAATCTGGCTACACATTGTGAGGTAAATGTGTTCTAATCAGAGGTGTATAATCCAGGGGTCAGAAAGTAAAAGTCCTGCTAAGTTTTTCTCCCTCCCACAGAATGAGCTGATCACTCATATTGGCGCTATCTCCTGTCCGAAGTAAATCCAGGTGGTTGGAATAAAGTTCTGGGGAGGATTTTTACTTTCTGAACCCAGACTTTACACCCCTGGTTCTAGTTGACTTGTACGGAATCATGCTACATTAGAGGTATCCTGGGTTTAATATGGAACAACCAGCCATTTCTGTAAAATGTCCCAACCAAGATTTCCTCCAGTGTAGATAATTGAAGCGTTTGCTCGCTGTTTTCTGTGTCTTTCATCTGTGCCTTTCATTATCCAGTGAACCGGGTCGCAAACAATGGCCTCAAGCCTTTTGAAATGTTGTTCAAAGCCTCCCGCTGCGATGAGCAGGACCTGCTAAAGTCCTTCACTGCAGACTTCAACAGTGCACTCGGCAGAACGGTGAGAGAGCTCCAGGTTTTCAGGATTTATTTCGGCCCTCGGTTGGAGAGCTGTAGGGCTTATGGCTCTTCCGGTATTACTTTTCTCTGCTGTCCTTCTCTTTCCTGTGTTGTTTATAAATGACTCTTTCCTTTCCCCACTTTATAGATCCCAACATTCTGCAGTGGTGATGACATCACCTGCAAGCTGGAGATGATGTCACAGGGCCAGTGCCTCGAGTACAACTATGATTATGAAAATGGATTTGCCATTGGTAATGCTTTAAGCTTGTGCTTAATTACAGGAGCTGTCGGACTGGCGCATCTCTTTCTGTTTAATCTCACTGTACTGTTGGCTCTCCGAATTCTTGAAGATTTTTGATCTCTCCGTTGTGTCACCCAGGTGCGGGAGGTTGGGGCAGTAACTGGGGGCGTCAGGAAGGACAGGAGTATGCGTACTTTGATGTCGGCTTTGCTACGGACCACCAGACATCCCCACAACAGCATGGTGTCACCACCCAAAGGACTTACCCAATAAGGACTAAACGCCACCGCAAGCTAACCAGACCTACCCGGGATCAGAAGATCCAGATCTTCTTCAACATCACAGGTAAAGTGACACCTCACATGACGGCAGGTAGTCAAAGCCACTTCATCTGTGAGCAGGTTCATTCTCACCCTGGCCTTGACATGAGTTATTCACATCAACGACCCATGGATCGGACCTCAACGTGGCGCATTTTACATCATCATCTCCAAAAAAGATGGCTTGATAGGGAAAATACAAATTTAAAGGGAGAGTCGTCATTTATTAAGCCCTCAGCACAGTAGTAGATGCTAGCATCTATGGAACTGCTTAACTGATGCAATCAGTCCCACTATCCTGATCAGGCGGGTGTGAAATGTACCTTTACCCTTAGAGTAATAAATGCAGTTATAGTCGCCCAATGAAGTAAGAGATCAAAATCAGATGCTGTTGAAAACCTATCATATGGCGACTTGTTTAAAAGAGCTCCCGCAGGCTTGCTGCCACTGATACAGCCTCATGCCTCACACTCGTATCACATGGGCAGATTCCCCATATTTATAAGGCAGTATATGATAAAACCCCATATTCCCTGAGAGCTGACACAGCTGTACAATACAGGGTGTATCAAAAAAAAGGAGACTCTCTGAAAAGTACCCACCAAATTTTCAATTGAACATTTTCGTGAAATTACTTCGTTTGCAAATGTTGGTATGGACATCCTGCTTCGGTCCGTACCAAAATTAATTGCATAATTTCATGCATGACTGAACACGGGCTCGTTTTCCGGTGGGCAATAAAATGTCCTTCCTCCAAAAAATTTAAGGGTTAAAATTGGATGAAAAGTCTTAAACTGTAATGCAAAATGTGAATTTTTGTTTTTCTACGCTGCGATACTCAAATTAACCCTTTGTTTGCTGCTTTTTGCACTGGGGCAATGGATGCATGGGAATGAGTCGGCGGGCCACACGGTGGTTTACAAGTGATCACTACCCACCCGCATCCGTAGGAGAGGACATTTTGAGGAGCAAGTCACATTTAGGGAGCTTGTCAATATTCTGAACAGTGAACACATTCATTTTCGAACGGATGCCTGTTCATTTTTGGATGCTGTCTGGTCGGAAATGAACGCATGCTTGTTCATTTTTGAAAGCAAAATGAACACATGCTCGCTCATTTTTGAACACTCTGCTGTTAATTTTTTAGCTGAACACGAACGGAGACTTGTTCATTTTTGAATGCCTGTTCCAATTTGAATGCGTTCAGAATATTGACAAGCTCCCTTAATCATTTTAATACCCTGTTTTTCGTCAACTTAGTCCTCGACGTGACCTCCATTTCTTTGGATGCACACTTGTGCTCTCCTTCACATGTCCTGCACTGCTCGCCTGATTATTCCTCTGTCCCCCCAGCGGATGTTCACCTCGGCTCTGATTCGCTGTTCAATGGACACCGAACATTTTGAAATCGCCAGCAAAAATGCCGAAGAACTTCTGCCACACTTTTGGTAGCATGGTATTCGTTCACCATGAATGCACGCTGTTGTGGTGTAAACTGTGGAAGAACCATCTTGCAAATGAGCGAAGCCAATGGCCCTTCCCAATTTTTATCCACAGTTACGTAAAAACGTCAGAAGGATTAAGCCTATGCTGTAACTACCCTGACATCGCAATCACTTTAATTCAGGTGTAAAGAATTTGTGGCCACTTTCATTGTAGACCTGTGTTGAGTTGGTTACACAATCAATCTGACCCCAATGTCAGACCTCGTACAAGTGATCAGGTGTAAAAACATGCCACGCCCCTCTGGCATGTTTGATTACAAGCACATGAAAGGCTATCCATTGCCCCAGTGCAAAAAGCAGCAAACAAAGGGTTAATTTGAGTATCGCGGCGTGGAAAAACAAAAATTCACATTTTGCATTACAGTTTAAGACTTTTCATCCAAGTTTAACCCTTTAATTTTTTGGAGGAAGGAACATTTTATTGCCCACCGGAAAATCGGGCCTGTGTTCAGTCATGCATGAAATTATGCAATTAATTGTGGTACGGACCGAAGCAGGATGTCCATACCAACATATGCAAGTGAAGAAATTTCATGAAAATGTTCAATTGTAAATTTGGTGGGTACTTTTCAGAGAGTCTACTTTTTTTGATACACCCTGTAGTTTGAGGCTGTACTGCCCTCTGGCGGACACAACGATTCATATTGTCCCAACGGTGCTCTACAGGGTTAAGATCGGGGGAATATGGCAGCAAGTCCAAAACATCCACTCCTTGAGCATTTCGGAAATTCATGCAGACACAAGCCACATGAGGACGTGCATTGTCATGCGTGAAAAAAAAAAAACTCCGGGATTTTCTGTTACACGTATATGGGCACCATTCTGCCAAATTTCATGCAATTCTGAGATGTCAACTCCACTAAGTATCTCAAAAGTGCTATTCTCTCAGAATATGGCTCTTAATAACTACAGCCAGGCTGCCATCATGTTTCTGAACTTGGGTTTGAAGATTTGATTTTGGGAACATCCCTTCAACTGTGGCCCTCGGTTTCCCAGCAACCATTCCACTCCCCATCTCGAGGAACGATTCAGCAGAAGTGTCCAATCAGAGGCGATTGCTGCGAACGCTAGAGCAGCTGACAAATCGGTTGAAGAGAACGTTAAGCAGGCAGCCCCTATCCACCTTCCACATTGCGTCGGAGATGATCGTGGCTGATCCAAAGTCCCTGGAGAGCAGGAAGGCCTCCTTGTTCTGCAGGCCAGGCTCCATGCTGAATGGACGTATGTGTGGTGAGTAGTTCGCCCCATCTCATTTGCAAGGAAACTTCCAAAGGAGGTAGCATTTTTAGGAAATATGGCTGCTTAGGACCGTCACACTCCAGTTGGAAGAAAATATTTATGGACCACACTTGGGTGAAATTTCAATAAAACGTCAATTGTTTCCTTCATAGAGACCGAAATCCCAAAATTGCCTTGTGACAAACTGGGTATTCACTGTTTGGATAACAAGCACAGGATGACAACTGTAGTTTCTTATACAAACCCCAATTCTGATGTAGTTGGGACGTTGTGTAAAATGTGCATAAAAACAGAATACAATGATTTGCAAATCTCATAAACCCATATTTTATTCACAATAGAACATATCAGATGTCAAAACTGAGACATTTTACCATTTCATGAAAATTATTAGCTCATTTTAAATTTGTTGGCGGCAACACACCTCAAAAAAGTTGGGACAGGGCCATGTTTACCATTGTGTAGCATCCCATTATTTTTTAACAACAGTTTGTAAATGTCTGGGAAGTGAGGAGACCAATTGCTTGAGTTTTGGGGGAGCAATGTTGTCCCGCTCTTGTCTGATGAAGGATTCTAGCTGCTCAACAGTCCTGGGTCTTCTTTGCCAGATTTTCCGTTTTAGGATGCGCCAAATGTTTTCTATTGGTGACAGGTCTGGACTGCAGGCAGGCCATTTCAGCACCCAGACTCTTCTACTGCTAACCCATGCTGTTGTGATGCATGCAGTATGTGGTTAAGTATTGTCTTGCTGCAATATGCAAGGCCTTCCCTGAAAGAGACATTGTCTGGATGGGACCATATGCTGGTGTAAAACCTCCATATACTTTTAGCATTGATAGAGCCTTTCCGGATGTGTGAGCTGCCCACACCATAGGCACTAATGCAGCCTCATACCATCAGAGATGCAGGCTTCTGAACTGACTGCTGATAGCAAGCTGGATGGTCTCTCTCCTCTTTAGTCCACACAACATGGCATCCGTGGTTTCCAAAAAGAATTTCAAATTTTGATTCATCTGACCACAGAACAGTTTTCCACTCTGCCTCAGTCTATTTTAAATGAGCTTTGGCCCAGAGAAGACGGCAGCATTTCTGAATCATGTTCAAATATGGCTTCTTCTTTGCATGATACAGCTTAAGCTTGCATTTGTAGATTGCTTAGCCACCTGTGTTCACAGACAATGATTTCTGGAAGTGTTCCTGAGTCCATGCAGTGAATTCCAGTGCAGAATCCTGCCTGTTTTTAATGCAGTACCGCCTGACGGCCCGACGATCACGAGCATCCAGTATTGATCTTCGGCCTAGTCCCTTGCAGACAGACATTTCACCTGATTCTCTGAATCTTTTGATGATATTATGTACTGTAGATGGTGGGGTATTCAAAGTCGTCGCAATTTTACATTGAGGAAAATTTTTCTGAAATTGTTCCTCAATTTTTAGACGGTTTTTCACAGATTGGTGAACCTCTGCCTATCTTTACTTCTGAGAGACTCTGCCTTTCCAACATGCTCTTTTATGCCCAGTCATGTTACTGACCTGCAGCCAATTAACCTACTTAGTTGCAAAATGCTTCTCCAGTTATTTTTTATTAGTACTACTTACTTTTCCAGCCTTTTTTTGCCTCTGTCCAAACTTTTTTGAGATGTGTTGCTGCCATCAATTTCAAAATGAGCTAATATTTTTCATGAAATGGTAAAATGTTGAAAGTGAGACATCTGATATGTTGTCTATGTCTTATTGCGAATAAAATGTGGGTTTATGAGATTTGCAAATCATTGTATTCTGTTTTTATTCACATTTTACACAATGTCCCAATTTCTTTGGAATTGGGGTTTGTATATTTTGTACAATTTTATCATTAAATAAAAGAGTAGCATTTGGTTGTGGTCTATGGTGTTTCTCACCTGATGCCACCCACACCACCTTTATATTTGCATTACATCACATATCTGTTCTTACATCACGAAAGTGCAATTCACAATAAAACCAGCATTTGTACTCTGCATTTGAATACTTGATTTCACAAAAATGTTCAAAGTAATGAATGTGAATTCACCAATTATTCCCTTCAATTTTTTTTTTTTTTTTTTTTTGGCTTGGTTAACTTTTTTGAGAGGATAATGTCAAAAATCCAATCTTTATTTGAAATTGAAATTTTGAAAATGCATAATTTTTAGTGTTTTAACCATTGCATGGTTCTCCCAGCAAGGCCAAGCCATGAATTAGCATTAGAACACAATTGTGACCGCGGTGACTGAAGGGGGTATATTGTGCGTTTCTGCTCTTAGAAACATGAACTGGCGTGCAGGCGAATGTAATGTCTGCATAACTTACTAGATCCTGACTGTCTCCCAGTTCAATGTCCAATCGGAACTTACTACTCCTTGGAGTACAGCACATGCGAGAGCTGCTGGATTGGCTCTTACCAGGACACAGAGGGGCAGATGGAGTGTAAGGTGTGTCCGGATGGGTTCTCTACGGCGTATCTGCACTCCCGCAGTGAGGCTGAATGCAAAGGTACTGCCGTCTAATTCAGATCACACAGGTCTCTTTCTGCATCTACCTGCAATGTGCACAATGCTGGGGTAACTACTGCTCTTAAGCAAAACATTTCTGCTATTTTCAAGCTCATGTACGAATGCATTTTGAAATGTTAAAGTCAAAAAGTTAATGGAAGTTGTTTAGCTGTTGCACTATTGTAGAGAATGTGCTGTTAGCTGTTGCACTATTGTAGTGAATGTGCTATTAGCTGTTGCACTATTGTAGAGAATGTGCTGTTAGCTGTTGCACTATTGTAGTGAATGTGCTGTTAGCTGTTGCACTATTGTAGAGAATGTGCTGTTAGCTGTTGCACTATTGTAGAGAATGTGCTGTTAGCTGTTGCACTATTGTAGAAAATGTGCTGAGAGCAGTTGCACTATTGTAGAAAATGTGCTGTTAGCTGTTGCACTATTGTAGTGAATGTGCTGTTAGCTGTTGCACTATTGTAGAGAATGAGCTGTTAGCTGTTGCACTATTGTAGAGAATGTGCTGTTAGCTGTTGCACTATTGTAGTGAATGTGCTGTTAGCTGTTGCACTATTGTAGAGAATGTGCTGTTAGCTGTTGGCACTGTGCTGCGGCAAAGAGAGCCATAACAACAAAGAAATAAAATTTCTACTTGCGTCACTAGCACAAGTTTCACAGCAGGATCATTCTTATTTTCTCGCTTTGAAGATTTGCGGCTCTGTTTGTGTCATCTCGTGTTTATTTGTGTGTTTGCAGTGACTTTGTGTATGGTCTGTCCTTGTGAAAAGTTTGCGTCGTGTTTGGTGGAGGCGTGCCATTAAGGTCTGATTGTTTGCTAGTCATGATGCCAATGAGTGTGCCTACAAAGATCCCAACTTGATGACTGAATCAGATGGATATGCTCATTCTAGGCCAGTCTTTGATGGAGCAGAGTAAAGCCATTTGAAGATCATGAGGCCCACTTGTGTAAAATACCATTTAATAAACTACAATGACCTCAGTGGTTTTGATTCAAAATTATGCCCCAGGAAACAATACCAAACAGTCATGATAAAGATCACTTACTACCAAGCACTCGGCAAACCTCGGCCGATTTATTCCTCATCAAACCTCGGACGTGTGACTGTTGAGGCTGTAAGCTGAACTTTTTTCTCTGGACAAACATGGCGGCGTCCAGTGGCAGCAGCGCTGGGTTCGATGTCAAATTGGTGAAAACGTTGTGTTACCCCTTGTTTCAAGACATGAAAAAGCATCACCACACATGGATTTTGCGAAGTTAAGTTTTGCCTCCATTTTTAGGAGGCGATGTGTCACGGCTCAGGCCATGAATTTAGGGATTTTTCTGTGTCTCTGTACCTCCCTTGTGCTCCCCTTCTCCTTACCCTGTGGGTCTAATCAAGCTCCACAGTATGTGGCACTCCCTCCTCTAATGCTCCACAGTATCAGAACCCTGGCATGCTGTAACCCAGACTTCTGTTCCACTCCTCCCCTAATCAAGCTCCCTCAGAACCCTGGCCCTCAAGCTCCACAATCAGAACCCTGGCATCATCCTCTAATCAAGCTCCACAGTATCAGAACCCTGGCAGAACCCTGGCACCCTCCTCTAATCAAGCTCCACAGTATCAGAACCCTGGCACTCCCTCCTCTAATCCTCTAATCAAGCTCCACAGTATCAGAACCCTGGCACTCCCTCCTCTAATCCACAGTATCAGAAATCTAATCAAGCTCCTCAGTATCAGAACTCCCTCCCCTGGCTCCACAGTATCAGAACCCTGGCACTCCTCCTCTAATCAAGCTCCACAGTATCAGAACCCTGGCACTCCCTCCTCTAATCAAGCTCCACAGTATCAGAACCCTGGCACTCCCTCCTCTAATCAAGCTCCACAGTATCAGAACCCTGGCATCCTCTAATCAACCCACAGTATCAGAACCCTGGCACTCCCTCCTAATCAAGCTCCACAGTAATCTCCACAGTATCAGAAGCACTCCCTCCTCTAATCAAGCTCCACAGTATCAGAACCCTGGCACTCCCTCCTCTAATCAAGCTCCACAGTATCAGAACCCTGGCACTCCCTCCACTCATCAAGCTCCACAGTATCAGAACCCTGGCACTCCCTCCTCTAATCAAGCTCCACAGTATCAGAAACTAATCAGTATCAGAACCCTCCACAGTATCAGAACCCTGGCACTCCCTCTAATCAAGCTCCACAGTATCAGAACCCTGGCACTCCCTCCCTAATCTCCACAGTATCAGAAATCAAGCTCCACAGTATCAGAACCCCACAGTATCAGCACTCCCTCCTCTAATCAAGCTCCACAGTATCAGAACCCTGGCACTCCCTCCTCTAATCAAGCTCCACAGTATCAGAACCCTGGCACTCCCTCCTCTAATCAAGCTCCATCAGTATCAGAACCCTGGCACTCCCTCCTCTAATCAAGCTCCACAGTATCAGAACCCTGGCACTCCCTCCTCTAATCAAGCTCCACAGTATCAGAACCCTGGCACTCCCCCTCCTCTAATCAGAACCCTGGCACTCCCTCCTCCTAATCAAGCTCCACAGTATCAGAACCCTGGCACTCTCTCCTCTAATCAAGCTCCACAGTATCAGAACCTAATCAAGCTCCACACTCAGAACCCTGGCACTCCCCTCCTCTGATCAAGCACTCCCTCCTCTAATCTCCACAGTATCAGAACCCTGGCCCTCCTCTAATCAAGCTCCACAGTATCAGAACCCTGGCACTCCCTACTCTAATCAAGCTCCACAGTATCAGAACCCTGGCACTCCCTCCTCTAATCAAGCTCCACAGTATCAGAACCCTGGCACCCTCTCCACTCTTCACCAGATTGTTCACTCTAAGTTTGTGGTAGGTTCTGTCCTGGCCACTGCAGTGTTCTGCCAGAGCTATTTTTGAGATTCCTCTCTGTGTTTACACAGTTCTCCCAATAATTAACCATCGTGTTTCCCTGTGTCCAATATTCCTCCGGTTCTCTGTGCCCTATTGCCGGCCCACGCCACACCAACCTGCCGGTCTGCCTGCCTGCCTGCCTGGTCACCTGCCACCAGCTCTCCCAACCATCATCATCCCACTTTCCCCCTGGATCTCAGCACCTGCCCCCCTGCCACACCATTGCTGTTTACCTCTATAAACCCACCCTCCTTACCTATAACTCAGTGTCTGTGTTCTGCATTTTGGTCCAGCCAAGAACCGAACCATGACACGATGTAGTGTGTGGATTTAGACAACTGCGTAAATCGGTCTTCTGGCAAAGAAATGTCAGGCGGAGCAACATATCAACTTTCTATCACACATTCGTCGCTTGATGAAGAGTAGCGGAATCTGTCGAGAAGTTCCGATTGACTACCAAGATCAATCAAAATAACCTACTTCCTGGTCAGAGAATTAACGACCTCTAGTGGCGACAAAAACATTTAGGCAGCGTACAGGCAGCAGTTTCAATGTATTGAGGTCAATGGTAGACTGAGGATAGCGAGCAAAATATCTCATTTTAATTTTCCCCGCATCATATGGCTCCTAATTGATACAATTTTCAGTTAGCCAAAGGTCTTTCGATTATTTTCATGCCATATTTGAAGTGACTGTGATTAAAATTTTTTATAAAAATAATTATTGAGGTCTCTGCAGGCTGTCCCTCTGGGGTGGCTAGGTAACAAGGGGAAGACAACCATGACTGCTCTCTTCCTGTCCCAAGTGAGCCATCATTAGCGTGCTGGCTAGCTCAATGAAAAAACTGAGGATTCTATAAATAAAAATGAAAACTAGTGTTTACTAAATTGGCAGTTCTGCGTTTGTGTTCAGATTTTGTTAGCAGAATGGTTTGTGTTCCTTTCTGTGTCCTGATAACCAATTTGCGGCTATTTAGCTGGCAAGCTAAGATAGCCATATTGCTAATTTGGGTACAAAAAAACAAAAGAGTGGCAACTGACTGTTTATAGCGAGCTAGTGACTCGATTGGTGCTGAATTAAGAAATGATCACTCTTACAAACAGAATGACCATGCCTTAATGATTGAATAGCAGAGCGATTGAGTTATCTCAGTGCTAGCACGTAATGGGAATTGCCATTGAGGTGCTAATGGAAATTAGCAATGCAAACAGAATGGGAATTGTCATTAAGGCGCAAGCGGAACTTACCATTGCGATAGCAGTCATCCCATGTACCACCTTGGTTTCGACAAAGCTGGCTAGTCTTGTTTAGCCAGAGACAATAAAGGAGATGTGTTGACAAGAACAAAGTAGTGATAGGATGAATTCAATTCAGGAGAATAGTGCCGCCATTCCTATTAATTGAATGTTTGCTAGCTAACGGTTGCTACCATGCATTTGCTAGCCACAGATCAATTTAAATGATAGAGACTGAATTCCAAATGTGTGAATGCCTGCCGAATTTCTTTAAGAATGTAACCGCCGTTCTTGCTTAGCCAGCAGACGTGACAGTCATTCGTATTTTCAGACTTGACAGCAAAGACAGAAAAATGTATTAGTGCATATGGTGTGGGACACTTGCATGTTTTAAAAAGCACCATGAATGTTGAAAGGTATGTAAAGGTTTTAGAGCAACATATGCTCCCCTCCAGACGACATCTATTCCAGGGAAGGCCTTGTGTATTTCAGCAGGACAATACAAAACCACATACTGCAGCTATTACAACAGCATGGCTTCGTAGTAGAAGAGTCTGTGTGCTGAACTGGTCTGCCTGCAGTCCTGATCTTTCCCCGATTGAGAACATTTGGTGCATAATTAAACGAAAAGTCCGTCAAAGGAGACCCAAAACTCTCTAGCAGCTGGAAGCCTGAATTAAACAAGAGTGGGATCAAATTCCAATGGCTAAACTCAAGAAACTTGTCTCCTCAATGCCCAGACGCCTCCACTCTGTGTTAAAAAGAAGAGGTGATGTTACACCATGGTAAACAGGCCCCTGCCCCAACTTTTTTGAGACCTGTAGCAACCATCAAATTTGAAATGAGCTCATTTTGTGGATAAAATTGTAAAATTTCTCACTTTCAACATTTGCTACGTTATATCTGTTCTACTGTACTGTGAATAAAATACTGGCTGGTCATTGCGTTTTGACTTTATTCACAATTTACACTTTGTCCCAACTATTTCAGAATTGGGGTTGTAACCTCCATCTATCAGTCTCACCATCTGACCATCTAACGCGCAAACACCTGCCAGTATGGCTGCTGATAATACTGAGTACAGAGAACACGCGCTGAAGGCAACGCCCACTCTAGAAGACCGGAACTACGATCAAAAAAATCCCATTCATTTTCCAATGGGTGCATCTCAAAGCGTAGGCTGCAGCCTTTAAAGGCTACGTTTTTAGGGGTCGTCACTTAATTCCACCCGCCAAACTAATGTAACGTCATCTCATCTTCATTCCCTGACCTTAACTCTAATCCCTAACCCTAAACCTAGCCCTGAACCTAACCTTGTCCCTTACCCAAATGTTAGTTTGGCGGAGGGAATTAAGTGACGACCCCTAAAAATGCAGCCTTCGAAGGATGCAGCCTATGCTTTGAGATGCACCCAATTGTTGCTTGATCTTATTAGTCAGGAAGATCTTTGGTAATACCTTCCTGTCTAAAACAAAAAAGCTAAATATTTAACTATTTATGAACTTTTGAAATAATATTTTGATTAGTTATATCCCCGAAATACGAGTTTCGGGGATATTATGGTTTCACCCCACCTGCCGCCGCCGCTGCCACGTCCGCAGATTTTAGCCGTTAGCACGATAACTCACAAAATACTTTACATTGGCTTCTCATTATTTGCACATGGATAGATATGGCAGAGAGGATGAACTGATTAGATTTTGGGCAAGTATGCACTCCTAGGTTTGCCACCAGGTGGCGCTATATATTGAAAGAATCAGTTTTTTAACCATATCTCTGGAACAATTACATACACAGACCTCAAATTTGCCTCATATTGTAGGTCTAGTAAAGGGGAATCTAATACAGTAAAGGGGGCTTCAAGGATTGGGGAATTTCGGGGATATACCCCTTGCTGTCGGCCGCCGACAGCGTAGGCCTAGTTTCACTGTCCTATATATTTTTTTTTTTTTTTTGTTGAATGACCAGTTAAATTCAGCTAAAATGTCAGTTTTGTTTTCTAGTTGTCTGTGAAACAGCACAGTTGGCAGAGAGAGTTCTGGATACTTCATGCTTCTGCGTGTGCGGTTATCTCTGCTGCTGGTACTATGAGCTGCAAGCTTTGCTTTACTGTGATATTGATTCTTTATGGTGTTGTAAAGAGTGCTGTAGGGTCTTGTGCAAAGACAATGCAGGTGCCTGTTTTTAATAGTGCTGTAACACTGAGCTGTTTGCTCAACTTTATGCCTCTGTACTACAAGAGCGCACAGATTGCTGGTATCTCTGCTGTAAAGTATCTCTGCTCTCCAAACCTCCCTTCTCCTTCCTGCTCCAGCGCAGTGCAAGCCAGGGAGTTTCTCAGTGCGAGGGCTGGAGACCTGCGAGTCCTGCCCGCTGGGACAGTACCAGCCTGGGTTTGGGTCAAAACTCTGCCTGTCCTGCCCAGAGCGCACCACAACCGTCAACAGAGGGGCAGTGGACATTGGAGAATGTGGAGGTGTGTACCTGGGATCATGTGTACAGAGGGACGTCTCAAAAAAAGGAACCACTGACAAGACCCACTGTTTACATTGCAAAAATAAAATGCCTGTTAGCCAGATTTATTGTGTATGCTTTAGTCAGGCATAAATGTGGATGTGGTTTGAGTTCTGTTATGCATAGTTATTGAATGAATACAGGTGCATTTCATCAAACATTCTGAGCGTAATTTGAGGGGTTGCTATCCCTCTGTTTCAATGGAAAACTCCCTCAACCATTCCAGGGACTGTGGGACCTGAAGACCAATCTCAGACACATTTTTACCCGCTGGGCTGGTAGAAAGGGTTTCCACAGGAAATCAGAGTCAGAGAGAGTTAGCAGAGATGGTGACGGGCTTATTTCATATCCCCACAGTGCCGTGCTCAGCAGGGCACTTCTCCCGGTCCGGGCTGGCGCCCTGTTACCCATGTCCTCGAGATTACTACCAGCCGGAAGAGGGCCGGTCCTTCTGCCTGTCCTGCCCCTTTTACGGAACCACCACCATCTCCGGGGCGACAGCCATTCAGCACTGCTCCAGTGAGGTTCAAATCAGCCAATCACAGAAGGATGAGCCTTTGCCCACAATATAATACTGTTGCATACTGTAATGGAGTGTATGAATGAGTTCATTTGAAGAAAGTAAGCACGCAATAGTGAGAATTCAATATGAAAGGTTTACCCTTTGCAGAAAAGAAAATACTTGATTTTTCTGTTTTGCTGGAGAATTTGTAATTTTATGAGAAGGTTTTGTGTCTCTGGAAGGCTTTGGGTCCAGCTTCCTGTCCAAAGAAGAGAGCATGACGACTGCACCAGTGGCGATCCGTGTCGACTACCAGGCCAGCAGCCAGGTGTGTGAGGCAGCACTTGTCCCTGTCACTGTGTATACTCTGTAGTGCATGGTTATGTTGATTGATACTGTACAGGTGTTGATGCGACGACTTTGAGTAGTTCCATGTCGGCGAAGAGTCTTGGTTGTTGACATCTGTCTCACAACTATCACAATGAACCTGTTGATGTTTATGAAATGATTTTGCCTGTTCGTCATTAACATGCAGCTATTACTGTCACACCTCTCATTGTCTGTCAGAATTTCCTTCTACAGTTCAAGTTCTGAGGTTCATGACTAATACAAGCCCCGATTCCAATGAAGTTGGGACGTTGGGTAAAACGTGAATAAAAACAGAATGCAATGATTTGCAAATCTCATAAACCGACTTTTTATTCACGATAGAACATAGACAACATATCAGATGTTGAAAGTGAGACATTTTACCATTGCATGAAAAATATTAGTGCATTTTGAATTTGATGGCAGCAAGAAAGTTGGGACAGGGGCAGCAAAAGGGTGGAAAAGTAAAAAGTACTAATAAAAAGCAGCTGGAGGAGCATTTTACAACTAATTAGGTTAATTGGTGACAGTTCAGTAACATGACTGGGTATAAAAGGAGCATTTTAGCGAGGCAGAGTCTCTCAGAAATAAAGATGGGCAGAGGCTCAACAATCTGTGAAAAACTGAGTCTAAAAATTGAGGAACAATTTCCGAAAAATGTTTCTCAATGCAATATTGCGAAGACTTTGAATGTCCCACCATCTATAGTACATAATATCATCTAAAGATACAGAGAATCTGGAGAAATCTCTGTGCGCATGGGACAAGGCCGAAGGTCAATATTGGCTGCTCGTGATCTTAGGGCCCTCAGGCGGCACTGCATTGAAAACAGGCGTAATTCTGTACTGGAATTCACAGCAAGGGCTCAGGAACACTTCCAGAAATCATTGTCTGTGACCATAGTTTGCCGTGCAATCCACAAACACAAGTTAAACCTGTATCACGCAAAGAAGAAGCCATATGTGAACACGATCCAGAAATGCCGCCTCTTCTCTGGGCCAAAGCTCATTTAAAATGGACTGAGGCAAAATGTAAAACTGTTCTGTGGTCAGAGGAATCAAAATTTGAAATTCTTTTTGGAAACCACTGACACCGTGTCATGCAGACTAATGAGGAGAGGGACCATCCAGCTTGTTATCAGCAGTCAGTTCAAAAGCCTGCATCTCTGATGGTATGGGGTTGCATTAATGCCTATGGTGTGGGTAGCTTACACATCTGGAAAGGCACTATTTGAAAAGTTTATAGAGGTTTTACAACAACATCTCTTTCAGGGAAGGCCTTGCATATTGCAGCAAGACAATGCTTAGCCACGTACTGCATCCATCACAACAGCATGGCTTCGCTGTAGAACGGTCCAGGTGCTGAAATGGTCTGGCCTCAGTCCAGACCTTTCACCATTAGAAAACATTTTCCGCATCATAAAATGAAAAATCTGGTTTAGAAGACCCAGGACTGTTGAGCAGCTAGAATCCTACATCAGACAAGAGTGGGACAACATCCCTCCTCCAAAACTCAGCAATTGGTCTCCTCACTTCCTAGACGTTTACAGACTGTTGTTAAAAGAAGAGGGGATGCTACACAATGGTAAACATGGCCCTGTCCCAACTTTTTTGAGATGTGTTGCTGCCATCAAATTCAAAATTGGCTAATATTTTTCATGAAATGGGAAAATGTCTCACTTTTGTTTTGTTGTCTATGTTATATTGTGAATATAATGTGGGTTTATGAGATTTGCAAATCATTGTATTCTGCTTTTACTCACATTTTACACAACGTCCCAACTTCATTGGAACTGGGGTTTGTAAATGAAATGTGTCCCTGACACCAATGAACACAGAGACTAAGCAGAAACCGTCCGAATTTTTAATCAGATATTTATGTCTTAATTGCCCCTGCACAAGGGCGTAGGTGTAATCTGAGAGTTGGTGGGACATACGTCATGTGACCGCACGCAGCGCGAGCAACAATTTTTGCAACAATTTTTAATGCAAATATTGCCTCTCTGTCACCAGAGGTTACTGTGTTTCTTTGATGTTCCCCATGGTGCATAGTGAGATACAGTACCTCTGTAACTTTCATAGATAGATGCCATATTCATAAACTTGTTTTTCTATTTTGTATCCAAATACTTTTGATTAAATTTCTGAATACAACTTAACAACTGTCATTTATGTTCCAAACATTTCTTATGAAGCTTACCAAAACTGAACAATTGATAAAACATTTAACAATTCATGAGTAAGTTAATTACGATATGTTGCATCATTAACGGCTGTTAAAATCATTATATGGTCTGATGCCGTACAAATCAGACTTGTGAAAACCTCGCTCAGTTTCTATTTAGCCCAACATCCCGCCAAGTTCCCGCATAAGTTAAACAACAGTTAACTCGAAGAATTTGTGTAGAACTGTTTTTCTCACCGCTTCCTGAGTTTACAGCACTGAAAAACTCAAATTTTTCCATTATTAAACGCTTTCTTGTAAATGTTAAATCTCTAAATCAGTGTCTAATATATCTTAGAAAAACTGGGTGCAAGCTACGTACTAACATCCAGTTACCGACTGTCTTGCTTCAGCGAAATGATTGACCTGGAAACAATAAATCAGTGGCATGTAGCCCCAAAGAAAGGTCATCGTGCTGCACATCGCACGACGAGCCAAATATAGTTTTCAGCTTTTGGCAGTTTTACCTGCGTCTCATCTCCCTCTCCACTTTTTCTCCCATTAGTGTGCTTTTTCTTTTAATGCATTTTCAGTGATGTTAATACGCTGAAAAAGGCTGCTATTCCATAGCTAATCAAAATAGCCTCCTTTACTACGGAGTATTCCTTGGTTATTTGAGCGATATTTTTTCCCAGAAATCTCGACAAAAGGTAAGAAAGACATTTTCCATCACATCAAGAGAAAGGATGCAGCGTAACCACCAATTACAATTGAAAAATGTAATTATCTAATGTATGTCTAACGGAGGCCTGACATATTTATTTGATTATTAAACACTGATAGATTAACATGTTAAAGAATGTTACTGTCCTTGACAGAGATTTATTTAACTTTGCTGTCGTTCATATAACAAGAAAATTTCCCTCTCGACCATGTGAAGTACAGCACTAGAGAAATCAATTACTCCGCCCGATTATAACTGCCTGTCTTTCATTAGATTGAGACAACCTCACCGATCATTTCCCCACAGCCTCAGATTCAATTCGCGCGTGAATACCCAGCACACGCGGGCTCGGATGCTACTGCACCCTCGGTTTTTCCATCACTAGTACGCAGGGTTTTCAATATCAGCAAATATTTGAAATCTGTGCATTTTCCACAGCCTTCACGGTTTGCATCAAATAACCTCCGCACATTTACGAAACCTACTCAGTTCTGGTACAGTGGAGCGATCCAGTTCGCAATCTTGTTTATTCTGTGCGCTGTACTGTTTGCTTGAAACAATAGTTACGTGACGACAACCGAGATAAACACTTTGGATTAAACCATTGAGGGTCTATGAATTGGACTAACCTGCCAACCACGGATGCACTAAAATTACGCTGGACTCAGGCATGTTACATTTTTTTAACCCTTTCAGCGCCTTGGCCAACTATAGTTGCCCAATGATGCAAGATATAAAAATCAGACGCTGTTGAAAACCTATCATGTGGCAACTTGTTTAAAAGAGCTCCTGCAAGGGAGCTCTTTTAAACAAGTTGCCACATGATAGGTTTTCAACAGCTCAGGATAACTACATTTTTAATTCCTTGAAAATGCATTCAGCAATCAAAGGGTTAATGCTTTTTATGCTTTACATTTACAATGTCACGTTTCTTCCGTTTTCTCCATTTATCGAAAGTTGGCCAGGATATTCTTGCCATGTTCGCAAGTCCCTACCTAAATGTAGGCCTAAGCATTGACAAAATTACGTGTGTGTTAAGCAGCGCAGGCCATAGAAAAAAGGAAAGACAAAACATTTTTCCTGCGCTGAAGGTATGGAGTGTGGACTGACAGCCATAAAAAAAAAAACACCGCCTCGTTGTCAGCAGATCACCTGTCCTCTCGTCTCCTCTGGGCCTGCATGTAGCGACATTTACACTTGACTTTTAACCTTCAGGTAGCCCTTTTTTTTTTTTTTTTTTTAATATTTATTGCAAGACTGAACGAAACATTGACAAGAACAATAGACAAGAACAGAGAGTACAGGCCAGTCAGCAGTCTGTAGGGGTGCAACTCGGAGTTGATGGGAGAATGTTCGTAGTCTGTGTATTGTGTGTATGTGTGTCTATGTTTAACTCTGGTTGGGGGATAGAAAAAAAAAGGTGGGGGGGTTGGAAAAAAAAAAAAAAATGATGTGGTTGGATTAGCTACAGGAAACAAAGGAAATTGAGACTTGGAGAGGGAAGAGAGAGAAAGAAAAAAAAAAAAAAAAAAAAAAAAATAATGTAAAGAATAGTAAATAAATGGGGAAGAAAAAGAAGAAAAAAAAATCATAATAATGATAGCAATAAAAAATTAAAATAAGGAGTGGGACAGGGCACTGTCAGGGAGCTCCAGAGCGGGCAGCAGGGTCAGTCAGGCTGGATCATCCAGATTATTGTTTCCCTATGATGGTTATTTCGATGAAAGTTGGACTGTTGTCATGGGATGGGAGCGCCATGGTGGTGCAGTAGGCGGTCCTGCCGCATCAGAGCATGAGGGTCGTGGGCTCACCACCGGCCTATGAGGCGCTGGTAGATTCATACCCAGCCCAACATGAAGCTCGCGGGATCAGTTCCCGGCCCATGTGGGCCTCACGTGAACCCCTCACTCTTGTGAGGGTCCTCTTTTCAGACAGTTCTGGGGGAAGTTTCTTTCTGCAGCCCCATTCTGGATTTGGCTGACTTTCACTCCAGACTGCCCATAGGCTGGAGGCTTGGGCAAGCAAGCCCACAGGCCTATAGCCGAAGGCGGACCATCCAAGAGCTCGCCCCCACCCGCAGTGAAGTAGAATGATTCATAGTAGCTGTTTAAGGGTGAGGTAGTTTGGAGTTGGTGACGTGGGGAAAAGAGGAGACCCAACCCTTCTTCCCTCATGCTTTCCGCTCTGGAGATAACCGACAGAACGCCGTCTGATGTTACAATGGGGGTGGGGGGATAAAGGAAAAAAAAAAAAAAAAACGGGCGGGGAAAGGAAAAAAAAATAAATAAATAAATAAAAGGGATTGGAGGTTAAAGGTTATGGATGCATATATACAGAAATAAGCAGAGATGATAATAATAATAATAAAAACAGCAACAATAACAAATGTTTCCCATGGGGGGAGAAGGAAATAGAAAATAAATAAAAATAACAACAACACTAATAGTGACAGTAGTAATAATAATAGAAATAATAGTAATAATAATAATGATTATAGAAATAAACATCACATCAAACATAGTGAGGTGGGAGAACGGGAGAAGAAAGAAAAAAAGAAAAAAAAGATTAAAAAAAAACAGGATAGAATAATAATGATGATAATAACAAGAACAATTACAGATATGGATGTACTTACTTATAACAGAATTAGAGACACCCTACTACATCGTGACCAAAAAAAAAAAACATAAAAAGCCAACTGCCTTGCCTTAGCGGAGTGTGTGTGTGTGTGTGTGTGTGTGTGTGTGTGTGCGTGCGTGAGATTTGTGTGTGTGCATATATGAATGTGTTTGTTGGGGACAATAATCAGTAGATTGTTTTAGAGTAATATGGAAAGAGGAATGTTTGGGCCAATATTGGATGCAGGGGTTTAGATTACGATTGGTTCTCAGGAATAGAACGGCAAAAAATGCTGTTGTATTAAAGGAGATGGATGAATCAGGTTTGTAGGAAGTTAATGATTGGTGACCAGATGGAGTGGGATTCTATAGCGGGTATTGTGTATGGTGTTCCAGAGAAATGTGATCCAAGAGTAAGTTTTTCCATTGACCAATATTTGTATTATTTTTTGATTTCCAGTTCATGAGGATGGTTTTCTTGGCGACAGTTAGGGCAATGAGGAGTAACCTATTGTTTGATTTTGTTAAATTTGTGTTAGATGTGTCACCAAGTAAGCAGAGTGATGGGGATACAGGGATATGGCAGCCCAAGAGGACCGAAAGTGACTTTGTGACATCCCTCCAGAATTGCTGAACCGGTGTACAGTGCCAGATGGCGTGAATGTTGGTGTCTGAGATGTTCTGGGTGCAGTTCGTGCAAGTGCCAGAAGAAAATCCCATTTTAAACATTTTGTGCCCAGTGTAATGAGTTCTATGGAGTACCTTGTATTGAATTAGTTGTAGATTTGCATTTTTTGACATGACATAGATGTTTTTGCAGATTTGGGTCCAGAAGTCATCATCAGGAGCAATTGACAGGTCCTTTTCCCATTTTGTGGTAGGAAGTGATAATGACTTATCAGATTGTGATATTATTCTGTATATTTTAGAGAGGAGTTTTTTGACTGAACGAATATTGATTAGGTCTAAACATGCTGCTGGGAGGTCGAGGTTGGTGGTTGTGATATTTCTTGCGGCATGAATTGATGATTTAAGTTGTAAGTATTCCAAAAATTGATTGCTCCTGATTCCGTACTCCTGGACCAGGTGAGTGAATGGGGCAAGAGTATTGTTCTGAAAAATGTGTCTTAAGTGAGTGATTCCCTTTTCAGACCATGTGCGAAAGAAGAGCGGTTTCTTGTTGCTGAGAAAGTCAGGGTTGTACCAGATTGGAGTGAGTTTAGATGGACCTAGTGTCGAGTTTGTGATGTTGTGGAATTTCCACCAGGCTATGAGGGTCGCAGATATTGTCAGTATTTTAAAACAGGGGTGGTTTTTAGTGGATTGACTTAGAAATGGTGAATCAGAGGTAGAAATACGGTTACAAAATGTCTGTTCTAGGTCTAACCACATATTGTCTGATTGCTGGGGATGTATCCACTTGAATATGTATTGTAGTTGATTTGTTAGATAGTAATGATAAAAATTTGGTGCAGCAAGTCCTCCTTGTGTCTTTGGTTTTTGTAGAGTTATCAGTTTGATTCTTGGCGTTTTAGTTTTCCAGTAGAATTTTGTTATAATTGAATCAAGAGATTAATTTTTGGAAGTATTGACATTTTAACTGTTGCGATTCGGCCTGATAAGTAGAGTGGTAGATTCATCCAACGGAGGAGGTTGTCTGTTATTGTTTTAAGCAATGGAGTATAGTTGAGATTGAACAGTTCTGATAGCCTGGGGGAGATGTTAATACCCAAGTACGTGATATGATTTGTGCATAAAGGAATAGGTGAAATGCTGGCTGTCATATCCCGGTTATTACTTTGCAGAGGGAGGATGGAAGACTTATGCCAGTTAACAGAGTAGTTGGAGATGCTAGAGAATGTTTCTATGAGTTTAATTGCTTCTGGAAGGGATGAGTGGGGATTTTGTATAAAGAGTAGAATGTCATCAGCATAAAGACTAATTTTGTGGTCTATGTTTTGTGTCTGGACTCCTTTGATGATGTTGTTTTGGCGGATGGCCGCAGCTAGAGGCTCGATGAAAATGGTGAATAAGAAGGGAGAGAGTGGGCATCCTTGCCTAGTCCCCCTGTGCAGTGTGAAAGGTTGTGAGATTAGTCCATTGGTGATAACTGTGGCTGAAGGTGCAGAGTATAGAATTTTAACCCAGTTAATAAATGACTCTCCAAAGCCAAATTTTTGTAATGTTGATATGAGAAATGACCAGTTCACCCTGTCAAAAGCTTTTTCAGCATCTAATGTGACAATTATAGTTTGCGTTTTTTGTTGAGAAGAATAGTCCATTATATCGAAGAGTCTGCGTGTATTATTTGAAGAGTATCTGCCTTTGATGAAGCCGGTTTGGTGGGGATGGATTATGGAAGAGATTACTTTTTCTAATCTATGAGCAAGTGTTTTAGTAATGATTTTTAAGTCCACATTAAGCAAAGAAATTGGGCGGTAGCTTGATGTTAATGAGGGATCTTTGTTAGGTTTACAGAGAAGGGAAATTGTGGCTGTATTCATGTTTATTGGTAATTCGGAGTTCTGTTTTATTTCAGTGACGAGTCTGCAAAAGAGTGGGGCAAGAATAGACCAGAAGTGTTTATAAAACTCAGCAGGGAAGCCATCAGGTCCGGGCGATTTGTTATTGGGCATGCTTTTAAGGGCAGTGGATAGTTCATTCTCTGTTATTGGTGTTTCAAGTGAGGATATTTGGTCAGGAGTAAGCTGGGGAAGGTCAATATTATTGAAGAAGGAGTTGATATCAACTGGGTTTGGATTAGTTTCTGGTGAGTATAATTTGGTATAAAAATCTCTGAAAATATTATTTATCTCTGCTGGTAAGTGTGTTGGCTTCCCTGCTGAGTCCTTAATAACAGAGATAGTTGATTTTTCTTAATTTTGTTTGATTAAATTTGCTAGGTATTTTCCAGATTTATTGCTATGGTGAAATTGTTCCTGCCGAAGTCTGTGAATTAGGAATTGAGTTCTTTTATTTGTGATTTCATTCAACTGGAATTTGTACTTTCTTAATTCATTCTGTGTTTTCTCAGATGGATTGTTTGCAATGATGGTTTCTAACTGATCAATTTTTTGCTCTAGTTCAGTTTCTTGATGTTGTTCTTTCTTTTTTTTGTATGTGGAGAATGAGATGATTATCCCTCGTAGAACTGCTTTACTGGTTTCCCATAAAATAGATGGAGATAACTTTGGAGAGTCATTTATTTCTAGGAAAGATGCCGACTCTTTTTTAATAAGACTGTCAAATTCAGGGTCAGTGAGGAGGGATGTGTTGAAGCGCCATCTAGAGTTGGTTTTGTGTGAACTGATGCTATTCCACGTGAGTGTTACCGGGGCATGGTCACTAATAGTAATGGGATGAATCTTACAGTCTGAAATATTAGATATAATTGAATTACTGGTAAGAAAGAAATCAATGCGCGAGAATGACTGGTGAACCGGTGAGAAAAAAGAATACTGTCTTGCAGATGGGTGTTGCGAACGCCAGCTATCGCCAAGACCAACATCACTCATGAACTGCTTAATTGTTTCTGTGGAATGCCAGATACGCTTATTTGAAGTCTTGCTTCTGTCCATTGATGGGTTAATGACTGTGTTGAAATCGCCTCCTATAATGATTGGGCCGCTGGAGTTAACGGAGATGGAGGAGAAAAAGTTATTAAAAAAGGATGGATCATCAGTGTTTGGGCCATAAACATTACCAATTGTGATTGGGCTATTGTTGATTAAAATGTTAATGATGATAAATCGTCCTTCTGGGTCAGTAGTGGTAGAGTTGTGAGTAAATGAGATTTTGTTGTTAACTAAAATAGAAACCCCTCTTTGTTTTATATTGTAGTGGGCTGAAAATATGTGACTGAATTGTGATGATTTAAGTTTGTGATGGTCTGATTGGGAGAGATGTGTTTCTTGTAGTAAGCATATATCTGCTTGTAATTTGGCTAAATGATTAAATATTTGTATTTTTTAGCCTGAGAACCAATTCCACGGATGTTCCATGTTACGAATTTTATTGGTGACATTTGAAAATAAGTGCTATGTGTCTAATATTAATGCTGATATTTTGTGTGTGTGTGTGTGTGTGTGTGTGTGTGTGTGTATGTGTGTGTACACATGTGCATACATAATGAGATAGGGCCTGTAGACATTAACCATAACACAGTGAGAAAACAATGCATACAATTGCGAAAACACAAAAAGTGAGGGAAAGGAACAAAGAAGAAAAAAAAAACAGAACAAAATTGCCAAACAAAGCACAGGTTCTACAAAATTTACAGAGCTGATCAAACCGCATACAGTGACAAACGAGACTTAAGTGCTATGATTAGTTCAAACCTTAATGACTGTGGGGACTGCTGTATCGTGGACTAAATGAATGAAGATTAACAGGGATGAAAAGACTGCAAGTGAGATGGAGACTGAACGGAAGAGAGAGAGAGAGAAAAAAAAAAGAAGCATTGGCAGAGGGGGTGATGATCAAAATAGCCAAGGAGTAATGTTCATATCACGGTACAACTGTCCATCAATGTAAAGTCTGTCCACTGAGAGCACTGCTTTTTTTCCTTCTAATATCGATTGTTTACGGATGGGGTGTAGTTGTTTACGGCGGTGCATGATTTCTTTCGGGAATTGATCGTTAAGTCCAAAGTCCATTCCTTTTAGCTGTCTGCCGTGACGTTGAACCTGTTGCTTCTGCTTGAAATGTTCAAATTTTTGGCGCGATTGGGGGGACGGTCGTTGGTGGATTTTTCTGACCTATTCGGTGGACGCGGTGAAATGTGATGCTTTTGACGGTATTGGCAGGGAGTTTGAGTTGATGGATCATGAATTCCTTAACTGATTTTTCCGGGTCGTCCGTGGAGTGTTCAGGGATGACAGTGAGAACGAGATTGTCTCTCATGCTGCGAGCTTGTAAGTCGAGTATGGTTTCTTTCATTGCTTTAGTGTCGCTGATAACAGAGGTGAGCTGAGTGGTGAGGGTATTAACGGACTGCTTTAGAGATTTGTTTTCTTGTTGGAGATTATCAATTTGCTCCTGACTGAATTCCAGGTTCCGGCGGAGAGCCTGGAATTCCCTGTGCAGTACTTCGATGAGTGAGATTCTGTTATCTAATCCAGTGAGCTTCTGTTCAATGGAAATCAGAATATCGCTTACCTCAGGGCAGCATGGCGGTTTTGGTGAAGGGGATGGTGGTGTACCTGAGTCGGAAAATGAAGCGTGTCGGGTTCTCTTTTTGTCCTGGTACGGAGTAGATTTGGTTCTGCTGGATGATGGTGAATGGCCCTTGTTCATGGTGCAAAGTCGTAAAAAACACTCGTCGATGTATTCTTCCAGGTGATCCAGGTCGCTTGGTATTGTATTGTAATCCGATTTGGTAAAAATGTGAAAAGGCAGGTGGAGGGAAAGCGGGGATGATAAGAGAAAAAGCTTATTAACCGATGATGAAGTTAATCTTGCTCGAGATCTAGCAGTCGCGGACCGCCATCTTAGGTCTTGCACTGTCTCGGGGAGATCACGTTCACAGCGGCATCTCGCGCTCTCGCCAAGGAGACTGCGTGAGTTTGAGGTTCTCAAGCATTCTCAAGCAGGTAGCCCTTCTCTTTCAACCAATCAAATACTAGAATGCTTAAATTGCTTGTCTTGGAGACGTAGCCTCCACATTTGGGTCCAATATGGCTTATCTGGCTTATCACTGAAATATTGGTCAGGACAATCTGACATCCCAAAATATTGGTAGGGACATGATCCTACCGTCCATTAGCAAACCTACGGCCTTGCTCCTGCAGTATGACTGCTATATTTGAAGAGTTTGATCGCAAAACGGGTTAACCACCAAATCCACATTTTGCTTGTTTATTATCTCAAACAATAGAGAAAAGATAGTCTTTCGTTGATGTGAAATCAGATTTTTGACAGGTGAAATATATTCAGAGCTTTTAATCGGCAAAATTTATGTTTTCTTGCAAAACGGCTTAAGTGCCACCTCCATTTGTTTGCAAAACAGGTTATATCCAGTTGACCAATCAGTGTTTGTGTGTCCAATGAACCAAGACTGACATTGGTTGGTGTGTGTGTGTCTGTGTGTGTTGTGCGTGTGTGTTCATGTGTATGTGCATGCATGCTTGTGTGTGTGTGTGTCTGTGTGTATTTATGTTTACATGCACACGCACTTTTGTGTTTCAGGACCATAGTGTTTGTCCAGTGAACAAAGACTGAGATTGGATGGTGTCGTGTATGCGTGCACGTGTTTGTGTGTGCGTGCGTGTTTGTGTGTGTAATTTTTGTTTACATGCATGTTTGTGTTTCAGGACCATAGTGTTTGTGTGTCCAATGAACCAAGACTGGCATTGGGTGGTGTCGTGTGTGCGTGCGTGTGTGTGTGTGTACGGGCATGTGAGTGTGTGATTTCGTGTTGTTCAGCAATATTGAATGAATAGAGTTTCCCAACACTACAACAAAGAAACATACTTATTCGATTGGATTTAACCCATTTTGCAATAAAAGCAAGCTATGGATTTAACTCGTTCTGCAAAAAGAAAAAGTAATTTTTTGGTTTTTTTCAAGAATATTCCTGTGGCTGGATTTGAAATGAATATGCCAATTGGTTACCATTTGGCTCATATACAATAGTGGAGAAGACCATTTTTCAAAGTTTTACAGAAATACTAATTACACAGAAAGCCATTTTTCTCAATTCAGACTCAGTGGAGTTCACCTGTTTTGCGATTAAACTCCTCATTTATAGCACTTATGAGCATCTATGAGCGCTGTGTTATGGAGCACAAACACACTAATGAACCCTGAGTGAGAAAATATATGTGAGGTTACGCTCAGGAACCAGACGCGAGAACCAAGCAATCCAAAAAACTTGTGTTTTATTAGGAATGGGGGTGAGCCCCGGCAGAGCAGGAAGCGACAGTACAAAGTCCACAATCCAAAAATCAGAATCCCAGGGACGTAATCCAAGTTGTAAACAGGACAGCAAACACAAAACTCGTGGTCGGGCAAAAAAGGTTCAGTACACAGATGCAAACAAATCCAAATCAGAGCCAAAATCAAACGGGGACGGTCCAGTCAGAAAAGAATCACAAAGAGTACAAGGCATAAACGATTGTAGCAAAGGGAAACGTTCTGACAGAGGCTGGTTGTGAAAAGACTGCTTAAATACACGTAGGGGAAGTCACATGCAATGATAGGGAACAGGTGAGCTGGATCAGACTAATTACAATGGGGGAATCACATGAGGGAAACCCTAACCACGGAAACTGGCGAAAGCCAAGACACGGACGGGAATCACACAGACAGCCTATTGACAAACATACGGCTCCGGTTAGGGAGTTCTAACGTGCACAGATAATGAGAGGCAGAACAGAGTCTCACAGGTGCGGAGGATCCGCTGAAGCGCAGCAAAGTAGATTGAGTAAAGACAAGGGGCGGAGACTAGAATAGGGCGAATGCTGAGAGCTCGTTAGTCAATTAGTAAAGCGCAGCTATACAATCCCTAGTGCTCGTTAGTAAATTAGTACTATAAACAATGTTAGTCTTGGTTAGTATCTTTAACTAAAATAACTGTTAGTACTGTTAGTAATGATAGAACAGCAAGGCGAAGGAAGCAAACGAGATTAGAAGGAATAATTGAAATCCCAGAAACCATGAAATCACCCGAAAGCGTGGCACGTAATACTGGGGCAATGAGCAGTCACATGACATGAGACCAGACAGGGGAGACAAAGTGCAATGCATGGCAAGAAACAAAACAAGAACCGGAATCTAACTGAGGGAATGGAATATGGCAGACATACAGACAAAGCAAGAACAAAACATGGCATGGAATCATAATAATAATCAAAACATGGTCAGACAAAGCAGAATCATGGGCAGAACATGGTCAAGCAAGGCAGAATCATAACAATATATACAGAAAATCCAATGCTGGAAGTGTGTAGCTGCTGTGGATAAACTCTCCATCCAGCACTCCTCTCTCCTTCCCCACAGGTGTTCCACGAGTGCTTCCTTAACCCCTGTCAGAACAGGGGGACGTGCGAGGAGGTGGGGGCCGGTTACCTGTGCACCTGCCCGCCTGGCTTCACAGGTATAGTCTGCAGGTCAACACCTGAATTTTACACCTGACCTTTGACTGGCAGTAGTCTTAAAATTCATATGATGAACAGTGTGTAACATCTGCATTATATTATATACATTACTGCTGCAGGTAAGATAATTCTGGTCTCTAAAATAAAATTTTGAAATGGATGGACTGAGCAGGTGTGTGTCAAACTCATTTGGTTGAAACATATTAATATTTTTGAGTGTTGTCATTTAATTTAATTTCAGGAATATAATTCCTGTGAATGTTTAGACATTTGTTAGTAACGCTGACCTCACCTCTCTTGGACTGACTGAGAGAAACTAATTGTAGTGATCTGATTGTGTACAGAGAGTCACAGTTCTGTCAACATTTCCTATGTGGCTTTGTCAGTATTTGTTCGCTTCCTGTTCCACTGGTGCAGTATCTGCGGGGAAAAATGAGCAGGGTTTTCAAAAATTGGCAAAAATAAGGTCCATAAGTAAAAAATAAGTAACTTTAACCCGAACCCGAGACGGTAAATGCGCATGTTGCTAATGATATGCTATCATAAACAATAATAAAACTACAACCATGGACATTTCCCTGAGCTAATGATCTGAGTTCAGTGGGTAATGTAGTCCCATATTACTCCAAACTTAGCATTTTGATAGCAACATTCAACTTTATAGGGTCTGAAAAGGTTTGGCATATTCAAACACATTATCACAATAAACAAAACTGTAATGCATTCCGTGGACCATAGTTCTTCTGATTTTGAAAATTCCATTCATTTTTTCCCAATGACATGGACACTGTTACTAAAATAATGCTAACGAAGCTACATACAAATGCACATCACACTGTGGCTCTCTTTTTGCATGTGCTGAATTATATTCAGCTGCTCAGTTTCTGTAACATTTCTTCTTGCCGTTACCTTCACAGGATCGAGATGTGAGAGTGATGTCGATGAATGTGACTCCACTCCATGCCAAAATGGTGGGATCTGCAAGGATGGCATGGGGGATTTTGTGTGCGAATGTCAACCAGGCTACGTGGGTATGATGCAGATTCGGCACTTTGTACTTTCATATTCTGTCTAATGGGAACACTGATTTACACACAGCGGGAGTAATGAAAGCTGAACTGTGCAGGTTGTGTATATTGGACTTTGTGTGTCTCTGCCTTCTGCTGGGCGGTATGTTTGGTCAGGATTGATTACGTTCTTGTGTGAAATCAGCCACTCGTGTATTCATTTGTGACATTTTTTTTGTGCATGAAAGTGCTAAGATAGTTGTCTATGGACTTGTTTGTCTTTACGTGTTGGTATCGGTGATGACATGATGTGTTCATGGGTTTATATCTCTGCGGCAACAAAGAGGTTTGTGTGAATCGATAAGGTCATTACTGTTGCCACAGTAAATTTGCTAGTGTGGGTCAGTACTTCTGCTGCAGTAAAGAGGCTTGTTTGGGTCAGTACTTCTGCTGCAGTAAAGAGGCTTGTTTGGGTCTGTACTTCTGCTGCAGTAAAGAGGCTTGTTTGGGTCAGTACTTCTGCTGCAGTAAAGAGGCTTGTATGTGTCAGTACTTCTGCTGCAGTAAAGAGGCTTGCATGTGTCAGTATGGGTCAGTACTTCTGCTGCAGTAAAGAGGCTTGTATGTGTCAGTATGGGTCAGTACTTCTGCTGCAGTAAAGAGGCTTGTATGTGTCAGTATGGGTCAGTGCTTCTGCTGCAGTAAAGAGGCTTGTATGGGTCAGTACTTCTGCTGCAGTAAAGAGGCTTGTATGTGTCAGTATGGGTCAGTACTTCTGCTGCAGTAAAGAGGCTTGTATGGGTCAGTACTGAAGGGATTCCACTTTTCTCTCAGGCTCGCTGTGTGAGGCAGAGCTGAACGAGTGCAGCTCTAACCCCTGTGTGAACGAGGCTGTGTGTGTGGACGAGGTGAATCAGTTCACCTGCAGCTGTCCGGATGGCTTCACAGGTGAGAAGAGCTGAGGTCTCTGGGGCGCAACTGTTCCTCTCCTTCTCACTTGTAATCGTATCGACACGAGGATCACAAGTTTGCTGGTTTGGTTTTTTTGTGATGCAGAGATTCCGTGATCATCATAGTGAGTGGTAGGGATTACCTTGTGGCCGCAGTGAATGAGTGTAATTGCTGTCTGGAATATTTCCCTGTAGACGAAATGGTTTCTCAACGTATCAATACGGTCAACCTTAATATTTTATCAGTTCAATTTAAGTGACAAAGTAAATACATGCATTTTTACATTATTCCTTCTCACTCTGTAATGAGGTTGATTTTCTGGGGAATGACTGTTTGCTGGGCGACAACCCTTGTGTCGTCAGCCACACTCTTCCTAATGTCTTTCCCTCTTTTCAAAGGTGTGTTTTGTGAGCTGGAGATTGACGAATGCCTGTCGAACCCGTGTATAAATGGCGGGGTGTGTACAGACCTGGCCGGAGGGTATTCCTGCTCCTGTGCTGCAGGGTTTGCTGGTGACAGCTGCGAAGTCAATGTAAATGAGTGCTCTAGCGCCCCCTGCCTGAATGGAGGCACCTGCTCCGATTCCGTGAATGACTTTATGTAAGTGCACCTCTGAGTGCAACTATGGGGTGTGTTTGTGTGTGTGTGTGTGTGTGTGTGTGTGTGTGTACGCGTACATATGTGTATGCGTTTGCACATCTGTGCTTTGTAATTCTGAGTATTTGAGGGTATCCATGATTAGTGCATGTGTTTGCAGGCATGGATGTGTACATTTATGTGTGTGTTACTCTTGTCCAGATGTCAGTGCCCCAGCGGGTTCAGAGGCCGGCTGTGTGAGGTGGATGTGGACGAGTGTAAGCCCCGCCCCTGTCTGAACGGAGCGACCTGTGTGGACGGCCAGGGCTCTTTCACCTGCCACTGCCCTCCAGGGTTCAACGGAAGCAGGTGTGAGACAGGTATAGACATAACGGAAGCAGGTGTGAGACAGGTATAGACATAACGGAAGCAGGTGTGAGACAGGTATAGACATAACAGAAGCAGGTGTGAGACAGGTATAGACATAACGGAAGCAAGTGTGAGACAGGTATAGACATAACGGAAGCAGGTGTGAGACAGGTTTAGACATAAGGGAAGCAGGTGTGAGACAGGTATAGACATAACGGAAGCAGATGTGAGACAGGTATAGACATAAAGGAAGCAGGTGTGAGACAGGTATAGACATAACGGAAGCAGGTGTGAGACAGGTTTAGACATAACAGAAGCAAGTGTGAGACAGGTATAGACATAACGGAAGCAGGTGTGAGACAGGTATAGACATAACGGAAGCAGGTGTGAGACAGGTATAGACATAAAGGAAGCAGGTGTGAGACAGGTATAGATGTAACGGAAGCAGGTATGAGACAGGTATAGACATAACGGAAGCAGGTGTGAGACAGGTATAGACATAACAGAAGCAGGTGTGAGACAGGTATAGATGTAACGGAAGCAGGTGTGAGACAGGTATAGACATAACGGAAGCAGGTGTGAGACAGGTATAGACATAACGGAAGCAGGTGTGAGACAGGTATAGACATAACGGAAGCAGGTGTGAGACAGGTATAGACAGGTATAGAGGTATGAGACAGGTATAGACATAACGGAAGCAGGTATGAGACAGGTATAGACATAACGGAAGCAGGTGTGAGACAGATATAGACATAACGGAAGCAGGTGTGAGACAGGTTTAGACATAACGGAGGCAGGTTTGAGACAGGTATAGACATAACGGAAGCAGGCGTGAGACAGGTATAGACATAACGGAAGCAGGTGTGAGACAGGTATAGACATAACGGAAGCAGGCGTGAGACAGGTATAGACATAACGGAAGCAGGTGTGAGACAGGTATAGACATAACGGAAGCAGGTGTGAGACAGATATAGACATAACGGAGGCAGGTTTGAGACAGGTATAGACATAACGGAAGCAGGCGTGAGACAGGTATAGACATAACGGAAGCAGGTGTGAGACAGGTATAGACATAACGGAAGCAGGCGTGAGACAGGTATAGACATAACGGAAGCAGGTGTGAGACAGGTATAGATGTAACGGAAGCAGGTATGAGACAGGTATAGACATAACGGAAGCAGGTGTGAGACAGGTATAGACATAACGGAAGCAGGTGTGACACAGGCTCAGCTCCATTACATGCGCAGTCTTTCTGAGACCAACCTAAAGGTTTACTCTTTATCATCAATCATGAGCCCAGCCTCACACACACTGATTGCTTAGACCAAAGTCTCACTGTACCTCACACACACATATATGCAGAGGAGGGCCTGGAGGAAGCGTCACACAGACCTGATATTCTGTCTCCCCCTGGCACTCCATTGGCTGATGTGTTTTTAACCCCTCAGAGATGTCCCCTTCTTTTAACCTGGACTTTGAGGTGTCTGGTATCCATGGTTACGTCATGATGGATGGGGTCATGCCCCCCCTAAAGGAGATCACGTGCACATTCTGGATGAAGTCATCAGATACCACCAACTACGGCACGCCCATCTCGTACGCAGTGGAGGGAGGCAGCGATAACGCCTTTCTGCTGGTGGACTATAATGGGTGGGTCCTTCCTAATGAGCAGTTATCTGCAGCTCCTGCTTTATTTCTCCTGGAGTGCAAAGGGTCAGAGAAGAGTCGCATATGAGCACGGAGTAAAAACGGCATGTCTGCACTGCTGTAGACACTTGCACATGTAGCGTTTGTGGGGTCCCTGCTCACTCATCTCCCTATCAGCAAGCTGGACGTTTAGTCGTACCTTATTCATGGCTGAAGACTGTGAGTGACAGAGATCTCATTCATGCACCCACATTAAATTTAATCTCATTAATTGTATTAGTGCAGTGTTTTATACTGGAAGAAAGCTGCTTTGTGGAATATTAGAAGAAGAATTGAACTTAATTAACAGATGAGTGAGTGATGAGCCTGGATGCAGAGGAAGTGCCGGCCCTCAGCTGACAGGTGCAGTGCAGAGAGAGGCTGGATTGGCCCTGACGGTGCAGCAGGGCTGACAGGTGTGGTGTTTTTGCTCAGGTGGGTGCTGTATGTAAACGGGAAAGAGAGGATTACGGACTGCCCCGCGGTCAACAATGGGCGCTGGCACCACATGGGTGTGACCTGGAGGAGCAGGGATGGGGAGTGGAAGGTCTACATCGATGGGGCGCTCTCAGACGGAGGGAAAGGCTTGTCGGTCGGCACCATTATCCCAGGTATATTGCTGCATTAAGACTGAACCCTCAGTAATGGTGTTTACTATCATCAGGCCCAGTAAAGTGACTGAAAGGGCCTTAAATAAATATTGAGCCATGAAAGGAGATTCTTTCATGCTGGTGATACTGCTTTTCTGTTGCTGACCTCTTGGCTGTGCTGTAGCGCTGTTCGTTGGTGGAATTCTGCTTGAGTTGAGACAGAGGAAGACGTGTGGGATCTAAGCTGAAGATTTACTCTTGTCTAAACCGAGTTTTCTGAAAATAATTCGTCTGTTAAGGCCCAAACAGTATTAGAGATTAGACAATTTGCTCCCGAGGTATAACCTTTGTCGCATTAGGGGCAGGGAGAATCTTCCTCCTTCTTTTTCCTCTTTTTCCCCTGTAACAACTCGGTGAGCAAACAGCCAAATTAAGTCGCTAATCTGGTCAAACAAAGGCGACGGGGGTTTTTTGGGTTTTTTTTGGGAGGTTTCAGTCTCCCGGGAGCAAAGTAAGGTAAAGTAAAATAAATTTAAACACTAAATTTAAAGAATAAATTAAACGCTAAATAATTGTCTAACTAAGTGAATTGTGTGCTAGTACAAAGTAAAACAGTTGTTTTCAAGGACTGAGGTACACTGTCGCCTGCTTTTTCTGTAGCTGATTTAGCTAACGAACTATAGTAAGCTCTCAACGCCAAGAATATATCAAATTACCTGGATATCTAACTATAACCCGGTTTGGTTTCATACTTGGTCGCTTGCCTTTCATACAGTCTTCTAGCCAATAAATATTGACGTTCACCGGGGTTTTTAGTCCCCTTCGTTCTCTATCCTGACCGCATTTCAGATAAACGCATTTCCAAGCTTGAATATTAACGCTAACCGGGTTTTTGTCTTTTTTCGCATTTTATTATCATCGAAGGGCTCTTCTGATTAAACACATTGCAAATTACGTTATCTTTGTATTTTCCTCCGGTTGCGGTGCCTTGATCAGCTGATTAAAGTTTAACTGCTTGTTTGAGTGCTTAGGACAGCTTGTTGGGGGAGATACCGTGGATAGTTCGCTCACTAAGTAAACGACTTGTTTATTCGGTCCGTTTTAATTAAAGGGAACCGAGGCTTTACTCTTATCTCGGTTACCCTTGGTTGTATTTGTGGCTAGCTAGCTAGATAGTTACTGTTTGCATTTTTGGCTGGGGATCTGAGATTTAGTATTTAGTTAGTAGGGCAGCAGTCACTTTAGTCGTCCATTCGGTTTGGTTGGAATTTAAACGGAAAGCTTTACTGGAGTGCTCCGCCTCCTCCCTCCTCCAGTTTCTCCTGGGCGTAGTAGCCAGTCTTTTTCATCTGGGTTCTCAGCTAAGCCCTGTGATATTTTTAGGTTAGTATATTAATAGTACCGGGACTAGATAAATTCAAGTTTGCTTATTAGGAGTGCTTATTATCCATAGAGTTTCTCAATTTGGTATTTCATTTCTGTTAACTGAAACTAAGCCCCTGTTAAAAGAGGCTTATTATCCATTCACATAGTTTCCCCACGATTTCTATTGTGACTGCTGCTTAGGGCTTCTCAGGTTAATAAATAAATAAATTGTGGTCCTGAGCTTCTGTCTCAGCATTAGTAATTTTCTTTGTTATCTAGGGTGAGCGAGGTCATTAGGTAGGGGGTTCAAAATGTGGCCAAAACTATGTGACGGTTGCAGGATGATCGCACTTTTGGAAAGAGATTTCCAGGGTGGGTTTGTCTGTCACCGGTGCCAGCTAATTGAGCATCTGGAGAGCAAGATCCTTGATCTTCAGGGCCAGTTGCGTGCACGACATAGTTCTCAATCAGTAGAGTTCCTAGAGGAACTAAGTAGTATGTCGTTTAGAGAAATGGTTTGTACGCCAAAGCAGGGTGGTGTGGGGACCCTAGAGCAGGCAGGGCGAGAAAGTTGGGTGACGGTAGGACGCCAGCGCAGGAAAGGGTGCACACCATCAAGACAGCGACAGCTCCTCCAGTGGTTGAGGTGTCCAACCGATTCCGGCCCTTGCAGGAACTCGAATTGGCCCCTGACCCTGAGAGTGAGGGGACTGATGAGCAGCAGGGCACCCTGTTGGCCTCTACCCCTCAGAAAAAGAGAGTTATTGATAGTGGGGGACTCAATACTTAGAGGAATAGACAGTTTAGTCTGTTCGCTACGGCGACAAGGAGTCTCAGACGGTGTGTTGCCTGCCTGGTGCCCAGGTAGGAGACCTCCTGGAGCGTGCGGACAAGCTCCTGGCCAGAGCGGGGAGGGATGCAGTTGTCATGGTCCATGTTGGGACTAATGACATAGGTAAGGGTAGGTTTGAGGTTCTGCAAAGCAAATTTGTTGAATTAGCTGAAAAGCTTAGGAGCAGATCCTCCACGGTAGTGTTCTCCGGGATTCTACCGTACCACGTGCAAGCAGAGGGAAGCAGAATTTTATCTGGAGGTTTAACACGTGGCTACTGAACCTGGTGTAGGAAAGAGGGGTATAGGTTTATGGGGCACTGGAACTACTTCTGGGACAGGGGTGACCTGTTCAAGCCAGATGGGCTGCACCTGAACCGGAGGGGTACCTTTGCACTGGGTCAGCGTATGTTGAGGGTAGCAGAGAGTTATTTAAACTAGGGACTTGGGGGGCAGGGAGGTTAGAGAGTGTTACACAGAGGGAAATGCAGACTGCCCTGATGGAAGCTGACAGCGTTACATGCACTATTGATGATATATTTTTAAAGCAAAAAAGCGTGGTGAGGGGCTTTGAGCAGCGGGCACATGGGAAATCGAAGGGGAAGAGCGTTCGTGATAACCTGAAATGTTTTTATCTAAATGCAAGCAGCATTAAAAATAAATTTCGAGAACTTGAGGCCGTTATGATTAGTGAGGGCTATGACATAGTTGGGATTACAGAGACATGGCTTAGTGAAGAGGATGGAGATGAATATAATGTAGAAGGTTATAAGCTCTTTAGGAAGGATAGATGCAATAGGCGAGGAGGGGGTGTAGCACTCTACGTGAACGAACACATAAATGTGCAGGAAATTCCTGAAATTGAACATTCCTTGCCCTGCGAAGATATCTGGGTCAGGCTCACTGGCAAACACGAGACTGGTTTAAACATAGGTGTATGCTATCGACCACCAGCTTTGGACAGTAGAGTCAATGAAATGCTCTTTAAGAGGATTACGCAAGCTTGTAGAGGAGGAGGGTCATTCCATGCCAAATCACCTAATTTTCAGGAAAGTCCCCAGGTGACCCTCTTAGATTTTGCTGAAACTCCATGAAAATGTTCATATATGCAAATAACGAACACACAGAAAATTTCAGGCCAAAAGTCCAAGCCGTTTTGAAATTATGGCTGTCCGAAGACCCCCCTTTCTTCGCCGCAAGGCTATGTCATGGATTTTTTTTCATTTTCAAATGATCATATTTTTGGATTTGAAAAAAGCTACAAAGCTGAAAATTGCTACCTGGGGTAATTTGCACACAAGCTTTCAGAATCTGCAATCAAAAACAGTGTATCTTGCTTCCTTTTGAAGATATGGGCACCTGAAAATGAAAGTTTTTTTCTAGCGGAAATTATTTTTGCGATTTTTAGGCTTACCTGGTGCCCGAACCATTGATCTGAGGATACCCAAATTGCTGATACATAATCTCTACATACAGCTAAATAACTCCCTGCAAGCATAGACTTATAAAACAATCAGTAAAGGTATGGCTAGGGTCCAAAGTCGACTTTCACAAAAAAATCTCAAAAATCACCCCTTTTCGGGGGGTCGGTTGACCTTGTGAACAGTTACTCAGGGTAATGAAATTTTCACCACAGAATTATATGTATCTGACCTTTATATATACCAAATTTCATTGATGTGACTTAACTCCTTCATAGTTAGGCAGTGTTTCAAAGAAACCCACTAATTTGATCAAATTATGCTACTTTATGGTATATAACAACATCCTCGAGCTCTGGTAAATTGACAATTACAATAATTTGTAAAAGCAAATTGAAGCAAACCTACTTGAAATACGTTTCTTGTGCATTTTGAATGGATCACTGCAATATTTCTGAGTATATTCATATCGAGAGATGTACATCTTCTCATGGTGAAAACACACTGTGCTGTCATCACCTAGCAGTACCCCACTTCTCCATTCCAATAGCTTCTTATCATCCTGTGACAAGTCAGAGGCTGCAAGTGTGCCAACATTTCTGCCATATATTTTCTTATGGCATTCCTCCTCCAGTGCAATTCCAATACTGCATCCCGATCTTGATGCTTCAAATTCCATGTTTTAAATCTTGATTTTTACAGAGCTCACAAAATGTACACTTCATCTGCTGAACATTGCAGTTGAAATGAATTGTGAGGAGTGGATGTGAGCTGAAAAGTGAACACACTGTTCAATTTTCTGTAAACAATACGGCCACAACAGTGAGGTAATTGATCCAGCTATTTTAAATAAACAGTTGTGGTTTGGAGTTAAGTAGACTAGGATGAACCTAGATAAACAATGTTTCAACACCTAATTAGACGAGGTCACCTGGACTAGGATGAATCTTAATAAACAGTTTCCAACAGCTATGACCTCATGCAAATAATGTAAGTAGAGCCCACTGAAAATCAGTAAGTTGAATCCACTTAAATAAAAGCAGTTTTGTATTAGTAACATCAATGTACAATATGTACAATGTATGGTACTATGGAAAACTTTGTTTTAAAACAAGCCATATGATACTATTCCTGATGTACAAAGTCATGAATTTTACAACTTTCTAAGAATTATTATATATAAAAAAGGTTATCAAAGATTACTTATTCTCATTTTTTGCCCTTTGACATCTACCAAGACATTGTAATGTACAGCAAAATGGTGTAATTTGATCAAATTAGTGGGTTTCTTTGAAACACTGCCTAACTATGAAGGAACATCAATGAAATTTGGTACATATAAAGGACAGATACATATAATTCTGTGGTGCAAATTTCATTACCCTGAGTAACTGTTCACAAGGTCAACCGACCCCCTGAAAAGGGGTGATTTTTGAGATTTTTTTTGTGAAAGTCGACTTTGGACCCTAGCCATACCTTTACTGATTGTTTTATAGGTCTATGCTTGCAGGGAGTTATTTAGCTGTATGTAGAGATTATGTATCAGCAATTTGGGTATCCTCAGATTAATGGTTCGGGCACCAGGTAAGCCTAAAAATCGCAAAAAAATAATTTCCGCTAGAAAAAAACTTTCATTTTCAGGTGCCCATATCTTCAAAAAAAGGAAGCAAGATACACTGTTTTTGATTGCAGATTCTGAAAGCTTGTGTGCAAATTACCCCGGTAGCAATTTTTCAGCTTTGTAGCTTTTTCAAATCCAAAAATATGATCATTTGAAAATGAAAAAAAAATCCCATGACGGCCTTGACGGCTTAAAGAGGGGGGTCTTCGGACAGCCGTAATTTCAAAAACGGCTTGGACTTTTGGCCTGAAATTTTCTGTGTGTTCGTTATTTGCATATATGAACATTTTCATGGAGTTTCAGCAAAATCTAAGAGGGTCACCTGGGGACCATTAGGTGATTTGGCATGGAATGACCCAGGAGGGACTATTATTATGGGAGACTTAAATTATCCTGGTATTGATTGGGTAAAGGTGAAAGGACAGGGGAGGGGGGAGGAAGAATTTCTAGATGTCATAAATGATAATTTTTTGGTGCAGTATGTTAATAAACCTACAAGAGAGAAGGCAATTTTAGACTTAGTGCTCTGTAATGACCCAGATAGAATTAGCAATGTTGAGGTACGGGAGCCACTTGGGACAAGTGATCACTCTACTATTAATTTTGAGGTTTCATGGGAAGTTAAAAAGGTGTATTCAAAAACAAAAATTTTCAATTTTAGGCGAGCAAACTTTGACAGGATGCGCTCATATCTAAGTGAAATAAAATGGGAGACACTCCTGGACTGTGAGTCTGTAACTGAGATGTGGGAAAGATTTAAGGGGTTTTACTTGATTCACAATGCAAATTCATTCCAAAGGTGTCCAAAAGTAAGCTGAAAAAGCAGAATCCTCAGTGGATGACCGCAGCTATTCAGAGGAGTTTGATGGAAAAGAGGAATCTTTGTAAGATGTACATAGAGGATAACAATGAGATTACTAAGGCCGAATACTGTAAAATGTGGGCTGTGGTCAAAAAAAAGAGCTGAGGAATGCTAGAAGACTGTATGAAAGACAAATTGCAGAGGGGGCAAAAACTAACCCTAAGCACTTCTTTTCAGTACTGTAGTAGAAAAAAGGAAAGTCAAAGAGCAGGTTAAGTGCATAAAGAATAAAAATGGATCGCTGCTATATAATAACAAGGATATTGCGGACACCTTAAATGGTTACTTTGTTGAGAATTTTACCTTAGAGCGGTCTTTATTCGCCAGAGGGCATGTCCAATGCTCAAGATTATTTAGCGTAAATTGAGGTTAGGGATAACGTAGTATTAGACAAGTTGCATAAACTAGGCAGATAAGGCGGCGGGTCCTGATGGCTTATATCCTAGAGTGCTCAGGGAAGTTAGTGAGATCATCTTTAAGCCGCTATCCGCCATCTTTAGACGGTCTTTAGAAACTGGAGAAATACCAAATGATTGGAAACAGGGTAATATAATACCAATGTATAAGAAAGGGGACCGTACTGAGCCAGGTAATTACAGGCCAGTCAGTTTAACTTGCATTGCGTGCAAAATATTGGAATCTATCATAAAAGATGAGCTGGACTTATTTCTTGAACGTAACAATATCTTGAGGGATAGCCAACATGGTTTCCGTGAAGGAAGGTCATGCCTAACAAACCTTCTGGAATTTTTTGAAGAGGTCACCAAGACTTATGACCAGAGCAGGGCTTATGGCATCATATATTTGGATTTTCAGAAAGCATTTGACACAGTACCGCATAAGAGACTAATTTTTAAAATGAGCTCCATTGGAGTTGCAGGAGGTATTCTGAAGTGGATTCAAAACTGGTTGCAGGACAGAACACAAAGAGTGGTGGTCAGTGGTATCTCATCTGAGCTAGGTATGGTGGGGAGTGGCGTCCCCCAGGGATCGGTGTTGGGACCCCTGCTGTTCCTCATCTACATTAATGACCTTGATGGGAATATTGAGAGCAGATTAGTGAAATTTGCAGATGATACTAAATTGGGAGGTTTGGCAAATAGTTTAGAGTCCACTAAAGTGATTCAGGATGATTTGGATAGAATCCAGAATTGGGCAGAAATGTGGCAAATGAAATTTAATGTAGCGAAATGTAAAGTAGTACATGTAGGTAATAAAAAACATTCGACGGGATTACTTCATGGGGAGGTTTTAAACTGGAATGTGCTCCACAAGAGAAAGATCTAGGAGTGATTGTTGACCAAACCCTCACAGGCTCTAGCCATTGTGCCGTAGCTGTTAAAAAAGCCAATCGGATGCTGGGATACATTGCCAAAAGTATTGAGTTCAAATCCAAGGAGGTGATGCTTCTTTTGTACAACACATTCGTCAGACCACATCTAGAGTATTGTGTACAGTTCTGGGGACCATACTTTAAGAAAGACACAGAGGCTTTAGAGAAAGTTCAGAGAAGAGCCACGAAGCTAACTCCGGGTATTAAAGATGAAAGCTATGAGAAGAGGCTGAAGATCCTTAATCTCTTTAGTCTTAGGAAAAGGAGACTAAGGGGTGATTTGATTGAGGTCTTTAAATATGTTAAAGGGATTAACAAAGTGAATTATGTAGGATTCCTTCAACCAAGTGTTGTTAGTAGAACTCGGGGTCACAAATGGAAGCTGACCAAAGGTAAATTTAGCACTGATATTCGGAAATATTTCTTCACCCAAAGAGTAATTTCGGTGTGGAACAGCTTGCCTGACCATATTGTTGAGGCAGAGACCTTGGAAGTTTTCAAGGGCAGGCTTGACTTAAAGTTAGATACCATTGAGTCATTGAGTATCTGAAGTGATATATTCACGATAGTACAAAGAAACTGGCGAGCCTAGTTGGGCTGAACGGCCTGTTCTCGCCATTCATGTTATGTTATGTTATGTTATGCCAATGGAAAATCAGATTTGGTAAATTTCAGTGGATTCTTATTGTCAAATGGTTTATTTTTTTTACAATTACTGCACTGCTGCCTCACAGCGAGAAGGTTGTGGGTTCAAATCCGGCCTGGGCCCTTTCTGTGTGGAGTTTGCATGTTCTCCTCCTGTTTGCAGTGCTTTCCTCCCACAGTCTAAAGACATGCATGTCAGGCTCATTTGAGACTCTGAATTGCCCATAGATATGAGTGTGAGAGTGAATGGAGTGTGAATGGTGTGTGTGCACCCTGTGATGGATTGGTGAGCTGTCCAGGGTTTCTGCCTTTCGCCCAGAGTCAGCTGGGATGGGCTCCAAGTCTCCAACTGAACTGTGACCCTAGTGAGGAAGAGCCGGTATAGATAATGGATGGATGGATGGATGGATGGATGGATAGATGGATGGATGCATACCCTGATATTGCTCCAACATTGAGTGGATCTGTGGTTTTTGGAAGGGATGAGTATGTGCTGGGGTTTGGATGTGGGAGTCATTGTTGTTTTGCTGTAGGAGGTGGGGCTCTGGTTCTGGGACAGGATCAGGACCAGCGGGGCGAGGGCTTTAACCCTGTGGAGTCTTTTGTCGGGTCCATCAGCCAGCTCAACATCTGGGACCAGGCTCTCACTGCGCAGCAAGTAAGTCTGGATCCTTTGCTCTTGGAAAAAACATGGAGTTGCAGCGCTCTCTTCATTAGCACATCAGTTAGATGCCTGCTACCTCATCCCTCTGCTCACAATGGTAAAAACTAAGAGGCTACTCTCTCCCCCTGTCACAGATCAAATCACTGGCCACCAGCTGCCCTAAGGACCTCCCCAGAGGGAGTGTGTTAGCCTGGCCAGACTTCCTCGCGGGGGTCACTGGGAGGGTGAAGATTACAGCGAGCAGCATTTTCTGTGCCGGTGAGCTTTATCTGGTGTGCACAAGCTTTTTCATTCCATACTAATATTCCACAGCTCTCATATTTCAGCTTATCCTGTCACTGCTGGAAATGCAGTAAGCAGCACAGGCGAAGCTACAGACTACAAGCTTAACTGTGCTGAACTCGCAAGACAGCTAATGGATGGGTCATATTCAAATATTTGCAATCTCTTCCTCAACATTTTGCATGAATCTTCAGATGACAGAAAAATGTTGTTTTTACTGGCAACTCAAACAAAGCAAGTGCAGGCAGACTAATGCAGAGGAAGTAGAAAGTCTGGCAGATATTTGCACGAACATTAAATTTGTTTGAAATTTTTGGTTTGCATGCATTTTGATAATATCTCCGCACTGAAACATGAACTTACTTATTATACTATTATTGGTGAGCTTTCAGTGCATTGCACACAAGACTTCAGTTTTCATAGGAAGAACAGGCGCTGCCGGACATTTCTACAGACAGCATCAGTATTCGCCTCAAAACTCAGTTTGTTGTCATTCACAAGACGTGTAATTCATCCTGAGGAGGTGATATTGCAGGTTTGTCAAACTCTACTCATATGGGTTTCAGTGGCAGCTGGGTCTCCGACTCCGTGTGTTTTCAGATGACTGATTAATTACAATATCTGATCAGCTAAATAATCCATATACCTTGTTATGTTGACTTAACCTGACTGTTGATGGAAAAAAATCCACAAATACCACAAATACCTGCATTAAGTGCTTGTGCCCATGCACTCGGTGTGGATTATGTGCTACATGGCTGAACTGCATGTGCACTTCCTCAGACTGCCCAGTGCTGGAGAACACCGCCCCCCACCTGCGAGTCCTGAGCGCTGCGGTCAGTCCTGGCTCTGAGGTAGAGCTCTCCTGCAATCCTGGCTTCTACCTGGTGGGGGAGCCAGTTCTGCAGTGCCTGAATAAGGGAGCGTGGAGCCACCCTGTCCCTCGCTGTGACAGTAAGTTACTGAATCTCCAATAAACAGGATGTGGGGGAGGGAATGAGCCTGTTTGCCTGCTTGTACACAGGGTAACCTGAAGGCTCTCCAAGAGAACATACTGTAATGAAAAGGCATGTTTGTGGAGTAGTTGCCATAAAAAGAACATGAATGCGCTTTTGGCAGTGCAGGTAAAGACATGCTGTTTGTCGTCAACTTTAGACTTGGAGTCATGAAGTCATGCTATTTGGATGAAATGGGTACTTTTTATGTGAAATAGTCCTCAGTTATTAGGTTCTACACCATCAAAAAAAAACTAAATGTCCCTTGTTTCTTTGTCTTTCCTCCACTGCATCGACTTTTTATTCAGTTATTGATTCATGAAGTTAATTCATTTTTTTCAGGGGTGAACTGTGGCCCTCCGCCACCCCTGGAGTTTGGCCTTTACTCTGAAGCAGATTTTCATGCTGGCAGTTATGTGACGTACCAGTGTAATTCCGGCTTCTACCTGCTGGGGGAGTCGAAGATGCAGTGTGCTAACAGTGGAACCTGGAAAGGGAACCCGCCAGCCTGCTTGGGTGAGATGCAGAGATGTGTTGGGCTGATTTTTCAAAAGCCTCTTTTCCTCCCTGTGCCTGACCTGGGAGTTATCTTTACGGAGATTGAAATCTGTTTAATGTTAACCAACAGAAATGAATTATTTACCAGTGATATATTGCGTAAGGATACACAATGTCATCCTTTTTGGAGGTATTTTCCTCTAGAGTGTGTGACGTATAAATGACTGAGTCAAACTGACATTTAAAAGACATTTTATTTTTCTGATTCACATTTCTTTAATTATCTTTCTTCTGTCATTTTCTTCACATATAATCTCCTCAACGGGTGGAGCTGATTGCAAAAAAATGAAAGTACTATGATGACATACGAAATCGTACAGATTTTCGGTGAAACAAATCTCTTTTAAGTTCTTGTATAATAATTTATCCTGTTGGTCAGTGGATCAGTAGGGCCTAAGTTAACACTGCACTGTGTGTTTACTGACAGTGACAGGGCAGTGTCCTCATAACTTCGATCTCCGTGTGTTGTGTAGATGTGGATGAATGTGCCCTTGGCTCAGATTGCGACATGCATGCGAGATGCCAGAACACAGATGGGTCCTACACCTGCACTTGTGTGCATCCCTACAGTGGCGACGGGAAAAACTGCACAGGTGTGAGGCTACAGCACTTATCCGCAAACCCCCTGTAACCCACTGCACTTTCAGAGTTCGATCTCACATCAGCAGGTACCTGTGAGCATAACCCACAGCATTTTCAGAGTTCGAACTCACATCAATACGTACCTGCGAGCATAACCCACTGCACTTTCAGAGTGAAAACTCACATTAGCACTTACCTGAGAGCATAACCCACTGCACTTCGAGTCAGAATTCACATCAGCACTTACCTGCCAGCATAGCCCACTGCACTTTCAGGGTCAGAACTCACATCAGCACTTACCTGAGAGCATAACCCACTGCACTTTCAGAGTCAGAACTAACATCAGCACTTACCTGCGAGCATAACCCCCTGCCCTTTCAGAGTCAGAACTAACATCAGCACTTACCTGCCAGCATAACCCACTGCACTTCGAGTCAGAATTCACATCAGCACGTACCTGTGAGCATAGCCCACTGCACTTTCAGAGTCAGAACTAACATCAGCACTTACCTGCGAGCATAACCCCCTGCACTTTCAGAGTTCGAACTCACATCAGCACTTACCTGCGAGCACAACCCCCTGCACTTTCAGGGTCAGAACTAAAATCAGCACTTACCTGCCAGCATAACCCACTGCACTTTCAGAGTTAAAACTCACATCAGCACTTACCTGAGAGCATAACCCACTGCACTTTCAGAGTTCGAACTCACATCAGCACTTACCTGCGAGCATAACCCCCTGCACTTTCAGGGTCAGAACTCACATCAGCACTTACCTGAGGACATAACCCATTGCACTTTGAGTCAGAACTAACATCAGCACTGACCTGCCAGCATAACCCACTGCACTTTCAGAGTTAAAACTCACATCAGCACTTACCTGAGAGCATAACCCACTGCACTTTCAGAGTTCGAACTCACATCAGCACTTACCTGCGAGCATAACCCCCTGCCCTTTCAGAGTCAGAACTAACATCAGCACTTACCTGTGAGCATAACCCCCTGCACTTTCAGAGTCAGAACTCACATCAGCACTTACCTGCGAGCATAACCCCCTGCACTTTCAGAGTCAGAACTAACATCAGCACTTACCTGCCAGCATAACCCACTGCACTTTCAGAGTCAGAACTAACATCAGCACTTACCTGAGAGCATAACCCACTGCACTTTCAGAGTTCGAACTCACATCAGCACTTACCTGCGAGCATAACCCCCTGCACTTTCAGAGTCAGAACTAACATCAGCACTTACCTGCCAGCATAACCCCCTGCACTTTCAGGGTCAGAACTCACATCAGCACTTACCTGAGGACATAACCCATTGCACTTTGAGTCAGAACTAACATCAGCACTTACCTGCCAGCATAACCCACTGCACTTTCAGAGTCAGAACTCACATCAGCACTTACCTGCGAGCATAACCCCCTGCACTTTCAGGGTCAGAACTCACATCAGCACTTACCTGAGGACATAACCCATTGCACTTTGAGTCAGAACTAACATCAGCACTTACCTGCCAGCATAACCCACTGCACTTTGAGTCAGAACTCACATCAGCACTTACCTGAGAGCATAACCCCCTGCCCTTTCAGAGTCAGAACTAACATCAGCACTTACTCATTTTTGCCACATGGCTCATTAAAAAATAAATATCAGAGAAGGGATTCAGTTCATTGGCTACTTGATTACAGGCCCAGCATGCTTCCTCTACACAGCGCTACGACCTTGAAACAATTGTTGCCTGTTTCCTTTGCATTAAAAGTTGCTGATATTCTTCTCTTGTGGAATTATAGTGATATTTGGTCACAATTTGCAATTTGGTGACATCAGATTGATCACAAATGAGTTTTGTCCTTCCTGTGGTAAAAATACTGACACATTGAACATGGTCTATGTTCATCCTCAAAATTGAAGACCAAAGCAAACTTATTAATCATGGGGTATTGAGCCGCCTTGGCCTATTGATCCATCCCCCTACTCGCTTGTGGTCTTGGGTCATCAGTTCGACTGTGACTCCCTTGTTAATGGTTGGAGAAACACATCCTAGACAACTACTGTATTTTCTGTACCAGATTTAGTTGATCATTGATTTTCATATTTTCCTATTGATCAGAGCCAGTGAAATGTGCGGATCCAGGATTTCCAGAGTTTGGCCACCGGGATGGCAGCATCTTCATGATGGGAAGTGAGGTGGTCTTTACCTGCGAAGAGGGCTATGAGCTGATTGGCTCATCCCACATCACATGCTTGGAATCTGGAGCCTGGGACCTCCCTTTCCCTTACTGCAGAGGTACAGTAGTGCTCTAGCCATGGCCAACAGTCGACTGCTTTGTTTAAATTCAACTCCATTCAGGAAGAGTTCGTATGAAACTATTGCTCTCAAGTAAACTCTGTTAGAGCTGATGTAGTGCTCAGTTTAACCAGTATTATGTCATGGCCTGACTCAAGTCAGACATGACCCAGGGACATTCTTCATGACACAGATCTCAGCTTAATTTACACAGGTTTACCAAGGTGTTACAGGTATTACTGAGGGCAGTTATCCAGCAATCATGGCCATTCTGCTGCAGATTTCAGCTCCCTGTAGTGTAATTGAAGGCACTTGTATAATCACAGTGGACATACTACTGTACACATTATGTTGAAATGGTAAATACATGTCCACCCAGTGTAGTGCAATAGCTTTTATAATTTGTTTTGAAGCAGATTTACTCCAGTCCTTTGATTAATGGCCATGAATGGACTGAGCCTATGTCAATCTATTTATGCACTAAGTTATTCCATGTCAAATCAACAGAATTTCCAGCAAGTTTCCACCACACCATCTCAGAATTGGCAAAAAAAAAAAAAAAAAATATATATATATATATATAATAAACTATAGATTCTCTTATATATTAATTGCTTTTTCAGCGCTTTTTTGCCTGTGTCCCAACTTTTTTGAGATCTGCTGCAGCCAGAAATTTTTAAATAAGCTCATTTTGCTTATAAAAATGTAAAATGTCTGTTAGAACATTTGAAATATTATCTATGTTCTATTGTGAATAACATATTGGCTCATGTGATCTGAAAGTCATTGCATTTTGATTTTATTCACAATTTACACTTCATCCCAACTATTTCGCAATTGGGGTTCTATATATATATGTGTCAAAATATGCATTAAAACTAGTCTATGTCATGGTTTAGGCGTGCGTTTGTTTGTTGGATCTTTCTTTGTTCTATCGTCCGGGACGATATCGGATTTCTTTTCCATCGAATTCCTGGCCCAGCTGGCTGATTGAGCTGGGGCGGAGTTTGCCGGACTCTATATATATATGGCCGGGGGTTCGCCACGCCTATCGCTAGAGTGTCTGTTTGTTTCTAGCACTTCGGCCGAAGATATCTCTAGTCAGTTTTCCTAGTAACTTGTTATCTTCCATTTACTGTTAGGAATTGCTTCTTTTAGAAGTTTTTTCTCTTCTCTTTGTTTTTCTCTCTCGCATTGCTTCCGTGTTTATGGACTTTTATTAAATCCTTGGAAGCGCGAGCTTTTACCGGAGGTGTGTACCTCCTTTTGTGTTTGTCTCTTATCTGGGCTGCTCTTTGTTCTTTCCCTCACTGGTCGCTGCACTTGGCGTCCTATCACCGCCCATTACAGTCCATCCTGAAAATTTCAGCTTAATCATCAATTATTTAGGTTTTGGCAGAGGTTTAAAGTTTCAGAATTTTCACCCCAATTTCTGGCATTTTTGCGCCATAATATATTCAAATACAATTTTCAGCACCCCATAAAATCATGAATATGTATCATATACCTTTGAAACTTGGTATTTAGACTAATTGGACCATGAGGAATCCATTTTCAACATTCTTTTAGGTGAAAAATGTGGAGCAGAGATGGTGCCTGTACTGGTGGCTGGGGTGAGTGGAGGTGGTGTGCGCAGGGGAGTGTAAGTCTCAAAGGCCAGTCCAGAAGTAGGTCAGTACAAGTCTGTACAGACCTCTGACTTGAGACCTGCTTGACTGGTAATTGACCACCCTGAAAACTATCCATTTATCTTAATAATTATGCTGCTTGCGTAGTTACTTATAGGTGCTGATGTCAGCCACCTGCCCCAGCCTTCTGGCGCCTTGCTTGTCTGCTTCCCTATTAATAACACCTCCTCCAGATATAACTTCAAGAAAACTGGTTTAATATAGGTGCAGTGCACCAACAAGCACGTTATTTAACCTACTGTAGCTGCCTTGGCTGGCTGTGATGAATTTGTGATTGAGAGTGTAATATCTGATGCAGTTATGTATGAAATATATTTAAGAAATTCATAAAACCTAGAATAAGCATAACACATCTTTAGTTTTTTTACTGGTTGCCAACACACACATAAAGAACATATCGAGGGCTGACTGCAATAAACTGTTATGTCCAATATATAACATCTGGACATAACTGTTTATTGCAGTCAGCCCTCGATATATATCAAATTTCAAAGCTGTGTGACTTATACTCCTGGAGATATAAAAGTTCTCATGTACCAGCATAAATATTATTGACAGTTTTGTTTCAGAGGCATGATACCATCTCTGCTCTTCCTTTTTCACCTAAAAGAGTGTTAAAAATGGATTCCTCAGGGTCCAATTAGTCTAAATACCAAGTTTCAAAGGTGTATGATACATATTCATGATTTTATGGGGTGCTGAAAATTGTATTTGAATATATCAAGGCAAAAAAATGCCAGAAATTGGGTGAAAATTCTGAAACTTTAAACCTCTGCCAAAACCTAAATAATTGACTGATAAGGCTGAAATTTTCAAGATACACTGGATTTAATGCATATTTTGACTTTTTTTTTTTTTGCCAATTCTGAGATGGTGTGGTGGAAGCCATTTGTTGATCTGACATGGAATGACCCCACTGGAAAAGTTATATTCATGACAAGTCAATAAAGCACATTTAAAAACAACGTGTTAAGCCAAAGTGCTGTGCATAGAATTATCTACAAACAGAGCAGTGACCCTTCAGCAACATTCAGTGTAATTCTGTGGTCCGCTTTGTTTGCTTTGGTTTACATGCACTGCTGAAGCCTTCAGCTCTTCATTCGGTCGCTGTAATCAGAAAGCCCCGCCCTCCCCAGAAGGGTCATAGGTTTTGATCCTGAGGTGAGAATGGTTGATCGTGGTATGATGAACAGGTGGCTCAGGAGCAGCGTGACGGTGTCCTCTCTCTCTTATGTCCTCGCAGCCCTATCCTGTGGCCGACCCAAACCCCTGAAAAATGGAATCATGACAGGGACCAACTTCACTTTTGGAAGCAAGGTGACTTTCAGGTATCACGGTCAAACATTCTCCAAAGGAAAGAGAAATAAAGTGAAACATCGCACATATTATTTATACTGAATCAGGCTATCACCATGAGACTCTGTGGGCTCTGGTATTATTGGCAACCCTGACTTGAAATGCAATATTATTAATATACTATTTAAAAAAATAAGCGATAACACTATAGACAAACTGACAACATGCGTACTTTAGTCATATATCCACAGAATCAAAATTATTCGCTCATTTACAACCCCAATTGTAAAAAAGTTATCACATTATGGAAAATACAGATTAAAATTAAAAAATGACTGATTTGTAAGGTCACCCTCTAGAATATTGAATACTATCCATTGACACATTATTATATGCTTCAACATGCAAATGCAATTGCTTATTGGAAATAAAAAATCTAAAATCAAATCAGTAATAACGATGAGGCAAATTGCGATAATAATGTGTGTAGGAGCCTTTTTTTTGAGTTAAGATTAGAATAAGATTACTGTTGCTAGAGAAGCACGGATATATCATTAATTATTTTGGATCTTATTATTATTATTATTAATAAGAATAATGATTATTATTTATTTATTTTTTTTTTTTTTTTTTGGACTTTTATTTTGTTGAGATGAGTAGGCCATGTAATTAAAATGGCCGCCATTAACCCTTGACCTCAGCATAGAACAAAGGAGTGGAAGGCTTGAAGAGCAAACAGTTCTTTACTGGCTAAAACTGATCATATTTTTGTTAAAAAACCTGCTACATTTGACTAACTAGGCAACCATTTGAAACATTTGAGTTTAATTGAGTTTATTGAACCTTAAGTTTAAACTTTCATCATCCATTCCACTAACACCACATGCTTGGAGACCTGCAGTTTGTATCATCTGTCTGCCTGCCTGCCGTACTCATCTGCTTGCTCTGCTCCACCATCTCATCGCATACCAAAGGTACAATTTAAGATCATTTTGATAGCTGGTCACAGAAGCATACTTAAGCCAACATTGATGGCTATTTTTTGAAATTTGAAAATATGCCACTCCAATGTGATTTGAAACAGATGATGTTAACCCTCCTCCAGTGTTCGTTGCTTCCCCCCTTATTTCAGTGATCGCAGTCTAATGTGACTGGTCTGTTTTAACTGCTCTTATATTGACAAAAAAGCCATAAATCATCACTAAATTTTGTTTAAATCCTTTTTCAGGTATGAAACAATGTTTTCGACTAATGCTTAACATGAGTAATTGCAGCGATTACACAAAGAACAGACACTACACATTTCTAAACGAACATTTATTGTAAAAAACAAACAAACAAGCAAGCAAATTCACAAAAGAGACCATATGAACACAATCTCAACATGAACAGTCCACTGTGTGTGTGTGAGAGAGAGAGAGAGAGACTGTGTTCACACACATGAGTGGCAATGTATAATCACCTTGGAGTGTGCCTTGCAAACATAGGCATGGCTTTTGTGGCACGTTTAGCTGGTTTTATTGTCTGTAGGGTCACAAAGCTGGCACCTCTTCCTCTTGTGCCCTTGTCACGGCTGGGCGAGCGGCTGGGCGAGTGGGCGAGTTTCCCTACTCATTGTGATCACAGAGTAAAATTGGAGCAAGGCACAAAGAAAGTTCTATATGTGTGCTTTGTAGGAAGATATGATACATCGTTTAGTCTCGAAGGTGTGGTTCATGTAGCAAATTGGCATGAAGCATGAGAAAGAGACAGGTTCCCGTAACTACCTTCAGTTTATTTGGAAGGTATGTGTCACCTGGGGTGAGGGTGGGGCACACGACGCAGGAGAGAGAGACAGTTTCCCACAACTAACACTAAAGATGTTCTGTTTAGCCTGGAGGAGTGTTGCTCTTGTGGGGGCGTGGGCACATAAGCACGAGAAAGGGGGGGGGGTATGTGTGTATGTGTGTATGGGGATGTTTTCCATCAGCTGGATGAACATAATGTGTCTTGTCCATTCATTTCCTATGGTGATCACTTTTGACCGGGAACACCAAGGGTGTAACAAAGTTGAATAAATCTTTCAAAATTCAATGAAAATGGTGATCAGCAATTTTATATGTTCAGGTGCCTGGTGTGGAGGATATCATGAGGTTTTTAGGCAATTGGACGAAAAACGCATCATTTATGCTTCAGGAAAGCTGTAAAACTGGTCAGATTTGACCAAACATTGGAGGAGGGTTAAACAGGCGATAGTATAAAAGGAGCCTCCAGAAAGGCCTTGTCCCTTAAGAGCAATGATAACTTTAGGCTCACCAATCCTAATGGATAATACATCACTTGAAGACCAACAATCCCTGTAGATGACAAATTGGAAGGACATTGGGCATTAATATAAATAAACTATGGAAAGAATCCGGTTGAATTTTAGTGCATAATGTGCAAGATCAAAAACAACCTTTGAATGCATATCATCTGTCAGATTTCACTGTTGTAAAGACCCATCATGCTGCTGTAATGGATGTCTTGTTATGGGCATAGAAATGCTTCGGTAGAACTTTGTCAGTCAACTTCATTTGCCACTGCATCCATAAATGCAAGTCAGAGCTTTGCCATGCTTTTTTGAGTTGAAACCTTACGTCAACATTGTAAAATCGTGCCACTGACTTCTCTGGGTTTGGTGTCACCTGAGATGGACACTTTCACATTGATGGCATGTTTTCTGGCACTAGAAGTTATCATTTCCAGTAGATTTTGCCCAAAAAGCCACCATATTCTCCTGACCAATGACGTGAAGGACAGCTGAAGCTGTTATCAGTGTCTGTTGGGTATAATGGAGTTCTACTGGAGCCACACAGCACCAGGAAACAGGGTTACAATGAAATCAATAAATTTGTTTATTTTCCCAAAGTTGAGTTTGCCATGGTTCTAGACAAGAACAGAAAATAGCATTCAGTAATACCATTAAGTCAAAAATATTAAAATTCAAGTCAAGTAAGGTCATATCAGAACAAATGAATGAAATAACAAACTCTTGGATAAAATAAATCATCACATCAGCACATTGTAGCTTTCATAACTTACATTGATGTGCTTTCAACAGACACATGGCATGGCATTTGTTTGGAACCAAGGGAAAAGGGAGACTGTCAATTTGGACCGCCCTTTTATAGGAGGCGTCCCAGGACGTGGGCGTAGTCCCACTGAGACTGGTGCTGCAGATTTGAATGTTCAGTGTCTCCCTCTGGAGAGGAGGGGAAGTGCAGGGAATTAATGGATTTCTGACACAGCCGCCCCCGGATTTGTGCAGCAAATACGTGTCAGTTAGGTGTCCATTTCAGGGAGAGGGATTAACCTGGAGACGGGGCGTAGATATTCATGGCCTTTGATTGCCACTGTGGCGCTGCAAACCTTACCATCCTTCCCAGGGTGAGTTTTGGTTATCCTTCCAACAGGCCATGATGATCTGGGATATCGTGGGTCAATGACCATCACTACCTGACCGGTGTCCGGGTTCTCCTGGTCAGTTCCCCATTTTTGCCTGGTTTGAAGGTTGTGGAGATAGTGGCGAAGGAAAGCTGTCCAGAATTGATCAGCCAAGATCTGGCTGTGACGCCATTTCCTTCTGCTGAGGAGGTTACTTTCACAGTAGATGGCCTGAGGAAGGGAAGCATCAGGGCCGCCCCATGAGCAGCACATTTGGTGCGACCGGGTCCGGGTCAGCGAGGTCAGAGGAGACATATCCCAGAGGTTTTGAATTCAAGATACCCTCCACCTCCACTAGGACTGTGTGCAGGACCGTTTCTCATGTTGTTTGGCTTCCTACAGCAGCGTTGAGGGCCATCTTGATGGATTTGATCTCCCGTTCCCAGCTCCCACTGAAATTTGGGGCAGATGGAGGATTGAACCTGAAATTCATCTGTGAGTGAGCTAGTTGCTTCTGCACATCAGGTGTCATGGAAAAGCACTTTGTAGCTGTGCCTCTCCTGCTTTGAAATTGGTCCCGCAGTCAGAAAGGAGTTCGAAGGGTTTTCCCTGCGTGAGACAAATCTCCTGAAGGCCATGAGGAATGTGTCTGCATCCATATGGTCAAGCAGCTCAATATGAATGCAGCGTGTTGTTAAACATTTAAAGAGAATACCCCACCTTTTCTCCGTGCGGCGGCCAATTTTCACTGTGAAAGGCCCAAAGCAGTCCATGCCTGTGGACCAAAATGGGGGTTTGTAAAGTCTGAGACGGACCAGAGGAAGGTCTGCCATTTTGGGAATGACTGGATTGGCTCTCCATCTCTGACAGTCTTAACACTGGTGTTGATGTTGCCGTATTGCTTGGCGGCCACGCAGGATCCAGTACTTGCGTCTCATTTCTGCCAGGACATGCTCAGGGCCTGGGTGGAGGAGTTTTTCATCATAGTGTTTGATAAGGAGTTTGGTTATGGAATGTTTTGGATCCAGTATGTTTGGATGGATATTGTCGTGTTCAAGACTCTCTGCTCTCCGGAGCCGACCTAGCCTGACTCCGCCAGCCTTCGTACTTCCGCTTAATTTCATTTCGCTTCAGTAATCAGTCTGGTCACTCAGAGCTCTGCCTCGTTTACCTCGGCAGAAAGTACGCCGGACCAACCAACGAACAGAAGGCGTGGCCAAGAGCCTTGATGTAGCAGCTGCGCCGAGTTTGAAATTGTAGTCTCCGATATCAACAATGGCCACGAACATAGATGCATGGGAGGCCATTCGCTCTGTCGTGAAGAAAATCCGGGTATCAGCAACTTATAGCCACAACAAGATGAATGTTTGGTTAGTTTTTTGAATGGAAATGATGTTGTAGCGCTACTCCCTACAGATTGTCATGTCTACTTAATAGCCATCATGAAATAGGCACCCTGTTCATCCCTGTGAGAGACAGCCGAACCACCTCAGCTAGCTTGTAGCGTCTAGTGTTACATTGCTCGCGAATTTCACGCTATTTAAGTTAGCAGCGAACTTTTTAAAAGCCGTGTTTTTGTTCATGTCACAAGACCTATTCGCTGTTTCAGTGTTATGTTGTCATTATCCATGAATGAAATGGCTGTCTGAGACAGCCAAACGCTTAGAGCCAAACTGTGTTGCTATAGTTAGATAGCGAGCTCGGTATGATGTTAGCGCAAGTATGGTTAACGGTTCAGTTTTCGTGTTAACGCAGATTTCGTCCTGATGTAAATAATGTGTTATTCTCGCCGATTCTCTGCCCTTGGTTTTGGGTCTCTTACAGTTTTTTTTAACAGCAGCAGTATCTGCAGGAGAACAGAAAGAACACCTTTGGTTCTTTTAAGTGAATGAGTGAAGTCTAAAATTTGGTAGATGGGCATATGTATGGGTACAGTATTAACTTTAATGTACTGATCAGTTTGTTTTCGCTGCATTCCTGATATGAAAGGCTGTGTTTACAGCGGAAGTACTAGGCGGCTGAGCTGGCGCATAACATTCGTCATCGCCTAACGTTAGTGATTAGTTTTCGGGTACACCAATGATTTTAAACTTCAGACAAGCGCCCACCCACCAGGAAGTAAACACTTGTCAATGACGACTGCCCAGACTCTGTGTACGAAGCAAAGCGAAGTAGCAGAGTCTGGTTTTACCAGGCTAGGGCCGACTTCCCACTCTGATGAGACCAAGATCAGAATCATATTCAGGAGACAGGGGAAGCAATTTGCTGCTCTTTGATATGAGTTGGTCATCTTTAAGGGCATTGAACTCCTCAGGGAAACTCTCAGATTGGGCCCTTTGCAGAATATGCCTTTCAGCGTTTATGAATCCTTGTGCTGCATTTGGACTTTGATCTGCCGCCTCATCAAGCAGAGTTGTGGTCTCCTTCATCAGTTCCTCCCAGCTGCCGTGCTTTCTCAGGTCAGGGCTGTTTGTCTCACCTGACATCACTGTTCCACAGAACATTGATTTCCAGTGCTCCTCAACTGGCTCTGCTGTAGCTGGCAAACGTGGATCGGCAAGCCAGCAGTCAGGGACCAGCAAGAGGAAAGCAGGGCCTTGAATCCATCTGTGGTGCTGTGAGAGTTCTAGGAGGGTTTTGGCGCATGTCAGGTCATTGGCTGGGTTGTTCTTCAAGTCAAAATATCTCCAGCTCTTTGTGTCAGTCAGAGTCTGAATCTCAGCTACTCTTGTGTCAACAAACACCTTAAAGCGGCAGGAGTCAGATGTGAGCCATGACAGAACTGTTGTTGAATCTGTGCAAAGGGCGACTGACTGTAGTGGAATGGTGAGTTCAGAGCTGAGAAGGTTGGCCAGCTGGGCACCAGACAGGGCTGCACATAGCTCAAGGCGAGGGATGGATAGTTGGCGCTTATGGGCTATGCGAGACCTGACCATGATGAAGCTGACATGGGTGTGGCCATGTTTGTCTGTGCTCTGAAGGTAGGCAACAGCCCCATACACACGCTCTGAGGCGTCACAGAATGCATGTAGATGAGACTCTGAAGTGGCTGCATCGAGAGAGGGGGGCAGATAACAGCGAGGGAAGAGAATGTCAGGGAGATTCTGGAGCTCCATCTCCCAGGTTTGCCATTCCTCCAACAAGCCATCGTTTTTGATGATGTTATCCCATCATCTCTCCTGTTTCCATAGGTCCTGCACTAAGATCTTTGCACGGGTTGTGAATGTGGTCAGAAAGTCTAGAGGATCATATTGGCTGGCCAGCACTTTGTAGATGTTCCTCATTGTAGGCTGATGGTAGGGGACTGACCTGTTCTTGTAACCCAGCATGTCTGTGAAGCAGTTCCATTGGAGGCCAAGTGTCAGCTCTTTTGGGTCTCCATGTTCTGAGAGCCACAGTTCAGTAGTTTTGGACTTGGCCTCTGGTGGGAGATGTTGGATTACAGCTGGATCATTACTGGCCCATCATCTAATGTCAAATCCTCCCTTAGCCAGCAGGGGTCTCATTTTGTCAATGAGGGACTTGGCCTCCTTAGGGGAAGGGAAACTCTGGAGGCAATTGTCTACATAAAAGCAATGTTGGACAGATTGAAGGACCTCCTCATTACCCTCAGAGTGATTTTGGATGTGTGTCTGAACTGCATAGGTGGCACAGCATGGGCTACAGGTTGTTCCAAATGGCAGGACTTGCCATTCATAGACACTGGGCTCCTGGTCTCACTGCATCTCTCTCCATATGAAACGCAACAGGGGTTTGTCCTCCTCCAGGAGGCGTCCCTGATAAAACATGCCTTTGATGTCTCCACAGATGGCTATGGCCTGTTGGCGAATAGAACTCCCAGGAGAGAGGGGCCAAGGACAGGACCAGGCAGGAGAAATTTGTTCAGGGATAGTCCCATGTACTCAAAGGAGCAGTCAAACACAACTCGGGGTTTGTTGTTGTGTTCAACCATGTGATGTGGGAAGTACCAGGTTTCAGCTGGTTTGTCTACCTGCTCATTGGGAATTTTGTTGACAAAGGCAGACTGCAAAAGCTTATCCAGCCCCTCTTGGTACTGAGCAGACATTTTGAGATCTTTGGACAGACGTTTCTCTGTAGCACAGAGACGTGGTAGGACAGCTTCCTTTGGAGCATGAAGGACTGGGATGTTGGGAGCTCTGAGTAAAGGAGTGGCATAGCACATTACACCATTTACATCTACTCTGACTGTCTTAAACTGGAGGAGATCAAGAGCCAGATTATCTTGTTTTGACCTTGTAACGGTCTTCTCAATTTATGTAGGGCAAGGTGTCAATCTGCCATAGTCTCTCCACATTCTTGAGCAGTTCACTCTTTAAGCAGGTAAGGGTGTAAGAGATAGACATTTGCTGGGTTTGGACTAAGCTAGCTGGCCCTTGGAGAGTCCACCCTAATCTGGTATGTACAGCTAGTGGACCATCAGGGGGCCCCATAATCACTGGCTCTAGGGGTGTAATAAGATGGGCATAGTCTGAGCCATTAAGGACAAGAGGGCATACATGATTAATAGGTTCTATTGGGATACCTCTGAGATGGGGATACTGCTCTTATAGCTGTTTCACAGGGTGTGTGTGCTCAGACAGTCCGAGGTCTCTGCAGTGAATGCTCCACTGATGTCGTGCATTTTGTCTGGTTGGTTTGTTCGGGGAAATGCCAAATGACACAGATGCTCCATCCAGTTGCACTACATCCTGTCTCACTGTGCATAGGGAGATGGTTTCAGGCTGGGTGTTAAGGCGCAAGCGCTGGACAGCCTCAGGGAGCACAATGGATCTGTCTGCACCATCATCCAGGATTGCATGGGTTGCAAGAGTCCTTCCTCCGTTGTAGAGACACACATTGACAACTTTGAGCATGACCTTGCAGGAGCGGTTGGGTTGACCCATGTACAGGAGCTCTGGTAAAGAGGAGGCTACAATATATGTGGTTGTCTTGCCAGTATTAGCATCATGGAGAACAGTTAGGTGGAGCTCCTTGCAAATATTACAGGGCTTCTTCAATGTGCATTTATCTGCCTTGTGCATTCTCCCACACCGGTTACACCTATCCTTCTCTTTGGTCCATTTCAAAATGTCACTCTTAGGGAGCTTCTTGAACTCTGCACATGCACCTAGGAAATGGTCTCTAATATTACAGTAGGGGCAGTAAGGTTTAGGTAGGTTAGCGTTTACCTGACCTTTAGTGGGAGGTCTCGGTGTGGGATCTGGCTGAGGCACCGTTGACAGGTAGACCGTGGAGCCCTGTTTGGTGGGCTGCCGTTCCTTGACAGGGCGTGGCCTCTCCTGTTTGTGGAGTTCAACAGCTCGCTCAGATATGCGTTTGGCTCTTGACTTTGACTGGAGCCAAGTGCAAAGGTGTGAATGGAGTAGGTTTGGTTTGCCTGTCCAGTCAGTATGCCAGGGTTGATACAGTGCTCTACAAATGAGTCTCTATACTGAATAGGGAGCTTGCTGAGGAGTCTATCAACATGAGAGCCACATTTTATCTCTGACCCATTGGGGCCCTCTAGGAACAGCAACATTCCCACTAGAGAATGGACAGATAGGGAGAAATTATCAAAGGCCTCTACATCACCTATGCGTATGACTGGGGAGTTCAGTATTGCCCTAATCTCACTCTGTACCAGTAGTCTGGGTTGACTAAATCTCTCTTGAAGTGCTAGGAGGGCAGTGGAGTATGGTCTTGGGTCATGCATGCTGGATGCTGCCAGTTTGTGAGCTCCTGGGTGTTGAACATGCTCCAAGAGGATCTGGTACTTATACTGCTCAGTGAGATGGGGGTGATTGTCAAGGAGATTATCTAGGGCCATCTTCAGGAGGGCAAATTCACTTTCCCGTCCACTCCTGAATACAGGAAGTGAAGGCCTTGGGATTCCATAGGCTGAGGCTATGACCAGATCTGTGATGTTGGAAGTCTGAACTTGTGGAGCCTGTGAGTAAACTGGCAGCTGCTGGGTTGACATAGCTGGTACTGGGGGTGCCGATAAATAACTAGAATGACTAGGAAGGGATGAGGGCATATCTGGGAGGATCCATGGTGGCTGGGAAAGGTGGCTTGGGCAGATACTTGGGGAATGGACCGAGTGACAGATGTAGCAGGGTTTAAAGGCAAAAGCGGGACCTGAAGAGGGGCTGAGCTCAGCCGTATTGACTGAGACGTGGGGAGTTGAACTGAATGAAGCATTGGAGGTGATGCTTGAGGGATGGAGAATTGAACTGAATGAGACATGGGTGGCTGAGATGCCTGGGGAGTTGAGGTTGAAGCATGGAGAGTGGAGCTGGCTGAGACATGAGAATCCTTTGAGGGGCAGGATTGCCTATCCTGGATGGAAGGAGATTGAAAAAAGAAGAATTAGCTACATCTCCATTAGAAGGTGAGGTGATAGGAGCTGTTCCAACCAGGTGATCTCCAGAGGCTTCAGAGGTATTCTGGATGGTGAGGCTAGTAATGAGTTTGGCTGTCTCTAACTCCTGTTCCTTGATACGAATACATCTGTCTAGGTCTCTATCTAATAAGTCTCTCTCTCTCCCTATGTGCTTCTTCCTGCACTCTCTGAGCATCTCTAGCTTTCTTATCTATTAATGCACATTTCTCATCTAGTTCTTCTTCCTCCTGCCTTTGTTTCCAAAGATCCTCCAACTCATCTTGCTTTGCCTTTTCATCAAGAATGCAGTGCTGGGTGTCACTCAACCTAGAGATATGACTGCAACTCCACCTGCTGCTGTGCCTACTAACCTGATAGCCTGTAAGCTGGCTAGGGGCTGACTTAGGGTGACGGGTCCCCTTACTCTTGGAACTACGTGAGCCATGGGATTTAGTGGGGGCCGTCTGTGGCGGAGGATATCCTAAGAGGTCAGGGGGGCGTGTATCTCTTTTAGGTCTGGCCCCTAGGCCATGGCTGATATTCGGCTGAATAATAAAATATTCCTATGTTTATTCAGAGTGCCGTAAACTACGTTGTTAATTGTATGAATATCAGACTTGACAATAAGGCTCTTGAAAATTTAATTTACCTTATTGGGTGGCACTATTTCAAAATGTACCCACACTTGAGACCATTTCCTAGATGGCTCCATAGCGAGGCAATACAAAAAGTTTTGACAGGAGGAAAGTTGCAGAGCGCTGTTTCATCCATCTTAATACCTTTTGAATCGTGCCAATATTTCAAAGCTCCGCCTATTGCACCAAACTGGTCAGCTGATTCAGTCTGAATGAAGCAGTGAAGTGGTTTGAACATCATCAGTCACGTGGTTTCCCCCGATATGACACAAGCTCTGGCACAGTGCTTCAGAAAAATACCCTGTTGAGTTTGAAGCGAGCTTCGGAGCTTTGGTATCAGAGATAACATTACTGGGTGTAAGTACTGAGACTGAAAGTGTGGGTGTAAGTACTGAGACTGAAAGTGTGGGTATCAGTAATGAGACTGAAAGTGTGGGTATAAGTACTGAGACTAAAAGTGTGGGTATAAGTACTGAGACTGAAAGTGTGGGTATAAGTACTGAGACTGAAAGTGGGGGTATAAGTACTGAGACTGAAAGTGTGGGTATAAGTACTGAGACTGAAAGTGGGGGTATAAGTACTGAGACTAAAAGTGTGGGTATAAGTACTGAGATTGAAAGTGTGGGAATAAGTACTGAGATTAAAAGTGTGGGTATAAGTACTGAGACTGAAAGTGAGGGTATAAGTACTGAGACTGAAAGTGTGGGTATAAGTACTGAGACTGAAAGTGTGAGAATAAGTACTGAGACTGAAAGTGTGGGTATAAGTACTGAGACTGAAAGTGTGGGTATTAGTACTGAGACCAAAATTGTGGGTATAAGTACTGAGACTGAAAGTGTGGGTATTATTACTGACACCAAAAGTGTGGGTATAAGTTCTAAGACTGAAAGTGTGGGTATAAGTACTGAGACCGAAAGTGTGGGTATAAGTACTGAGACCGAAAGTGTGGGTATAAGTACTGAGACTGAAAGTGTGGATATAAGTACAGAGACCAAAAGTGTGGGTATAAGTACTGAGACTGAAAGTGTGGGTATAAGTACTGAGATCGAAAGTGTGGGTATAAGTACTGAGACTGAAAGTGTGGGTACAAGTACAGAGACTGAAAGTGTGGGTATAAGTACAGAGACCGAAAGTGTAGGTATAAGTACTGAGACCGATGGTGTGGGTGTAAGTACTGAGACTAGAAGAGTGGGTATAAGTACTGAGACTGAAATTGTGGGTATAAGTACTGAGACTGAAAGTGTGGGTATTATTACTGACACCAAAAGTGTGGGTATAAGTTCTAAGACTGAAAGTGTGGGTATAAGTACTGAGACCGAAAGTGTGGGTATAAGTACTGAGACTGAAAGTGTGGGTATAAGTACAGAGACTGAAAGTGTGGGTATAAGTACAGAGACTGAAAGTATGGGTATAAGTACAGAGACCGAAAGTGTGGGTATAAGTACTGACTGAAAGTGTGGGAATAAGTACTGAGATTAAAAGTGTGGGTACAAGTACTGAGCCTGAAAGTGTGGGTATAAGTACTGACTGAAAGTGTGGGTATAAGTACTGAGACTAAAAGTATGGGTATTATTACTGACATTGAAAGTGTGGGAATAAGTACTGAGATTAAAAGTGTGGGTATAAGTACTGAGACTGAAAGTGAGGGTATAAGTACTGAGACTGAAAGTGTGGGTATAAGTACTGAGACTGAAAGTGAGGGTATAAGTACTGAGACTAAAAGTGTGGGAATAAGTACTGAGACTAAAAGTGTGGGTATTATTACTGACACCGAAAGTGTAGATATAAGTACTGAGACTGAAAGTGTGGGTATAAGTACTGAGACTAAAAGTGTGGGTATTATTACTGAGACTAAAAGTGTAGATATAAGTACTGAGTCTGGAAGTGTGGGTATAAGTACTGAGATTGACAGTGTGGGTTTTAGTACTGAGACTGAAATTGTGGGTATAAGTACTGAGACTGAAAGTTTATGTATAAGTACTGATACTGTATTGTGGTAAATAGCCACTAGATGGCAGTATTGACTTTTTTTTTTTTTGTGAAGCCCAGTCTGAAGCTAGGTTGGGCATGTCCAGAGGGGAAAGTCCCAGAAATGGGAGGGGGCTGGACAAGAGTGTATAAGGAGAAAAATCGAGAGTGTGGAGTAGTAGGAGAAATTGCAAGAAGGATACATTTGACCAGACCTGTCACTCTTTTCAAGACCTTTTAAGCTTTTTGTGGATTTTTGCCTGTGTTGGAGCATTTTCCTGTCCCAGGCCCTCACAACATAGCAGCCCATCTCCATTACCGGGAATTGTAAATATCTCATTTTTTATTTTCTTTTCAATCTTGGTCAGTACTGTAGGGTGGACATTAGTTCTATGTGTTTGTTTAATTAAATCTGTTGAACTTAAAGGATTTTGTCTGTCATCCCTTGCTGTCCGTGACGCCATAACAAATTGGGGCCATAACAAATTGGGGTCATAACAAATTGGGGGCTCGTCCGGGATAGACCATTGTGCGAGTCATTTATTAGAAATCTAAAATTTCAAATAGTGAAATTTTTTTTGAATTTTCCTAGATATATATTGGCAGATCAACAGCAATGGATGATTTCTTGGCATCACCAACCGTAGAGGGTTTGAAGTCTTTTAAAAAGACAGAACTGCTAGAAATATGCAGACAGTTAGAGCTGACAGATGTAAAACCAGCCATGCGAAAAGCAAGACTGGCTAGAGAGATTGTTGAATATTACATTGATGAACATGTGTTTGCACCAGGAGATCTGGAACAGTTTCCGGTGGAAAATCCAAATGTAGAATTGGAACTTAAATTAAAAATGCTAGAAAGTGAAGAAAAAGAAAAACAAAGGCAGTTTGAGTTAGAAAAATTAGCAAGAGAAGAGAAAAAAGAGAGAGAGAAAGAGAGAAAAGAAATTGAGGAAAAAGAAAAACAGAGTTCGAGAGAGCAGAAAGAGAGAAAGAAAGGCAGTTTGAGTTAGAAAAATTAGCAAGAGAAGAGGAAAGAGCAGAAAGAGAGAGACAGAGACAGAGAAATTTCAATTTAGAAAAATTAGACAGAGAAGAAAGGCTCCAAATGGAGCAACTAAAAATTAAAATAGAAGCCGAAAACAAATTTCGGGCTAGCCAGGAGGTAAAGCTGGTGCCTCCATTTTCAGAGAAGGAGGTTGATAAGTATTTCCAGTGCTTCGAGAAGGTAGCTAAGAGTTGTCAGTGGCCAAAGGAACACTGGCCTCTGATGTTGCAAACTGTCCTCAAGGGTAAAAGCTCAACAAGCCTATTCGGCTTTGTCTGCAGATGATTCCTCTGATTATGAGGTTGTCAAAAAGGTTATTTTGACAGCTTATAAGTTGGTTCCAGAGGCTTACCGACAGAAATTTAGAGGTCTGAAGAAATCTGACAATCAGACTTATGTGGAATTTGCTAATGAGAAGAAGGTTTGCTTTGAGCGCTGGTGTACTTCTATGGAGGTCAAGGATGATTTCAACTCACTAAAAGAGATGGTGTTAGTTGAAGAATTCAAGAACTGTGTCAAGGATGATATTAAGACCTACCTTAATGAGAAGCAAGCACTGAATTTGCAATCAGCTGCCAAGTTTGCAGACGAATATGTTCTCACACATACGTCCAAATTTCAGTCTAGCAGTAACAATAGATGGTCCCAATTTCAGAAGAAAGGTAACGGTGATACCCAAGATTCCTCACCCAAAGACAAAGACAAAGCTGGTGATGGTGCTCTGAAATCCAGTCAAAGGTCTGATCAAAGTGTGAAAGCTGACAGTGACAAAAGTGGTCTAGTTTGCAATTATTGCAAGAAATCTGGTCATGTTACAACTAACTGTTGGTTCCTTAAAGCTAAGAAAGAACAAGAAAAGGATACCAAACCCAATGCCTTTGTGAAGACAAGGTTAGAAACCCCTGTAGTAGATGACCGGATCTGCTAAATTGCCTGCTCCTTGTGAGGCTAAGAAGCCTGATACTGCTGACTTTGTGAGGGAGGAATTTCTTCCATTTGTGTCAGAGGGATTTGTGGCTCTGAATGAGCATTCTCCTCCTGTCCCCATATATATCCTGAGGGATACCGGAGCTTCTCAGTCACTTTTGTTGATGGACTCCTTGGAGTTACGTGATGAGACCGCTTCTGGGGATTTCATACTTGTACAAGGTATTGAAGGGAGGACTGTATCTGTACCCCTGCGCTCTGTATTCTTGAAGTCAGATTTAGTTACAGGACAGGTAAAGGTGGGACTTATGTCAAGTCTACCTATCAAGGGTGTTTCTCTGTTGCTAGGCAATGACCTGGCTGGGGGCAATGTAGTTCCCCTGTTCATCTTACTGCAGCCGAGCACTGAAGATGGCGATGAAGACCCATCTCTGTATCCTTCCTGTGCAGTGACTCGTGCTATGGCCAAGAAGGCTCAAGAAGAAGATGATGTGGTGCCGTCCAGCACCTTGAATAGTCATGACTCAGGTGGTTCGCCTCATGACTCTGTTCAGCCTACTATGGTTTGTCCGTTTGAGGACTTATCAAACACTTTTATCAGTTCTCTATTCAGCCAGCCAGATGGGTCTGGTGATTCTGATGTGTCTGGAGACTTGTCTCTGTCCACAAAGTGGTTGATTCAGGAGCACACCAATGATCCTGAAATTTGTGTGCTAAAGAAGAGAGCCCTTCCTGATGAAGAAATAGACACAGTTCCAGTTGGGTATTATCTCAAGGATGGAGTGTTGATGCGGAAGTGGCGCCCTCCTGATATCCCTGCCAATGCAGATTGGGCAGTGGTCAAGCAAATTGTTGTTCCGAAGGTCTATAGGAATGAGATCTTAACAATGGCTCACAGTTTGCCTTTAGGAGGTCATCTTGGTGTTAACAAGACTGTTGATAAGATCATGAAACACTTCTTCTGGCCTGGACTTCGGAAAGATGTTTCCAACTTTTGCAAAACCTGTCACACTTGTCAGGTAGTTGGAAAACACCAGTTAGACCCACCTGTAGCTCCATTGCAGCCTATCCCAGCATTTGGGGAGCCCTTCTCCAAGGTCATTGTTGATTGTGTTGGTCCATTACCCAAGACTAGATCTGGAAATCAGTACTTGTTGACAATCATGTGTGCATCTACCTGATTCCCTGAAGCCATCCCTCTACGCAACATCAAGGCAACTGCAATCTCGAAGGCTTTGATAAAGTTCTTCACGTTGTTTGGCCTTCCCAGGGAAATTCAGTCAGATCAAGGTAGCAATTTCACTTCCGGATTGTTTCAGCAGGTTGTGTATGAACTAAGTGCGAAGCAGATTCTTTCCAGTGCCTATCATCCAGAGAGTCAGGGTGCCTTAGAGTGGTTTCATTCCACTCTCAAGACAATGATGAGGACTTATTGTTATGACCATGAGAAAGACTGGGATGAAGGTGTTCATTTGCTGTTGTTTGCAGCTAGGGAAGCAGTGCAGGAGTCTACTGGATTCAGTCCGTTTGAGCTAGTGTTTGGCCATGAAGTGAGAGGACCTTTGCTATTGTTGAGTGAAAAATGGCAAGAGAAAGAGCCGCATATCAGTCTGTTAGACTATGTTAGCAAGTTCAAGGAAAGACTGCGTGCAGCTTGTGACCTAGCCAAAGAGAACTTGAAATCAAGTCAGGGAAAAATGAAAACTTGGTATGATCATAAGGCTAGAAGCCGTGAGCTTAAACCAGGAGACAAGGTCCTTGTGTTGTTTCCCTTACAGTCCAATCCATTGCAGGCTAGATTTCATGGTCCTTATGAAATTCTGACAAAACTCAATGATCTCAATTACATTGTGAAGACTCCAGATAGGAGAAAGCCAAAACAGTTGTGTCACATTAACATGCTGAAGCCTTATCATGATAGAAATGCTAGGGTTGCAGCTGTCACTTCAGATCCTCCTAGGGCTGAGACTTGTGAAGATGAGGGGGAGTGTCAAGATGATGAACCTAGAATTAAAGCTGAAGTTCTTTCATGTAAATTGTCAAATTCTGAAGTGTTGCAAAATCTTGATGTAAAACTCCAGCACTTAGAACCCTCACAGAAAGATTAGTTTGAGAGGTTGATCAAGAAATATAAAGATCTATTTCCTGATGTTCAAAAGAGAGTTTCTATAGCCTCTCATGATGTAGATGTTGGTGATGCCAAACCAATAAAACAGCATCCATACCGGATGAATCCTGAAAAGAGAAAGATTGCTGAGAAAGAGGTTGAGTACATGTTAGAACATGATATTATCAGACCATCTAACTCAGATTGGAGTTCACCCTGTGTTCTAGTTCCAAAACCTGATGGAAGCACTAGATTCTGTACAGATTATCGCAAAGTCAATGCTGTAACTAGAACAGATGTGTTTCCAATACCTAGGATTGATGATTGTATCGATAGAGTAGGGCAAACAAAGTTTCTGACCAAGATTGATTTATTGAAGGGTTATTGGTGTGTGCCTTTAACTGAGAGGGCCAAGGGAATCTCTGCTTTTGCCACACCATCTGGGTTATACCAGTATGAAGTCCTACCCTTTGGCATGAAAAATGCCCCAGCCACGTTCCAAAGGATGATACAGTCTACAATCGCCGGATTGCCACACACGGGTGCGTACATCGACGACCTGATCACATGGAGTGACTCCTGGGAAGAACATCTGAAAGATGTAGAGACGTTGTTCAGCGCTTGACCCAGGCTAACCTGACTGTTAACCTGAACAAGAGTGACTTTTGTTGTGCTACTGTCACGTATCTTGGCTACGTCATAGGCCAGGGTAAGGTGGCACCCATAAATGCTAAAGTCCAAGCCATCATGGACTTTCCAGTTCCTGACAACAAAAAACTTTGCGCCGCTTCCTTGGAATGATCGGTACTACCACAAGTTCTGCAAGAACTTTGCTGAGATTGCTCTCAGTCTCACCAACCAACTGAAGAAAGGCGTAAAGTTCACTTGGGATGAAGCATGCCAAAGAGCCTTCGATCGCCTGAAGTCTCTGCTGTGTCACTTCCCGTGCTCAAATCTCCTGACTTCAACAAACCGTTCTCCATAGCGGTCGATGCTAGCGACCAAGCTTGTGGATCTGTGCTCCTACAGAGAAGTGACTCTGATGACATTGAGCATCCCGTGGCATACGTCTCCAGGAAGTTCAATCGCCACCAAAAGAACTATTCCACAATTGAGAAGGAGCTGTTGGCTCTGGTTCTATCCTTACAACACTTTGAGGTTTATGTTTGTACAGGGCAAAAGCCAATGACTGTATATACTGACCACAATCTGTTAATGTTTTTGAGTAAGATGAAAAACAAAAATCGGAGATTGTTGAATTGGAGTTTGATTTTACAAGAGTTTGACTTGGAAATTAAGCATGTAAAGGGTGCTGACAATGTAATTGCCGATTGCTTATCCCGTGTTTGAATATGTGTATATATATCACCTGTGTTTATTAGCATATTGTATTATATGTATATATATATATATACAAGTGTCTACTTAACCATTTTTGTATTGACAAGAAAAATTTTGCCTTTATGAGTCAAAATTTTCCCCTTTTGGAATGGAGGTGTAATGTGGTAAATAGCCACTAGATGGCAGTATTGACTTTTTTTGTGAAGCCCAGTCTGAAGCTAGGTTGGGCATGTCCAGGGCATGCCCAGAGGGGAAAGTCCCAGAAATGGGAGGGGGCTGGACAAGAGTATATAAGGAGAAAAATCGAGAGTGTGGAGTAGTAGGAGAAATTGCAAGAAGGATACATTTGACCAGACCTGTCACTCTTTTCAAGACCTTTTAAGCTTTTTGTGGATTTTTGCCTGTGTTGGAGCATTTTCCTGTCCCAGGCCCTCACAACATAGCAGCCCATCTCCATTACCGGGAATTGTAAATATCTCATTTTTTATTTTCTTTTCAATCTTGGTCAGTAGTGTAGGGTGTAGATTAGTTCTATGTGTTTGTTTAATTAAATCTGTTGAACTTAAAGGATTTTGTCTGTCATCCCTTGCTGTCCGTGACGCCATAACAAATTGGGGCCATAACAAATTGGGGTCATAACAATACTGAACGTTTGGGTATAAGTACTGAGATTGAAAGTGTGGGTATAAGTACTGAGACTAAAAGTGTGGGTAGAAGTACTGAGACTGAAAGTGTGGGTATTAATACTGAGACCAAAAGTGTGGGTATAAGTACTGAGACTGAAAGTGTGGGTATAAGTACTGAGACTGAAAGTGTGGGTATAAGTACTGAGACTAAAAGTGTGGGTATAAGTACTGAGACTGAAAGTGTGGGTATTAGTACTGAGACCAAAAGTGGGTATAAGTACTGAGACTGAAAGTGTGGGTATTAGTACTGAGACCAAAAGTGTGGGTATAAGTACTGAGACCAAAAGTGTGGGTATAAGTACTGAGACCAAAAGTGTGGGTATAAGTACTGAGACTGAAAGTGTGGGTATTAGTACTGAGACCAAAAGTGTGGGTATAAGTACTGAGACTGAAAGTGTGGGTATAAAACTGAGTGTGGGTATAAGTACTGAGACCAAAAAAGTGTGTGGGGTATAAGTACTGAGACTGAAAGTTGTGGGTATAAGTGGGACTGAAAGTACTGAGACTGGTAAGTACTGAGACTGAAAGTGTGGGTATAAGTACTGAGACTGAAAGTGTGGGTATAAGTACTGAGACCAAAAGTGTGGGTATAAGTACTGAGACTGAAAGTGTGGGTATTAGTACTGAGACTGAAAGTGTGGGTATAAGTACTGAGACTGAAAGTGTGGGTATAAGTACTGAGACCGAAAGTGTGGGTATAACTGAGACTGAAAGTGTGGGTATTAGTACTTACACCGAAAGTGTGGGTATAAGTACTAAGACCAAAAGTGTGGGTATGTATAAGTTCTAGGACTGAAAGTGTGGGTATAAGTACTGAGATTGACAGTGTGGGTTTTAGTACTGAGACTGAACGTTTGGGTATAAGTACTGAGACTGAAAGTGTGGGTATAAGTACTGAGACTGAAAGTGTGGGTATTAGTACTGAGACCAAAAGTGTGGGTATAAGTACTGAGACTGAAAGTGTGGGGTATAAGTTCTAGGAGTACTGAGACTGGGAAAGACTGTTTGGGTATAAGTACTGAGACTAAAAGTGTGGGTATAAGAAGTGAGACTGAGACTGAAAGTGTGGGTATAAGTACTGAGACTGAAAGTGTGGGTATAAGTACTGAGACTGAAAGTGTGGGTATAAGTACTGAGACTGAAAGTGTGGGTATTAGTACTGAGACCAAAAGTGTGGGTATAAGTACTGAGACTTAAAGTGTGGGTGTCGGGATGAAGCCTTTGACACCACTGGATGTTAAGCAACATCCTGCTCTGTATTTTATTTGATTCTTTTTTTTCTCTGCTTCCATTAGAAAATTTAAACAAATATTTCTTAATCGTTTGCTTACCTTAAAAATAAATTGATTCCTGATGTTATCAAATGTGTATTTTGCTAGATTATGAGTCAGTTAATACAAAATAGTGCTAATGATGTTAAACTGTAATACTGTAACTAGGCAATTGAAAGCATTCAGTCCTTTTAAAAAATGAAGGAAAACTCTTTAATACATTCTTCTCCCCAGTTAATCTGAGACTGCACACAACTACTGAGCATTTGTAAAGCCAGGGACTGATGACGCTAGTTTTTTTTTCTATTTTCTTGAATTTAAGATGTCTAAGCACATTTTTGGCATGTCTTTGCTGAGTTGTGGCGCACACATCTCTGGGTGTGGACCACTTCAGATGGACTTATTGATTCCAAAAAAGCTGATTTGATATTTGAGTGAAAAAACCGGTGGGAAACTGTCCCCTGAGTTTCATTCTCATGGTGATTGAGACGAAAAGAGCTTAATGGATCTGATACCTGACATTCACTTAAACCACCAGCTGTAGGAAAGGCTTTGTGCTGAGGGGTCCAGGAGAGATTCGGTGTCTGGCGAGCCTGAAATGGAGCAGAGTGCCCCCTGTCTGTGAGCCTGTTACCTGCGGAGAGCCCCCGACCCTTCAGAACGCTAATGTCACCCTCTCTGGGCGGATCTTCCAGTCGATCGCCAGCTACTCCTGCACTGAGGGGTACAGGTAAGATAAGTACAGTGCCAATTTTTTTCCATTTCTGTTTATATGTCATGTTTAAATGTTTTAAATGTTTCAGATCATCCAATTAATGATCAACATAAGGCAAAGACAATGCGATTAAACACCAAATGTAGCTTTTAAAATATCATTTCATTCATTTAAAGTAACGTGTTATTCAAAATCTACATCATCCATGGGAAAATATAATTGCCCTCTTAAACCCAATAACTGGTTGTGCCACCCTCGGTGTCAACAACTGTAATCAAACATTTGCAATAACTGAAAATGAGTCCAATACTTTCATGTGGAGGAAATTTGACCACTTTTTGCACAATTGTTTCAATTTTGCCTTTTTTGGTGGGTTTTCAAGCATGAATTGCCTGTTTAAGGTCATGTACACCATCTCAATTGGATTCAAGTCAGGACTTTGACTGGGCCACTCCAAAACCTTAATTTTGTTCCTTTTGTTTTTAGCCATATAGAGGTGCGCTTATGTGCTTCAGATCTTTTCCCTGTTGCATAAACCATCGCACTTGAGCTTTAGGCCACAAACTGATGGCCTGATATTCACCTTCAGGATTTTCTGATAGAGAGCAGAATTCATGGTTCTATCAATTATGTCAAGTCACTTAAGGTCCTGAAGCCCCGAACCATCACGCTATCACTGCTGTGTTTTGCATTTTGTGTTCACTTAAATTATCTTTGTCTAATTTTTAAATTAGTTTGATGATCTGAGACATTTAAATGTGACAAATAAGCAAAAATAGAAGAAATCAGAGGGGGGCAAATACTTTTTCACAGCACTGTTCATTAGGTAAAAATATCCGCGGAAATACAAAAGATTTGAGGACTCTTGGGAACTGGGCGGCACATTGGAATGTTATTGTGGATTAAATTTAGGCATTTCCCTTCATATTCCAGCATGTTTGCAATGTTGCAGTAACTTTCTTCATCTACATGCATCATCGATCGCCGAAGCGAGGTTCCTCAAATACCCATTTTCAGATTAAACGAACTGACAGGACTAAAACTGGAAATCTTAATTTACCATGGATTCCACTGAAGTGGTTGAACATATAATCAGTGGTTGCAGTTATTCGTACTGCTTTTTTGACTGAAGTCATGATTGTTTTGTGTGTAATGAGATTCTGGCTTTAAGACTGCAGGGCGTGTCGGAGCTGGTTTGCGAGGCCTCGGGTGTTTGGAGCGGCCCGGCCCCTCTGTGTGCGAGGGTGCGCTGTGGAGACCCCCCCGCCCTGAGAGACGCCACTGCTGTGGGAAATGATTTCACCCTGGGGAGCCAGGTGCACTATACCTGCAGAGAAGGGTAATCAAACTGCTCCTCTCAACTGAAACAAACTCAGCCAACCAGCTGCCCCGGATAAACCTGATCTCAGTCACACTGCTGCACATTTCCTGCAGTTTGAATGGGAACAAATGAATGGGTACAGGAAAGACTTAGGGCCCTATCTTACGCCAGAGTCCCTAAACCCGTTATTTGGGGATTTTGCATTGCGTAAGAGGCGTTCCCCCGCGAAAGTTGCTATCTTGCACACCTGCCTATATCCCTAAAACACCAGCGCTACCCGTTACATTATGCATAGGCGTGGTTTGGGCGTTACGCCAGTTAAACCAATCAGTGTGCCAGGTGCCACTGCCTTTCAGAGCAGGCTGCGCTATCCCAAATCCTCAAACCGAAATCCGTGATGGAGAGAGGAAGGTCGCCACGTTTCTCCGTTGACGAAGTTAAATTGCCTGTGCATGAGGTCAAATCCAGTCAGGGGAGGATCTGTTTTTGTTAAGTTAATCATGAATTGTAGTATTATTATTATTATTATTAGTATAATTATTATTATTATTTGACATTGACATATTTTTTATTGTTTGGTATGTAAAAAAAAAAAAAAAAATCAAGCCTACCCTTTTCGTGATGGAAACTTCAAAAAAAAAAAAAAAAAGAAGAAAATGCGTTTCGCCATGCACTTCCAACTCCCTCTCCCCTCTGAAATGAAGCATAGAACAAAATCCCATTTTAGAAAAAATAAAATTAGGTATATGCACTGGCACTCAATGACGTAACTTTTTTTTTTTTTTTTCCCCCCAGCGAGAGCGGCATTTCAGAACTCTTCAGCGAATGAAGGTAATTCTGGTGACAAGTACGTGGTTTCGTCCGTTTACATTTTCCAATCGGACAGCTGTCTATTTTTTTACAGCAAGTTGCGTGACCGTGCTGCAAAAACAGGTGTACATACTTGTCACTGAAATTACCTTCATTCGCAAGAGAGTTCTGAAATGCCGCTCTCGCTGGAAAAAAAATTGCCGTTGCTGAGTGCCAGTGCATAGCGCTCTTGTGAAAGCCCAAATGCGGGTAGCGGGTGGTTTGAGGACCCGCTATACACTTTCCCTAACGTGTATGGTCAAGATAGCAATTGTAGGGAAAGCGCATAAACACGCCCACGGGCACACCTCCAGGCGCAAATAAAGGATTCAGCATAATGCATAGCGGGTAGTGTGGCCGCAAGATATCGTTTAGGGATAGTGGAAGCCGCTAAATGCGTAATTCACGGGTTGTGGGTGGTGGCAACGGGTAAGGCAGTGTGAAAGATAGAGCCCTTAGTGAGCAATGCCCTGAACTCAATTATTCCATCACATACCAGTACATACAGTACTGAGCAAAAGTCTTAGGCACATTTAAAGTAATTTCATATGGCAAATATGCTTGCAAAAATAATGAAATTAAAACTTTCCAACAACTGAGAGATGTACTATAAAAAGTTGTAAATTGTTAAAAACTAAATAAAACCAATATTAGGTGTGACTATGCTTTATCTTAAAATTTGGGACAGTGTCCTGTTGTGCTATAGTTTTATGAGATGATTGGCTTTTTGGTTTTTTCAAGCAGAGTGAAAAACTTGCCTCTGTTCTTCCGCAGACAGACTGTCTCACTTGTGTCTGTCCATCTGAGTAACTGCTGACTGTCTCACTTGTGTCTGTCCCTCTGAGTAACTACAGACTGTCTTACTGGTGTCTGTCCCTCCAAGCAACTGCAGACTGACTGTCTCACCTGTGTCTGCCCCTTTGAGTAACTGCTGACTGTCTCACCTGTGTCTGTCCTTCTGAGTAACTGCTGACTGTCTCACCTGTGTCTGTCCCTCCAAGCAACTGCAGACTGACTGTCTCACTGGTGTCTGTCCCTCTGAGTAACTGCAGACTGACATGTTTGACTTCGCCCGGCCTACAGAAGCACTTGTGAGAAGTTGTTTGCGATCTTCCCCTAATGATTTGTTTCCCTATCTTTTATGTCCAAACTCTAGAATGGCTTTTATGGCAAGGTCGTAAATTACTTGGGAAGCCGAATTAGAAATGCGACCACTCCCCAGAGGAAATTTGGGCGGGGACATTGCCAGAAGGGAAATTTCCACAAGTATGTTCTTTTCACTGTTATCAAATGAGGGTTTGATACAATTCTAATCCCTTCGAAATATGCCCCATGCGATTTCGCAGATTTAACAGAGTAGAATGATACCGAACACGATATGCTTGCACTGTGGTTTGCCATGAAACGTCTGGTGCAATACATAATTACAAAGATATTTTGTATTAATGTTGCAGTAACAAGAGCTATTATCATACAATATGACAGAAATATACATTACATTTGTAACATTATGGATGAAATTATTGCTTTAAACCTGTGGGTTAAAAGTCCTTGGAAATTCGTAAATAGGAGGAAATGTGAATTATTACGCTGATGCCGCCTCAAATAAGTCCAGTTGATGACACTGTGGCATTGTTCGGCACAGACCAGTGTTCGTAAACAGTTTAAGAGTTTAATGAAGAAACCAGACATTGACCATTAACGCAGAAGTCTGCGACTGCTCCGGACCTGGCCCAATAATGTTGGGCACCTTTTGCCTAAATGCGGGTCATCAAAACCCTTTTCAACAGTCTCCCACGAACCAGAAATTCCTCTGCCAGGTGCTGTGCCATTTAGATAGTGGGGGTAAGTTTACCGGAGTCGTGCGTACGTGAGAATGTACACGAGTCTAGCAAGTAGTTCTCTCTGCATTCCATTGTCGCTTACACATGCATGCATACTCACTGTACATATACACCATTACATACAGCGCTGTGAAAAAGTATTTGCCCCCTTCCTAATTTCTTATTTTTTTGCATATTTGTCACACTTAAATGTTTCAGATCATCAAACAAATTTTAATATTTGACAAAGATAACTTGAGTAAATACAAAATGCAGTTTTTAAATGATGAGGGGGAAAAAGCTATCCAAACCTACCTGGCCTTGTGTGGAAAAAGTAATTGCCCCCTAAACCAATAACTTGTTGTGCCACCCTCGGCAACAACAACTGCAATCAAGCATTTGCGATAACTGGCAACGAGTCTTTCACATCACTATGGAGGAATTTTGGCCCACTCTTCTTTGCAGAATTGTTCTAATTCAGCCACATTAGAGGGTTTTTGAGCATGTACCTCCTGTTTAAGGTCATGCCGCAGCATCTCAATTGGATTTAAGTCCAGACTTTGACTAGGCCACTCCAAAACTTTCATTTTGTTTTTCCTAAGCTATTCAGAGGTGGACTTGCTGGTGTGTTTCAGATCATTGTCCTGCTGCATAACCCAAGTGTGCTTGAGCTTGTGGTCACAAACTGATGGTCAGATATTCTCCTTCAGGATTTTCTGGTAGAGAGCAGAATTCATGGTTCCATCAATTACGGCAAGTCGTCCAGGTTCTGAAGCAGCAAAGCACCCCCAGACCATCACACTACCACCACCATGTTTGACTTTTGTTATGATGTTCTTTTTATGAAATGCAGTGTTAGTTTTACGGCAGATGTAACGGGACGCACACCTTCCAAAAAGTTCAACTTTTGTCTCGTCAGTCCACAGAATATTTTCACAAAAGCCTCATCATCTAGATGTTTTTTTGGAAAATGTGAGACGAGCCTTTGTGTTCTTTTTTTTGGTCAGCAGTGGTTTTCGCCTTGGAACTCTCCCATGGATGCCATTTTTTTCCCAGTCTCTTCCTTATTGTTGAATCATGAACACTGACTTTAATTGAGGCAAGTGAGGCCTGCAGTTCTTCAGATGTTTTTCTGGGTTCTTTTGTGGCCTCCTGGAAGAGTCGTCAATGCGCTCTTGGAGTAATTTCGGTAGGCCGGCTTTGTAACTTTTTCCAGACTGATAGGTGTCAATGATTATGTTTCTCATCTGTTCTTGAATTTCTTTAGATCACAGCATGATCTTTCAGCCTACTTCACTTTGTTAGACAGGTTCTCTTGAAGTCATTTCTTGATTCAACAGGCCTGGCAGTAATCAAGCATGGGTGTGGCTAGTGAAATTGGACTCAAAAAATGTGGTTAATCAGTTAATTCATGATATAACGGGGGGGGGGGCAATTACTTTTTCACGTAGGACCAGGTAGGTTTGGATAGATTTTTTTCCCTTAATAAATGAAATCATCATTTAAAAACTGCATTTTATATTTACTCGGGTTATCTTTGTCTAATATTAAAATTTGTTTGATCTGAAAAAATTTAAATGTGACAAATATGCAAAAAATTAAGAAATCAGGAAGGGGGAAAATACTTTTTCACAGCACTGTACATACACTCCATTATGTACATGCATACATACACATTGTACATGCACACTGTTACAACTGATAATGTAACAACGGACCAATAATGTAATAACTGCCTGATAATGTTATAAAATTTACCGATAATGTAATAACTGCCCGATAATGTAATAACTTCAACCGATAATGTAATAACTGCCTGTCCGATAATGTAATAATATTTTGACCGATAATGTAATGAAAACTGTCTGCCCGATAATGAAATAACACTCAACCGATAATGTAATAACTCAGTTCATTCAGTTCATCTGGGCGAGAGTGGGTGATAGTGTTGCCAGATCATCGAGCCAAATTCATGTGGGCGTGACTAGGTGGTAGTGTTGCCAGATCGAGCCAAATTAATCGGGGCGTGAGTGGGTGACGATGTTGCCAGATTTTCGAGCCAAATTCATTCGTGTGAGAAGGTGCGGCAGTGTTGCAAGACGTGTCGGGCCAAAGTTATCCAGGGGTGAGGGGGCAGCGTGCTGCTAGAAGCATCTTTTGAAAATCCATGTATCCATAGTCGTCTAGCAGAATATGGCCAGCGATAAGAGTAATGGTGCAATAGGGCATGTGAAGGGTGAGGGTACCACGCTATTATTCTAGGTGTGAGTGCATTACCTAACTCCTGTGACTGTGACGTCAACAGTTTGCTTGTCATTGCTCGGGCAACGGCTGATGAACTGTTGACGTCACAGTTACTTTGGACTTAGGTTATGTGAGGGTACCACGTGACCTGTGAAGAATCCGGGCGGATTTGGTGGGTGCTTTGGAGTCAGATGTCGGACTGGATGGAGTGAACAGAGTCAGTATTGGAAAACTCGGGTCTGTAACGGCCATTTTGTTCTCGGCAAAGTCGGGCCAACCGATTTTAAATTTCGGGTGCGCCTCTTGGCGGTTAATTGTGTAATCTAATGCGGGAGGCATTGGGCGGATTCATGCAAACTTCCGTTCCGTGTGTGGTTCCTCGCAGCCTGTAGCTCATGGCCAAGCTCTTTATCAGAATGCCAACGTCTTGTCCGAATCGGGGGATCAGCGCGCCTATTTGAAGTTTGAGGCCAGTGGGAAAGAAAACATTCAGTCCTGAATAATCAGCGAAGTGTAATCAAAAAAATAATGCAATCTGATACATGATTTCAAATGTACTTTTACAATTTTGTGGTAAAAACCATGTAATGTATTACGAACCATGTAGAAGATACTTGACTGGTAGTTTCTGGTGACCGATCGCAATCTCATCAGGTTTAATGAAGTGAAATCAAGTTTTATACAGTGGTTGTTCGTAATGTTCGCCAACTTGCAGGTGAGTAGCTAGCTGGCTTGCTAATCAGCTAATTAATGTAACGTGAGTCAATCGAACCGTGTAGGTGAAAAGCGCACACATCAACTGCCCGAGACATATCACCGTTTCCACATCTGGCTATTGCTGGTGAGAATATATGATTATGACATTACAGTAGAATAATAAAAACGGAAATCAATGAGCTATGGATTTGGCCATAGACATGGGGGAGAAATGCCGTCAGAGCCGTTTGGCCACTGATTGGACAGTTTGACTTACTGTGACGGTGAGTAACATTCTGATTGGCTATTCAGTGGGCAACGTGCTGATTGGCTAGTCAACCCTACAGGTGTTAAAATAGGGCCATTAGTTCGTAATTCAAGGTTCATAAATCTGATTTGTGCTTGTAAAAAAAAGTGTTGCACGCAACGGTAGGAAATTTGAGCGTATCACTGTCACACATGCACAAAACTATTTCACAAACTCAACACTTTTTTATGCACACAAAATATTTCTACAAGTTCAAAACTTTTTTTTGCACGAGCACAAAACTTTTGGCCCTAATTTGATTCCATAAAAATGTCAGAAAGCAATGGAGAGGCGGAAAAGATGGAGAATAACAGACAATGGAGGGCCAGGCTTTCAAATGCAATAAAAATTGACCAGCTGTTTGGCCATGATGATCCTCGTGGCAAGCAGTTTTCACTTGGAGGGGGACACGGGAGCGGTAAGACTGACGTTAAATTAATAGGCTACCGCAATGTGTTTGGTTAAAATTTGCTTGAGCTTACATAACGACCCCATTGATGGTTATTAGCCTACTATTAGATGCGTATTGATTCGTTGTTTTACGGTGCTAAATGAAATTTGTCCTGGAATACTGGAAGACTTTCTAATTTTCCATTCCAAAACCCCGTCTTGACATTCAGAATCACCCGTCATTAAACTTGCAACCAGCGAGTACTGCAGTTCTGAAGCTAGCTGTCTTATTGAAAAATTCTAAATGGCCAAAGTCACATTTCTTCTAAATTCTAAAAGTCACGTCTTTTTCACACCCATTCATGTAAATATAGTCGTAATAATAAATAATAATAATAATAATAATAATAATATTCCTGTAAAAATACATTTGTTTCTATGTTGACAATGTTATGTTTTTTATTTCAGGACATCTCTAGGATAAACAGAATCTTTAATATAAATAGAATTGTTCGTTTTTGGATATTACCCACCCAACCCCGCCTACGGAATAGTAAATTCACTCACTTGTACATAAATTCAACTTAATGGTGACTCGGATTATGTGTATGTTGGTGTTTCACTTGACAAAACTCTCTACTTTCACAACGTTTGTTGTGTTTGGAAGCATTAAAGCCTCAAGCTGTTGAGGGTGGTATCTTTTACTAAACCTGGTTTAGGGATTGGGGGGACTAGGTGATCTGTTAACATCTGCTAAGATCACAGATGCATATAGCCACTGGGTTTGCATGTTAGATATACACAACAGTTATTTTGTTGCAGGCTAATGGGTGTTATATAAACTCAAAAACTAATAATATCAATGTTTTATGGGAAACATGGTCCAATGCATGGCACATGGCAGAAACTCCGTTATGATCATATCGCATCACATTTTGCCAATTTATATGCACATCTCTATGACCTGTGATACTCTGGAAGTGACTGAAGCTGATTTATATGCACATCTCTATGACCTGTGATACTCTGGAAGTGACTGAAGCTGATTTATATGCACATCTCTGTGACCTGTGATACTCTGGAAGTGACTGAAGCTGATTTATATGCACATCTCTATGACCTGTGATACTCTGGAAGTGACTGAAGCTGATTTATATGCACATCTCTATGACCTGTGATACTCTGGAAGTGACTGAAGCTGATTTATATGCACATCTCTATGACCTGTGATACTCTGGAAGTGACTGAAGCTGATTTATATGCACATCTCTATGACCTGTGATACTCTGGAAGTGACTGAAGCTGATTTATATGCACATCTCTATGACCTGTGATACTCTGGAAGTGACTGAAGCTGATTTATATGCACATCTCTATGACCTGTGATACTCTGGAAGTGACTGAAGCTGATTTATATGCACATCTCTATGACCTGTGATACTCTGGAAGTGACTGAAGCTGATTTATATGCACATCTCTATGACCTGTGATACTCTGGAAGTGACTGAAGCTGATTTATATGCACATCTCTATGACCTGTGATACTCTGGAAGTGACTGAAGCTGATTTATATGCACATCTCTATGACCTGTGATACTCTGGAAGTGACTGAAGATTTATATGACTGAAGACTGATTTATATGCACATCTCTATGACCTGTGATACTCTGGAAGTGACTGAAGCTGATTTATATGCACATCTCTCTGACCTGTGATACTCTGGAAGTGACTGAAGCTGATTTATATGCACATCTCTATGACCTGTGATACTCTGGAAGTGACTGAAGCTGATTTATATGCACATCTCTATGACCTTTGATACTCTGAAAGTGACTGAAGCTGTTGGATTCCTCTGGCTGCAGGTACACCCTGATTAATGCGAAACCGCGGGAATGCCTTCCCAGCGGAGAGTGGAGTGAGAGCACCGCTCAGTGTGTTCCCCGCTCCTGTGACGCCCCTCCGCCAGTCGCCAATGCCTTCCCGCAGGCAGGCCACAAGCTGTTCGGCGATACCGCCATCTACTTCTGCGCTGATGGCTACATCGCTGCCAACAACTCAAAAGTCCTGTGTAACTCCCAGGGGGTGTGGGTGCCGCCCGAGGGCCAGGAGATGCCCCGCTGCATCGCCAACTTTTGCCTGCGCCCGCCAGATTTCCCTCATGCCATCCTGGACTCGAGCAACAAGCCCAAATACAGCAGCAACACAGAGGTGAGTTACAAATGTGAGGAGGGCTTCGTGCTCAACACTACCGCCACCCTGAAGTGCATCGTGGGAGGGGTATGGGTGCCCTCTCCTTTCGACATCGGCTGCACCCCTGTGCGCTGCGCCAAGCCTGTGGGTATTGAGCACGGGTACGTGAGCGGGACCAACTACAATTTTGGGGCAGTAGTGGCCTACAGCTGCGACAAGGGCTTTCTGATCAGGGGAGAGAAGAGGAGGACCTGTAAGGCCAGTGGGGAGTGGGGTGGGACCCTGCCGTCCTGTCAGCCCGTTTCCTGCCCAAACCCGGCCCCACTGAAGAATGGCTTCATCAAGGTACTTCTGCATCTCCCATCTGGCTCTGTATTGTGCTTATCCTGCATTAAGCCTCCACTGCGCAACACTGGACAAATACTGTGTGCAGGGTAGTGCAGTGAGCAGACAAACCCTGACTGTAAAGAAGTTTAAGGTAGATAGTGGCTCAAAGTCATTTGTAAGTCAATGTTTTTGAAAAGTGTTATGGAATAACAATATTATAAAATTTACATTTAAAATATACATATTTATCATGTGATGTCATATGACAGGGCTTGACTGGGACAAAAAACCATGATTGTGATGCGACGGCCCATCATATGCGTGCACTACGCTGTTACCAAAAGTTAAAATTAAGCTGAGTGGTGGCCCACATGCCCTGGAAGAGAGTACCAATGCTATAAAAACTCATTTACTACTGATGGATATCCTGGTGTTCCTAGATGGCCATGGAGAACACACTGCCCAAACTCAGGTGAAATACTACCATTGAGATTTTACTAATGCTGTAATGTACCCCAAAGAGACTGTGTATCCAGAGAATGTCAGATCTCTATCTTGCTGGGTAAACAAAATAATGCCACCTAAACACAGGCACAATCTGCTATGAAATGGTCCGTTTCGAGTTTTCCTCCAACTTTGGGTCTGCCTAGCTTGAGATTGTTGATAATACCAAAGAAATGCGTGGTATTCCTGAAAATAGAGTTCCAAAAGCACAGCAAACGCCATTTATCACCACAGTACATATCTGGGTTACTGAGAAAATATACTGCAAACATGCACCGAAAATCAATTTCGACCAGCTTCCCGACCGTCCACTGCACTAACCCAGCAAGATACCAAGGGAATATTCACTGAAAATGATAGTCTTGTTGTGAGTAAACACATAATAAACTATTCTAGATTGGTATATGTCTGGGATAGTATTTTATTCCCATTTCCATTTTCAATTTTAATTGTTATTTTTCAAATAATTCTGGCTCAATAACGTAGCTACCCAGCTTGGCGCTGATGTGGTGCTGATGTCTAACCGGACTTGAAGTGTCACGGGTCAAGAAAAAAGAAAAACATATTTGGTACTGTGTACGCTTAAGTCATGATAGTTCATATAAAATGTGGTGTCAAAAGCAAAACTAAGCCACTTTAGTGGCTTCCAGGTGGCGCCACCGGCAGGCAAAGTGAGATACGGACCTAAAAATTTGGCTTTTTCTGTGAGACACCCGTATCTACCTATGTGCCAAGTTTCATTCAATTCCAGGGGGGTCAACTCCTCAACTTCTTCAAAAAGTGCCATTTTCTCCCGGAATAGCTCTGAAGTAATCTTTAATTTAGGGAAACATACAGAGATAGTTGCATGTATTGTACGTAGATAAGAAAGCGCCATTAATCGATGGGAAGAATCAGGATTACACATGACACAGTGGCCCTTAACCACAACATTTCTGTGCGCCTGTAAGTTACTGTAGTTTTGATATCGATTTACCCTCATAGTGTTTGCTGACTCACGTTAGCTAGGTACACCACCAACACCATATCTCTCTCACACAAACCTCTGCACAATACCTCAGTGCTGACTGTCCTCCTGGAGGAAATGGCAAGCCAGAAATAAAGCACATCTCATCTAGAAATATAATCCCAGATTCCCGCTTTTTGCCCAGTCTTAAATTCTGAAAATTCCCGCTATTTGCTCAGTCTTTAGGCAAACCAGAAATCTGCTACATCTCATCCAGAAATGTATTCTAAGATTCCCGCTTTTTGCCTAGTCTTTTGGCTTTCCATAAACATGCAAAAATACCCATACCCAAAATCCCGCTCTTGGCCCAACAGATCACTGGCGCTTTCTTATCTATAATGGGTACCCTTACACATGCCACCCTAAGGTCAAAATGGTTTTCCATCTGCCAAAATAAAGCCAAAAATACCAAGTGTACACCAGAATACAGTCAAAACATTTGCTATATGAGTAGCTAGCTAGCTAATGGTGTGTACCAGAATACAGTCAAAACATTTGCTATTTGAGTAGCTACCTAACTAACGTTTCTTGTTTGAGTTGAATGTGCGAAGTGCGCAGTCTGCTCAGCCATGAGTGATGCATCCACTGCGCCTAACAACTTAAGTGGCAACTGACAGCCTGCCCTAGATCAAGTAGCCAATCGGAGAAGAGCCTTTCTAGCCAATCAGAGGCAAGAAAGGTGGTACCTTCCCCTATCATCCTGCGTTTCGCAAATTCGCAGGCGGGGCACTGCAGCTTGGTTGTGGCCATGGCAACGCTGGGAGTTACTGACATGAAGCGGCTCCATGGCAACGATGTTACATGATCTAAATACCTTGAATAAATTAAAAGTCTATTGGTAACGTTACGTCACGTGTTTAGGAACAGTTCATTAGTTATCAATAACAGGGTTCTTTTTTATGGGAGGGATCTTTCATTACATGAGCGTAGTGGATGTGAAAATTTTCCCTTTCTGTTTAATGTAACCAGACGCTATTTCATAGATGGACGCTATTTCTTGGAAGTAAAGACAGAGTGAGTGAGTGTGAGTGAGTAAAGACAGTGGAAGTCTCCTTGCAGAAAGACATCTTTATTTGAACACCTTCAGAAACAGAAACTAAGGACCAGAAAGCTATGATGACCCCAAGTGACCTGACGTACAATGACGACCATCATTATTCGACCAGCTTATGACTTGGGCAACATTGAGTCGGTATTCGGTGTGAAAGAGGTCAACGCAAGTTCTTCAGCTAACCTGATAGTCGTGTTTTGGTGGTTACAAGAGTCGTGAAGAAGGCGTGCGAAATAAACGACTCCAGTCAGACAACATTTCGCCCCAAGCCAGCCAAATCCCATCCTCCGCGAGCACTCTGAGCTACCGTACTGTCTGACTCATGGCCAACTGACATTAGACCGCATACTGGATCCAGTGTTATTTTTAGCTCCGTGATGGCAACAAATGCATGAAAACTACTGACCATACTTTACACGTGCTGTACGATTCCACTATTTTGCCTGGTGCAATTTCAATGTGCAGTTTATTGGGTTGTTGGCTTTTCTGCACTGATCGCCAGCACTTCGCTGTGACTCTTGTGTCTCCAGCCCTTCTGTTAAAAATGTTGATGTCATGGATATATTCTTTTGTGAAATAGTGAAGGCCTCTCTGGACGACTTTGCCGGACAAGTTGGGCGCATTCAGTAGTATACTAATCGCAATGTTTTCGGGGATACGCGCGTGAGAGAGTGGTGCTCATACTTCTGCGAAGCTGTTGTCAATATGGAACTGACTGCATAGCTGTGGGTCTTAGCAACAGTAACTAAGGGGGGCGGAGCTGGTTGGAAAGGTCCATTGACACTGCAGAAGCTCAAACTCAGAGGGGTAGGGGAGGGGGTGGGGCTGAAGAGGGAGGGCTCAGATTTCATTGGGCCAGCCCTGTGTCAGTGTAGAAAATGAACCAATGGGCCGCTTTCCGTGTTTTAATGGCTGGCGCGGTCATTCAAAATTATTTATATCACAATTTTATAAACTATACTGAGAGGCATTAAAAACGCATAATAAAATATACTGTTTAAAGTAGTGGTAAATGTTTTCTTTCGTAGTTGCAAAACACGGTATCGGGAAGCTGTGCTTTTGGTAGTGAGACTGGCCCTCACTGTTATCGTTACATTGGCAGTCAATTCAGCAGTTCTCATGCATTATCTGACATGGCAGAAGACGTTTTATGGAATGTGTTTTTGTGGCGTCACAGATGACGCACTTTGTCGGGGACGACAGCTGACACATCTGGTCATTCTGTGTCAGCCCTGCAGTCTGGATACAGTCATTTAATGGACATTAATGTGTCCAGAATCTTTTCTTTGAGACTGGCCATCATTCAACACTCAAAATGTTTGATTCTTCTGAGATTCATTTGTTTGTGGCATTTGAAGTGGGAATGATGTGACTTTGTTTATGTGTGTTTTTATTGGCCCTGATCTTCAACTTTTCATGTGCAAAATGATTTCTCCGAATGTGATTCACGACCATGATCCAGGGAACTGTGCTGCATTTAGATAATCTTAATGAGGTGTTAAACCAAGGAAGGATTCAAACCCAGACACTTGACATTTTGCAATGCTTACCATACCTGATGGTCATCATGTCAATCAGCAAAAGGAAAAACTATCAGTTTTCAAATTAGACGATAAAAACCACTTTGCGTTTTTAACGCCTCTCAGAATATGATTGCATTAGCCCAAAATGTGTCGGCCCACCGGGCATTGCCCGGTACGCCAGATTACCAATCCAGCCCTGTCATATGATAATTTAAGTAATTATTCACTATATTTATAATGAAAATCAAAATCTTTTTTTAAACTCAAAGTTTTAGGTATTTTTTTAGCTGAAATGTACTTACATTTTTGTATGTTGTGGCTCCTCAGACTAAAAGCCCCTTCGTGTTCAACGGCAAGGTGACGTACGCCTGTGACCCCGGATTTCGCTTGGTTGGCAAGCAAGATCGCGTGTGCCAGGCTAATCGGCTGTGGTCCAATGATGACCCACCGTCTTGTGTTCTGCTGACCTGCGAGGCCCCTCCTACCATTGCCCATGGTCACTTCAAGGGCTCCAAATTCCAAGTGGGCCAGAAAGTGGAGTATGTCTGTGATGAGGGGTACGAGCTTTCAGGGGACGCCGTCTGGACCTGTTTGAAATACGGGAAATGGGATGCATCCCGGACGCCTCTGTGCACACCTGTCAGGTGCCCTGAGCCGCCGCTAGAGGAGAATCACCTGGTACTGCAGAGTATGGACTCCAGCTCAGGGACCGTGCAGCTCTCCTGTGAGGAAGGCTACGTGCTGCACGGGGCCCAGTACCTGCGCTGCACTCTGAGACAGGAGTGGAACGACACCTTCCCTGTTTGCAAGCAGGTGTTTTGCGGGGCTCCCCCTGAGGTGGCCTTTGGGGACCCTTCAGTAGCACCCTCGTACTTTGGGAGTGTCGTCACTTACACCTGCATGGATGGATTCAGGCTGCGCTCTCAGGGCACGGTGACCTGCCTGGCGGACGGGCGCTGGAGCAGGCCCTCTCCAGAATGCATCCCAGTGGAGTGTCCTCAGCCTGCGGAGGTGGAGCACGGCATTGTGGATGTGCAGGGCCTGATGTACCTCAGTATTGCCGTGTATAGCTGCAGGCCAGGTTACAGCCTTCGGGGGAACGCCACCGTCCTGTGTGGACACCATGGCCGCTGGATTGGATCGGTGCCCTCATGCCAGCCCATTGAGTGTGATGCCCCCAGAAAGATCGCCAACGGCATGGCATCCTATTCAAAACTCCAGTTTGGCCAGGTTGTCACCTACTCTTGCCGGCAGGGCTTCCGTCTGGAGGGGCCTAGAACTCTCAGTTGCCTGGCCTCGGGTTTTTGGGACCGAGAAACCCCTACCTGTGTCCAAATCTACTGCACCCCACCCCGGCCCATTGAGAATGGATTTGTGGAGGGTCTAGATCACAAGTATGGGGTGACCATCTTCTACAGCTGCTTCCCCGGCTACCAGCTGATGGGTCCGAATCACCTGATCTGTGAAGAGACAGGATGGTCAAGCCCCACCCCCTCCTGTGTGCTCACTGATTGCGGCCTGCCCCCCCATGTCGACTTTGGAGATTATGTGAAAGTCCTGGACCCCAGCGGGGAAGCTGGCCTTCTCAAATCAGATGGCGGCATGGGCGACCTGACCTTCCCGCAGGGCATGGTAATTGCATATCGCTGCCACGCTGGATATGAACTTAGTGCCTCTGCACCACTGGCCTGTCAGGAGGATGGGACGTGGAACGGGACAGCCCCTCAGTGCCTGCCAGCCACCTGCCCACCTCCGGCCAGCCCCGAGCACGGCTCCATCACTGTTTCGGACTCGGCTCTAGGCAGCCTAGTGCAGTACAGTTGCGATAAAGGGTATGAACTCCAGGGCCAGTCAGTCCGACAATGCCTCTCAGGGAGGCAGTGGAGTGAGAGCGCCCCCACCTGCAAGCCCGTGTCTTGCGGGGACCCTGGGGGCCTCAGTAATGGCTTTGTCCTGGGAGACTCCTTCTTTTACCGCGACATGATACACTTCAGGTGTGAGCTGGGCTTCGTCCTGCGGGGCTCTAATGCTAGCTCCTGCTTAGCAGATGGACGCTGGGACAATGAGAAGCCATGGTGCGAGCCCCTGTCCTGCGGGCCCCCCAGAATCCCTGCTGACGTGGTGATGGATGGGGATGACTATACCTTCAACAAGCAGGTGGTATACAGCTGCCAGCCTGGCTTCGTTCTTGAGGGGCCTGCTAGCAGTCTGTGCCTGGCCAGTGGCAGCTGGAGTCATACCAGTCCCTCCTGCCGACGAGCTGTGTGCGTCAGGCCCCCCATAGTCCCGAATGGCCACTTCCTGGGCTCTGACTTCAGCCGTGGCGCTGAGGTTTGGTACCAGTGTGAGGAGGGCTATACCCTGATGGGCAGCCCCCAGCTGGTGTGCAGGGGTGATGGACTTTGGAACACCCCGGCCCCACAGTGTGTCATCAATACCTGTGACCTGCCGGAAGACATCAGCCACGGCTACCTGAACGGGAGCAGCTTCAACTTCCAGGACGTGGTGGAGTATCTGTGCTTCCCAGGGTACCAGGTGGTGGGAAACCCTTTCTTGCGCTGCTCAGCAGCTGGCACCTGGGTGGGCACGGTGCCCGAATGCCGACCGTGTGCCTGTGCTCAACCGGTGCTGAAGTATGGGGCGGTGTTCGGCAGGGAGTACGCCTGCGGGGCCCGAGTTCGCTTCCGCTGTGACGAGGGCTACCGGACGCTGGGCCCCGCAGAGGCCATCTGCGAAAGAGGCGGGGTCTGGAGCCCGGGCGTGCCAATCTGCGTTAGGGGGAGGTGCTTCACCCCACCTCCCACAGTTCCCCATGCCATCCTGCAGGGTGGCAGCGCCTCTGCTCCCGACACTGTGACCTACAGCTGCAGACTGGGGTACCGCATGACTGGATCCCCCCACGTCACCTGCACCAGGAGCGGCAGGTGGAGCGAACCGCACCCTGCGTGCGAGCCGGTATCCTGCGGAGCCCCCCCACCTGTGGCTAATGCTTGGATCATCGGGAATGTATTCACCTTCGGGAGCCAAGTGCGCTACAGGTAAAGATTGAGGAAAACCTCCGTCGTGATAAAACATGTACAGCATTCGCTAACATTTGTTCCCTCAGTTAATTTGATCAAAAGTGGGTTATTGTTTTTCTACTCAATAGTTAATTTAAAACGGGAACAAAAATAAAACCTTTAACTGAAATACAATGATTAAAAGAAAAAATGAATTATTATGAAACAACAAGCATTTTTCTCAAAAACGCATGAGCTATAGTTATTGGATCCTTTTCAGTGAAAACTTTGTGCGCCCTTTGCCAAGATAAAAGCTCTCAGTCGCCTCCTACTGTGTGTCATGATACTGGAGAAAACTTGACAACTGATCTGAGACCATTTCTCCAAGCAGAATCTCCCCAGATCTTTCAAATTCCTTTGTGATGGTTAAGATAAAAGATTAAGGGAGGCTTGCATGTACAACCCAATTTCGTACAACCCGAAATAGTTGGGACGAAGTGTAAATTGTGAATAAAATCAAAATGCAATGACTTTCAGATCTCATGAGCCAAAATGTTATTCACAATAGAACATAGATAATATTTCAAATCTTGAAACTGAGACATTTTACATTTTTATCCACAAAATGAGCCTATTTCAAATTTTCTGGCTGCAACAGGTCTCAAAAAAGTCGGGACACAGGCAGATTAGGGCTGAAAAAGCAATTAATATATAAGAGAATCAGCTGAAAGAAAATTGGCAAGTAATTTAAGTTAACTGGCATCAGGTGTGTAACATGATTAGCTATAAAAGGGATGTCTTAGAAAGGCTGAGTCTCTCAGAAGTAAAGATGGCCAGAGGCTCTCCAACCTGTGAAGGCTTGCATAAAAAAATTGTGGAATACTTTAAAAACAATGTTCCTCAACGTCAAATTGCAAAGGCTTTGAAGGTCATCATCGACAGTGCATAACATCATCAAAAGATTCAGAGAAACTGGGAAAATCTCTGTGCGTAAGGGACAAGGCCGAAGACCTTTACTGGATGCCCGTGATCTTCGGGCCCTCAGACGCCACTGCATCACTCACCGGCATGATTCTGTCATTGACATTACTAAATGGGCCCAGGAATACTTCAAGAAACCACTATCAGTAAACACAGCCCGCTGTGCCATCCACAGATGCCACCTAAAACTCTATCATGCAAAAAGGAAGCCATTGTTGAGCATGATCCAGAAGCGCCGCCGTGTTCTGTGGGCCAAGCCTCATTTAAAATGGACTGTAGCAAAGTGGCAAAGTGTCCTGTGGTCAGACGAGTCCAAATTTGACATTCTTGTTGGAAATCATGGGTGTCGTGTCCTCCGGGCTAAAGAGGAGAAAGACCACCCCTCCTGTTATCAGCGTTCAGTTCAAAAGCCAGCATCTCTGATGGTATGGGGATGCATTAGTACATATGGTGTGGGACACTTGCATGTTTTAAAAAGCGCCATGAATGCTGAAAGGTATATAAATGTTTTAGAGCAACATATGCTCCCCTCCAGATGACATTTATTTCAGGGAAGGCCTTGTGTATTTCAGCAGGACAATGCAAAACCACATACTGCAGCTATTACAACAGCATGGCTTCATAGTAGAAGAGTCCGTGTGCTGAACTGGCCTGCCTGCAGTCCTGATCTTTCACCGATTGAGAACATTGGGCTCATAATTAAAACGAAAAAGTCCGTCAAAGGGACCCAAAACTCTCCAGCAGCTGGAAGCCTGTATTAAACAAGAGTGGGATCAAATTCCAATGGCTAAACTCAAGAAACTTGTCTCCTCAATGCCCAGACGCCTCCACTCTGTGTTAAAAAGAAGAGGGGATGCTACACCAAGGTAAACAGGCCCCTGTCCCAACTTTTTTGAGACCTGTAGCAGCCATCAAATTTGAAATGAGCTCATTTTGTGGATAAAATTTGAAATTTCTCAGTTTCAACATTTGCTATGTTATCTCTCTTCTATTGTGAATAAAATGCTGGCTGGTGTGATTTGATGGTCATTGTGTTTTGATTTTATTCACAATTTACACTTTGTCCCGACTATTTCGGAATTGGGGTTGTATAATATGTATTTCCAAGAGAATCAGAAAGTTATGACTGTCATCTTTTTAATGATCATGGTGAACTTAAACATAAACAAGAATATACTTCAACTTGGTTTTCCTATGGGTAAAAATAATTGTGGCACTTTTGTTTTTGGAGAAAATATTTATTTTAAGAGAGTAAACTTTTCCCCCAATCATTTCCTTTAAATTCAAGGTTACATTATTGTTCATGTTTTTAATGAAAGATTTGGAAGATCAACAGTGACCACATCTTTGATGAATGTGACTGACATTATACGGTATGTTAGACAGTTGGTTCATTGCAAACAGATGCTGTGTAGAAAACAGTGTTTCTCAGGGTGAGAGATGAGATGTGTGTCCAGTGAAGTTGTGTGTGTCTCTGGACAGATGCATGAATGGGTATGAGCTGGAAACGGAGGCGGAGTCTCTGAGTTGCCTTAGCGATGGCAGCTGGTCGCCCCACTTTGTCAGGTGCCGGCCTTGGCCTTGTGCCCTGCCTGCAAACCTCACAAACGTCGTCATCAGTGGAGAGGAGCTCGGCCCCTCCGGCAGGACTGTCACCCTGTCCTGCGTGGATGGGTATCACCTGGAGGGACCTTCCACTTCTGTGTGCCAGGTGAGAGCCCCAGTTTCCACCTGTTTGGTGTAGTTCTGTTGACCTTCGCTCTTCAGCTGATGAGTCCAGGAGATGGGGACATCGATGTTCCAAATAGTCATAAATAATTTTGACTTGTTGCATGCAGAGTCAACATTGGGAGATTTTTGCATCTTTACTGTGGCATGGTGCAAAACTAGTGTGAGTAGCTGTCAAAAAAATTTTCACCTGACAGCAGCATTTTAAGATTCTACTTGCCCAATGAGCAAATACAGCATTTCAGTACAGATCTTAGAGCATAGAACATATTACGCTCACTCAGAGCTGAAGTATGGAGCAGTATTCGGCAGGGCATATGCTCACTCAGAGCTGAAGTATGGAGCGGAATTCGGCAGGGCATATGCTCACTCAGAGCTGAAGTATAGAGCGGTATTCATCAGGGCGTATGCTCACTCAGAGCTGAAGTATGGAACAGTATTCGGCAGGGCGTATGCTCACTCAGAGCTGAAGTATGAAACAGTATTCGGCAGGACGTATGCTCACTCAGAGCTGAAGTATGGAGCTATATTTGGCAGAACATATGCTCACTCAGAGCTGACCTATGGAGCAGTATTCGGCAGGGCATATGCTCAATCTGAGCTGAAGTATGGAGCAGTTTTCGGTACGGTGTATTCTGACTCAGAGCTGAAGTATGGAACAGTATTTGGCAGGGCGTATGCTTATTCAGAGCTGAAGTATGGACCAGTATTTGGCAAGACATTTGCTCAATCAGAGCTGAAGTATGGAGCAGTATTCGGTTGGGTGGATGCTCACTCAGAGCTGAAGTATGGAGCAGTATTCAGCAGGGCGTATGCTCACTCAGAGCTGAAGTATGAAACAGTTTTAGGTAAGGTGTATGCTCAGTCAGAGCTGAAGTATGGAACAGTATTCGGCAGGACGTATGCTCACTCAGAGCTGAAGTATGGAGCTATATTTGGCAGAACATATGCTCACTCAGAGCTGACCTATGGAGCAGTATTCGGCAGGGCATATGCTCAATCTGAGCTGAAGTATGGAGCAGTTTTCGGTACGGTGTATTCTGACTCAGAGCTGAAGTATGGAACAGTATTCGGCAGGGCGTATGCTTATTCAGAGCTGAAGTATGGACCAGTATTTGGCAGGACATTTGCTCAATCAGAGCTGAAGTATGGAGCAGTATTCGGTTGGGTGTATGCTCACTCAGAGCTTAAGTATGGAGCAGTATTCTGCAGGGCGTATGCTCACTCAGAGCTGAAGTATGGAGCAGAATTAGGTAGGGTGTATGCTCACTCAGAGCTGAAGTATGGAACAGTATTCGGCAGGGCGTATGCTCACTCAGAGCTGAAGTATGGGGCAGTATTTTGCAGGGCGTATGCTCAATCAGAGCTGAAGTATGGAGCAGTATTCGGTAGGGTGTATGCTCACTCAGAGCTGAAGTATGGACCAGTTTTCGGCAGGGCATATGCTCACTCAGGGCTGAAGTATGCAACAGTATTCGGCAGGGCGTATGCTCACTCAAAGCTGAAGTATGGAGCAGTATTTGGCAGGGCATTTGCTCGCTCAGAGCTTAAGTATGGAACAGTATTCGGCAGGCGTATGCTAACTCAGAGCTGAAGTATGGAACAGTATTCGGCAGGGCATATGCTCACTCAAAGCTGAAGTATGGAGCAGTATTTGGCAGGGCATATGCTCACTCAAAGCTGAAGTATGGAGCAGTATTTGGCAGGGCATTTGCTCACTCAGAGCTGAAGTATGGAACAGTATTCAGCAGGGCGTATGCTCACTCAGAGCTGAAGTATGGAACAGTATTCGGCAGGGCATATGCTCACTCAGAGCTGAAGTATAGAGCAGTATTCGGCAGGGCGTATGCTCACTCAGAGCTGAAGTACGGAGCAGAATTAGGTAGGGTGTATGCTCACTCAGAGCTGAAGTATGGAACAGTATTCGGCAGGGCCTATACTCAATCAGAGCTGAAGTATGGAACAGTATTCGGCAGAGCGTATGCTCACTCAGAGCTGAAATGTGGAGCAGTATTCGCCAGGGCCTATACTCAATCAGAGCTGAAGTATGGAACAGTATTCGGCAGAGCGTATGCTCACTCAGAGCTGAAGTATGGAACAGTATTCGGCAGGGCCTATGCTCACTCAGAGCTGAAGTATGGAGCAGTATTTGGCAGGGCGTATGCTTACTCAGAGCTGAAGTATGGAACAGTATTCGGCAGGGCGTATGCTCACTCAGAGCTGAAGTATGGAGCAGTATTTGGTAGGGTGTATGCTCTCTCAGAGCTGAAGTATGGAACAGTATTCGGCAGGGCGTATGCTCACTCAGAGCTGAAGTATGGAGCAGTATTTGGTAGGGTGTATGCTCACTCAGAGCTGAAGTATGGAACAGTATTCGGCAGGGCGTATGCTCACTCAGAGCTGAAATGTGGAGCAGTATTCGCCAGGGCCTATACTCAATCAGAGCTGAAGTATGGAACAGTATTCGCAGGCGTATGCTCACTCAGAGCTGAAGTATGGAACAGTATTTGGCAGGGCCTATGCTCACTCAGAGCTGAAGTATGGAGCAGTATTTGCAGGGGGCGTATGCTTACTCAGAGCTGAAGTATGGAACAGTATTTGGCAGGGCGTATGCTCACTCAGAGCTGAAGTATGGAGCAGTATTTGGTAGGGTGTATGCTCTCTCAGAGCTGAAGTATGGAACAGTATTGGCAGGGCGTATGCTCACTCAGAGCTGAAGTATCAGAGTTGGTGGGGTGTATGCTCATGGAGCTGAAGTATTTGGTAGGGCGTATGCTCACTCAGAGCTGAAGTATGGCCTACTCTCAATCAGAGCAGTATGGAACAGTAGGCAGGCGTATGCTCACTCAGAGCTGAAGTATGGAACAGTATTCGGCAGGGCCTATGCTCACTCAGAGCTGAAGTATGGAGCAGTATTTGGCAGGGCGTATGCTCACTCAGAGCTGAAGTATGGAACAGGGCATTTGCTCGCTCAGGCTGAAGTATGGAATGGGCATATGCTAACTCAGAGCTGAAGTATGGAACAGTATTTGGCAGGGCATATGCTCACTCAAAGCTGAAGTATGGAGCAGTATTTGGCAGGGCATTTGCTCACTCAGAGCTGAAGTATGGAACAGTATTCAGCGGGAATATGCTAACTCAGAGCTGAAGTATGGAACAGTATTCGGCAGGGAACTCAGCTGAATATGGAACAGTATTGGCAGGGCATATGCTCCTCAGGGAGCTGAAGTATGGAACAGAGCAGTGCTTCAGAGCTGAAGGGAACAGTATTATGCTCACTCAGAGCTGAAGTATGGAGCAGTATTCGTAGGGGATGCTCACTCAGAATTAGGTAGGGTGTATGCTCACTCAGAGCTGAAGTATGGAACAGTATTCGGCAGGGCCTATACTCAATCAGAGCTGAAGTATGGAACAGTATTAGGGCAGGCGTATGCTCACTCAGAGCTGAAATGTGGAGCAGTATTCGCCAGGGCCTATACTCAATCAGAGCTGAAGTATGGAACAGTATTCGGCAGAGCGTATGCTCACTCAGAGCTGAAGTATGGAACAGTATTCGGCAGGGCCTATGCTCACTCAGAGCTGAAGTATGGAGCAGTATTTGGCAGGGCGTATGCTTACTCAGAGCTGAAGTATGGAACAGTATTCGGCAGGGCGTATGCTCACTCAGAGCTGAAGTATGGAGCAGTATTTGGTAGGGTGTATGCTCTCTCAGAGCTGAAGTATGGAACAGTATTCGGCAGGGCGTATGCTCACTCAGAGCTGAAGTATGGAGCAGTATTTGGTAGGGTGTATGCTCTCTCAGAGCTGAAGTATGGAGCAGTATTCAGCAGGGTGTATGCCTCCGGGGCCCAGTTTTTTTTGATCACAGAATTTAATAATGGAAAAATGAACAAAAAATTTTTCCAGCGCACACTTAGTGCAATTTTGCACCACTGGTAGGAATTCTATTGCTACTGATGCTGTTATGGAGGGTTAGGTAACCAGATATTTAAATTGTTTGAATAGACATTGAAAAGGTGCCTTAATCTGGAGGTTGGATTAGCAGCATTTGTAATTACCTGCTAAAAAAAATTAGAGCTGCCAGCCTTAATATATAACAAATATCATGCATGTCCACTGAATAGAAATTTAAAGTTTAACTGTTGTCTGCTTTTTTTACTGAGAATTTTGTCGTTCTCTAGAGGAGGTTATGAATGATTGTTCGTTGTTTTTATTGGTGTAGGCTGTAGGCAGCTGGTCCCCACCAATCTCCTCTCACACCTGTGTGCCAGTCAGCTGTGGAAAGCCCCGCCCCCTTTACAATGGCAGTGTCTCGGGAGACAGCTTTACCTTCGGTGACACCGTCATCTACAGCTGCTTAGCTGGGTTCCAGTTACAGGTACTGGAGTGTGTTTACAGTGGGGTTTTGTGCACTGCACTAGAACTCTGTATGAGGGACAGTCTGTTGTTAAACATTTTTGTTGGATTACTGCCGGTCTCACATTCATTATACATCCTCAAGAAGTTGATTTGCTGTGTTTTCTATTGGCAGTGACCCACATTAGACTTGAGATGCATTTATAAAGGAATTTTATTGACCGGATATAGCCTCTGAGTACTTGTTCCCAGAACTGAAGTAGGTAATGTTATTACGCTAGCATGACTGGTGAGATAGCTTTATCAGTGTCCTTCTGCTTTTCCACTCCTACCACATTTCCTCAATTTCATTTTACAAAGATGACGGCACAGTATACCACTGAATTTGACTAATGTTTTTTTGAAACAAAGACTCTCTGTGTAGACAGATATTTGTGCATAAACACATAAACTGTTAATTGCGTTCATGACAGGGTGATTCCATCAAGGTCTGCCAGGGAGACGGGGCATGGAGTGGCTCTGAGGTCCTGTGTAATGGTAAGTAACTCACTGTTTGCTGGACCATGACTCAGCAGATTGTGCTTTAACTGCAAGTCTCAAGTTTCTCTCCCGCCATTTCAGCTGTGTCATGCGGTCCAGCCCCTGTTGTGGAGAATGCTGTCGCCATGGTGACAGGTGAAACATACCAAAGCAATGTACGCTACCTTTGCAACTCTGGGCTCCAACTGGTTGGCCAGCAGAACGTCTCCTGCCTGGCAAATGGAACATGGAGCCAACCTACACCGAAGTGTGAGGGTACGTGGAAACCTTTGCCAAAATTTCCACATAAAATCCAGTACATTTTACCATATACCGACACGCAGCACACTTCCGATCCTTGTCACGCACGCTATGGCATACTTAAAGCTGCTGTAACTGATTTGGTCGTTTTCATAGCATCTTGTCCGAAGCCTATGTAAGCAGACCCCGCCCCCCATCCCCAAGCCAGGCACAGGAACGCGCATCGGTTTCCGACAGAGGCAGAGGAGCGTAGCGACTCAGTTACAATATAAGTACAATATAAACAGACACTCTCAGTGATTGTCGTGTGAAAGCCACACTGAAAACATGGACCAACGACACATTACATCCATGCAGACACTTCGGTATGAATGGCTTTTTGAAGGTATTAGCTAAAACTAGCTAGTGTCCTATAGCCACACGTGCTATTGTTACACAGCTAAGCAAGCTGTAGTCGGCCACAAACGATGACGGTTCATTTATAACCTGACATTAGCAGGTTTAAAACCCTCAACAGGACTATCCGAGACTGATAAAACTGCATAACTAAAACAGAGTAAAACAAAGTTTGCCTGTCCAGTAGCAGCAAGGCTAGCTGTGCATCGCTTTTTAAACCCTTTGATTCCTTTAGTTTTCCCCATTGAAAGCGGAACCAGTATAAATACAGCTCTTGGCCATCTCGTGTTTTTCCTCCTTAATTCTATTTGTTCCTCTACCGTTCTTTGGCGCTTTGGCCATATAATTGTGTACGCCGTCTCCCGTAGCGCTGGGATCGGAAGACTCATCTGTTCTGCTGTTGCCAACACAGATTTTTATTTGTGTTCTTATGTGTTTTCCGACAGATGGCGCACTAACAACGCAGATTCAGCTCTGTGCGTTCACAAGCGTCTTTATGGCATTCTCTCACCTGATTGGATAGAGGCAGTCGGTGACTCCAGAATTTCATAGGCTGCTTTATTGCGGAAGACAGTGACTGAGAGACTTGTGTTATCGACCAGATACTCTAAGTAAATTATCTCTGTTGGAATGTGGTGCCATTTAACACTTTTTTAAAAACAAAAAAAATCACTTACAGCAGCTTTAACTGCTTTTCTGACCTGGTTGTTTGACCAAATGACTGTGATTGGCTGGATAGCCGTTCAATCAATCTAACGTCACCGCTAGGTTTTTGTGTACGGGGCACTCATTCACTAAAGAGCTCTTTTTGTTACTGATTTTAGTTTAATTTGATCGATGACTATCTCAGGAAAAAGTGAGGGGGATAGAATCATGTTTCTGTGAAAGTGTGGGTGTCGGAGCACCAACACGCCTGCTTATTTGCAATATACTTGTTTGCAATAAATATTTTATTGATGTACAAAAATGTGGCATTCTCATTTGTTAAACAAACTGCCTTTCGTTGACAGTTGCTTATTTAAAATAACTTACTGTCACGACGTAATAAAATGAAATATTGCAAGGTACCGTGGACAGTAAGATTGGTAATCTCTGCTGTCATTAATTAAAAATAGTTGAAATACAAAAATAGGTTTTGATAAACAAAACTTGCTGTTTGGGATATTTGAATCTCAGAGGAAGATGGCCAGAATGGTTCAACCTGCTGCCCAACATGTTGAACCATGAGCTCAAGGTCTTCAGCAGCAGGAGACTGTACTGTGTTCCACAGGAAACAGATGCTTTAGTGGGCAAAGCCTCACCTAAACATGGTAATAGAAGATCAGGAAAAAAGTCTCCTGGTCCAATGAATCTTGATTTCTGTCATGACTCTCAGATGTTGGGGTCATGAGTTGGACCCAACCTGCCTTATGTTGGCAGTTCAGGCTGGTGTAGTGGTGTTCAATAACCTTTATTACAAGGAAGTCTCAATGAGACCAAGGTCTCTTTTGCAGGGGAGCCCTGATTACAATAAAACAATTACAGCGGAAGTTTAAAGACAAACAGCACAGATAAAAATACACAAAATTCACAAACAACAATTCCAGATTAAAGGAATTACAAATTATAAAATAGAATAAAAAAATAATTAAAATGAATTAAAAAAAATGTATATATCTACATATAAAAGAACATAGGACAGAGAAAAATGACATGCAAATCCTACCTTAAAATAAAAGCAAGTACATCTGGCCACTGGAAGTAATATATCCAACTCTAGTTTCTTGAAGGACATGAAGGGGATAAGGCAATCTAGCTTCAAAGTATCCTGGAAATTATTCCACATACAAGGAGGGAATGCACTAAATGAGGTACCGCCCAAATTTGTTCCAGTCCTGGGAGTCTCTAACAAAATCCACTCTTGTGATCTGGTATGCCGACGTCTAGTTTAGATGGATATGAGCTTAGTCAGATATGAAGGAAGTTTGCTTACCAAATCTTTATAAATAAATAAAATACAATGTTACTTCCTTTAAAATGAAGGAAAAACCACCCTACAGAATTATATAAAGCACAGTGATGAGTTCTATAACCATCATCTGTGATGAAGCGCAATGCGCTATGATAAATAGCCTCCAAGGATCTTAAGGTACTATTAGAGGCATGCCTGTAAAGGACATCTCCGTAGTCAAATATGGGTAATATTGTCGCCTGAACAATCCTTTTCCTATTGTCCAAAGAAAAACAGGACCTGTTCCTGTAAAGAAACCCAATTTTCATTCTAAGTTTCTTGGACAGGTTGGACACATGAGTCTTAAAAGAGAAGTCATGATCCACCAGATACCCAGATATTTGTAAGACTGAACCTGCTCAAGCACCAGCACCAGTCAGTGAGAAAATGGAGTCACCTGGTATAATTGCATTCTGTATAGAAAAGATCATGAACTTTGTTTTATTAGTATTTTAAACCAGTTTAAGATCAGCTAGAGCATGCTGTATAACGTTAAAAGCAGATTGTAAATATGTGAGGGCCTGGAGGCAAGTTGGAGCAGAGGAATAAAGCACTGTGTCGTCAGCATAAAAATGAACCTTGCAATTTGTTACATTACAAGCAATGTCTTTTATATAAATTGTGATTAAAATTGGCCCAAGAATGGAACCTTGGGGTACTCCTTTCGTCACCTTTAAAAATTGAGACTGTGCATCCCCAGAAATAATAGCTTGTGTTCTATTTGAGAGGTAGTCCTGGGACCATGAGCATGCTCTGTAACCAAGACCAATGGAGGACAACTTATTTAATAAGATTTTATGGTCTACTGTGTCAAATGCTTTTGCTAAATCAGTAAATAGGGCCGCACATTTTTGTTTACTATCCACAGCTGTTACTAAATCATTTATAACCAATGAAGCCGCTGTAATGGTGCTATGTCCAGGCCTGAAACCAGATTGCTGAGATGTTAAAATGTTGTTGAAAGTTAAGAAGTTGCAAAGTTGTTGTTTTACAAGAGATTCTAAAATCTTAGCCAGGCATGGTTATAGTGCTGGGGCTATTTTCTTGGTGCGCTTTAGTCCTCCTAAAACCAATCCATTGTTGTTTGAATGGCATTGCCTGGTGTTTTGGTAAATGGACGCCAGGTGCCCTGGACCGGAGAAAAGGACCCTCCATATTCAAACAGCTCGCAAAAAAATCTTCCCAAGCATTTTAATCTAATGTTTTGACTAAAACATTCATTTATATTAATTTTCTTTCAGAGAAAAATCTGCCACTGATGGGATCATTTTGACCCATTTCTAGATTTGTCCATGGGGTAAGAAAATGTCACCTTCTCTTGAAAGTGTTCACTTTCAAATTAGTCAAAATTATCTCACATCAGGGGCAATTTATTTCTCTGAGAGAAAGGTAATAGAAGTAAGTGTTTTTGCAGTGCTCACAGCACCAAGTCCAAAAGCCATGCTCTGTCACGGTGAGGGATTGTGTCAATGACATTAGCAAGGGTGACTGGCATTTATGTGAAGGGACCATTAATGCTGAAAAGTGCACTGAGATTTGTCATAAACTTATTCTGCTTCTAATACAGCTTCTTTTACAGGGATACCGATGCCCATTTCAACAAGAAAACACAAAACCACGCACCGCATGCATCTCAAAGGCATGACTGTGTAAAAATAGGGGGGTTGTGCTGGACTGACTAAGCTTTACCGAAGTATTTCTGTATCCCAAGTCACTATATCTGTTGCAGTCACATGTTGGTTCCTATCACAGTGACATCTGAGAGATCGCAGATCCTGCGCACTCTGTAGTGGTGTTTGGCTTTGCCCTCTGTGCACCGAGATTTGACCGGATTCTCTCTCTCTTTTAATTATATTACTCACTGGAGAGAGTGAAATGCCCAAAATCTTACTGACCTGTATTTGGAGAATGTTGTTTTCAGAGTGATGGATCACGTTCTTCTGTCAACAAATTGGCAAATTGGCATTGGCCTCGACCATCTTACCTCAGGAGGAAGTAGGTCATAGGCTCCGCTTACACGATAACAGGAAAGCTCACCTGTATAAAATCACCGGTTTCACCTCACCTTGTTATTGCGACATTTCACATCACTATTAGTCCTAAACTGTCCCTATGCCAACTTTTTTTGGGTCTTGCAGACTTTAAATTAAATATGAGCATGTATATTAAATAAAATGTCAAATCAAGTGTTGTTGGAGTGTTTTCAGTAAAGCAGAGGGTGAACTGACATCATATCGCTCTTTTTTTGGTTTCATTAGCTGTTTCCATAAGCGCCAGCTTTTTTGGAGTTGGGGTTGTCATTAATAGTTTTTACATACATATCCAGTTTTCAGACAGAATTTAAAACACAACTCTTAAAAGCACAAATTCAAGAATAATCATAAGCAGTGATATTGGAAATAATATTTGTTTCACAATTCTCAGTGCCAGAGAAAAATAATTGAGGGCAGGAAAAATATAATAGCACGCCTATAAATCAAATTATTTGGAAAAATGTGTTCTCATGAGAATTTTAATTTTTCATGAACAAATTTCTATTTTGTGGCAAAAATTCTTGCTCCAGCTCTCTACTTTGCCCTCAAAAATCTAGCCTGCTCCCTCTCAGCCACAGTGGCCTGTCAGAGCTGAGCACACTCGCTAATAGGGCCTATCTCTGGCGCACAATATCTCTACACCCTGCACAATCAGTTCAATCAATATTCTCCCTGTAATCAATGTCTTTCTTTTGTCTCTGTCCCTGTCCCGCTTTCCCATCAGCTGCCCAAGCTTGTGAGCCCCCCAGAGAACCATTAAACGGCAAGAATAATCTACTCCACCTGGCCACAGCGGGCAGCGTTGAATTCCAGTGTGACATGGGTTACACACTGCAGGGAGAATCACTCATCCACTGCTTGAGAAATGGGTCCTGGAGCTCTGAATTTCCCACTTGTGCACGTACGTACCTCACTTATCTGTGCTCCTCTGTTCTTTAGTCCATTATGTTTCCAAGTTTACACTTGGCTGCTTTGTCTTAGCTGCATTTGAAGGCACCGTAATATTGGCTCAGTTGATTGATTTCTCTCTCTGAGAACATCTCTGACATCCTTCTGTCTGCAGCCAAACCTTGCCCCCCACCCCCAGGACAGATTGCGATAAACACGACTCAGGACCGGTTCTTTGTGGGCCAGAGTGTGTCTGTCACCTGTCCAAAGGGATATCAGACCCACGGGAAGGTCACCTGCAAAAGTGACCAGACCTGGTCTTCTGCCAGCGCAGCCTGTGAGCGTGAGTGAACCCCACTACCCGTTACCTCGAGGGCCTGATGTGTCTACATGGCCATTTCCGCTGATGGAGGAAACCCCATAGTATTGTACCATAATGAAATGCGCGCCAGTCATACTGGCCTATTGTTCTTCAGGGCCATCTCAGTTTTAAGCTCTGGGTGTCACTGGCTCAGCATTCACAAAAGAAAAAGAAAAAATAATTCTCTAACCAAATAGTATTAGACATATTTTGCTTATATGGTGAAATATGTCGTGTGACTCTTTGTTCTACTTTAATATTTTCAATGCTTTTGCTGGCAATTATGAATACAGGAAACACTACTGTCTCTGCTCAGCTTGGATAAATGCAGGAGAAAAGCTTCTGCCCCTTTCTAACACCACTCACAGTATGTTTAGAGACGGACTGCCGCCTCGATGCATTGTGGGCTGTGTGAGTATCTGGTCTGCTGGGTCACCTGATACGAATGCGTCTCCATGGTGATACGAATGCGTCTCCATGGCTCAGAGCGGAAGATTCATCCTGGCAGTTTTTCTCGTTAGTCCAGTACTGTTTGCTCTGGGCTGCTAAAGAGGCAGCTGAATGCTAGTTACTGGGAAGCTTGTTGTGTGTTAGTGAAGCACAGGGACTACAGTCACTTTCACAGGAATGGCTCTTGGTAGTTATTGAATTTACAGTATGTTGACTTTAATATTGATGGAAACTTTTTTCCTGTTTATGACGAAAGCAATAGAATCGCCCTCATCCCATTTCAGTGGTGTATTTACAGACGTGTAATCTGAATCCCTAAACCATTATTCATCCAAGTCATGTGACTGGAGACCAGAATAATCTATATCCCCCTCCCTTCTGACAAATGTGAAATATGCTGTGTCATGAGTGGAAAGGACTGAGGCTATCATCGAAGAAACACAAACCATGCGTGAGGAAAACCAGCACTACTAGCACCTAAAAACCGAGGAAGTGCACCTTTTCCCGAGAAATTCCTGCAAAAACTTAAAATACACCAAGGTTTACTGAAGATTTGAGGCCAACTCGGTAAACCTCGGAAAAATTTTACCGAGGTATCCAGAAGTCTGTCCGGTTTACTTAAGTTTGGACAGCACCTCAGTAAACCTCGGTTAAATTTTCCCGAGACACATCGAGGATTGTCTGGCCCACTGAAGTTCAGAGACCACATCGGTATTCCTCGAGAAAATATCACCGAGGTAGACCGAAGTTTGTCTGCTAGGCCTGTGCTCACACCAGAACAAAGGGGAGGTGTGAAGACAGTCAAAACACATGCCTCATTAAAGACCTCCCTCCAGTACTGCTGTCCAAACACCAATTAATTATGCAAATTACCAGTACTGCCTGTTTGGCGAGGTGCAGTGTAATTAAGCCAGGCCCTAGATGCAGTCTGGATGAACTACAGGCTTAGTTCAGCCTGCTCTGTTTGTGCTGCATACAGGAATTGGCAAAGGGCAAACCACCACCATTATTTTTTAAATTTGGTTTGATTAAAACCTTTCTCCCCTCTCCCTCAAGAGGCTCTGCCTTTTGCCAGACCGCAGTTGTAAATAAGAACTTGTTCTTAATCTGTCTTGCCTGGTTAAATAAAGGTTAAATTAAAATAAATAAATAAATAAAATATACTTAGAATAACAAAAACACATGTTCAGTATTCAGAATATATTCAATCTGCAAAAGCACCAATTTACAAACAAATCAGATACACAATGCAATTTTTAAAAGAGGGCGCCTTGAGAGAAAGTGAACATCGAGAGTAAGAAAAGTGTGGGTGGGCAAAGTGGGGAAAATTAAGCACATAATCACACACAAACAGTGAGAAATCATGGAAGGAGTCCATTCACAATTTAGCCACTGATTCAGTATCCATAACATGAATGCACTTTATTCACAGTCACAGTCCACCAACACCAAATACTGAACATGTGTTTTTGTTGTTCTTAATATAATGGTGGTGGTCTGCCCTTTGCCAGTTCCTGTATGCAGCACAGACACAGCAGGCTGTACTACAGTACTGACCATTCCAAAGTTGCCATGAAATTCGGCGAATATTCATGTTTTTTCATACATCTGAAAATTTTTCGATGGCGGAAAAAATTTTCGGATAGTTTTCCATTAAAAATTTGGTAGCCGAAAAAAAATTCAGGAAAATTCACAGAACAAATTATCACTGAAAATTTGTCGAATTTCGGATTTGGGAACTTTGAAATGGCCAGTACTGTAAGCCTGTACTTCATCCAGACTGCATCTAGGGCCTGGCTTAATTACACTGCACCCGCCAAACAGGCAGTACAGGTAATTTGCATAATTAATTGGTGTTTGGACTGCAGTACTGGAGGGAGGTCTTTAATGAGGCATGTGTTTTGACTGTCTTCACACCTCCCCTTTGTTCTGGTGTGAGCACAGGCCTAGCAGACAAACTTCAGTCTACCTCAGTAAAATTTTCCCAAGGAATACCGATGTGGTCTCTGAGCTTCAGAGGCCAGACAATCCTCGGTGTGTTTCAGGAAAATTTAACAGAGGTTTACTGAGGTGCTGTCCAAACTTAAGTAAACCGGACAGACTTCGGGATACCTCGATAAAATTATTCCGGGGTTAACAGAGTTGGCCTGAAATCTTCAGTAAACCTCGGTGTATTTTAAGTTTTTGTAGGAATTTCTCGGAAAAAGGAGCACTTTCTCGGTTTTTAGGTGCTAGTAGTGCTGGTACTCAAAAAAGGATACTAATGCATTCCTGTCATTCAGTAGTCGTTTTGGTCTGAAATATTCTCTTGTAATAAGCAGTATAATGGAGTGGGATGCGACACTTCGTATTATAAAAGGCTGGCATGTTACTGCATTGCCTCAGCAAAGACACATTTAGAAATAAAAAACACACAAAGTGCACAATTCTGAATGGTGGTCTTTGTACTGTTCATTATAACAATGAAATTGAACAATCCAAAATATGAAATTAATTAAGAGCAATAACAACCAGTAGTTGAACAGATACTGTTTTGACACAGGCTTTGCAACCAGCTCATTCCCTCATCAAAGGCTTTAGGTGCTGACAGTCAGCATGAGAGAAAAATTACTGGTCTTTTTTAGAAATACATGTGCTGTAGTTTAGGGAACATGAAAATCACTATTTTACAACAAAGTATAAAATAAAATACTCTAGCATGAACAACTTAAATTACTTAGCAGTGCTTTTCGTTACACAAAATAAACCACATCCCTAGTACCTCCCTCTCCTCTCCTTTCATCTCTGGGAAAAATTTGGCGAGGGGCAAGGAGATAAATAACAAATGAAAAATGGAGAAAGAATGGGACAGGTGGACCTGTCAATCAAAACAAGACTGTATGTTAATGTGAATGTTAAAGAATACAACACACTCATGACGAATGGAAAAAAGCTCAGGGCGTTTTTGCGTCGAGGATGCTGAGCGCTGTCAACACTGAACTTCAGAGGATTTGTATAGAAAATAGACGCTACCTGTGGACACAGGCCCTTACACTTCGCATCGCAGATGAAACAGTGAGCGTTATCTGCATCGATTTTAGTAGAGTGTAGCCATACTTGGAATCTTTTCCGACTTGCCATGGCTGCTGTGTCTTGTTGAATAAGCCGACATAATCACACTCTTGCGAGCAATGATGCGTTCAAGTCAGGCTCAGAGGGTCGTCTCACTCACTGCTTTCACTCCACTCTCTCATACAACTCTGTGATACGTTATGATGTGTTCAGATGAACTTTTTTCTGGTTCCGAAAGGCGGTGTCGTTTCACTTTACATGAACTGATTCTCGTCGGTGCCCACATATTTCGATACCAACCGGTAAATGTGTCGATTTCGGTATTCATCCCTAATGGGGATAGAACCCTGGATACGTACTGCACAGTTCAGTACAGATGTTATGGACAAAGCTGAGCTGTCAGTTGCCGGCCAATGGTTTCCGGGATTGCAGCCAGGTGTGATGCACACTTACCCAGCATGGAACTGTCCCACAGGAGGATGGAGAAACTTGAGGGGGACATGGTTCCAATTCTGATGATTGTAGAAGATTGGGATCTTATTCCTGACAAACTGGACAAAGGAACAGACTCAAAAGGGCAAACAAGAACGCAGTCCCAATCCTGGGCCCTGAGCAGGGAAAGCATTCAGAAATAGCTGTCATTAAAGTACTCATTACATTTCATAAAGACAAAGAGTCTCTTCCAGGAATACTGACTGGTTCTCAGCACAGGAGGCAAATTACAGTCCAGCAGTTTGAACACAATGCAGGGGTTTGAAGGGTAGCATGTAGTATCCATTATATACTAATGCAGTATGCAGTGTGTAGTAAATGAGTATGCAATTTCAAACATGACCATTGTTCTCTTGCATGTATTTTTTCTTTCTTTAAGCACATAAATGCACCAAAGAATTGTCTATAATTTAATAAATAAAAATATTTCTAAAATCCTTTTTCTTGAGGTTCACAAAATGAAGGCAAGCACTTTTAAAAATTCAAGCAAGAAAGTCAGTTACTTGTGGGTCCTCCCCTTTTGCATACACCATGGGCCACACATAAACTGGTGCTACTGGTATTGAAGGTGACCCCACCGCTATAGACGAATCGCTGCTGTTTATCACGCCCACTCGCAGCTATTGCATAACCTGTTGGTGTTTAAATTTACACAGAGGAACCACTCCCTTTGATGAAACAGGGAAGAGGTTGCGAGAGTCTTTGGCAGTGTCGCCTACGATGGGGAAAATCAGGCCCAGGGTGATGAATCTATGCAGTTTGATAACATTTCTGTTTGAGCTGTTGTCCTGCTTTTATACTTTGAGTCAAGCAGGCAGTGAGTCAGCTGTGGAGTTTTCGATACATTATTCCTGCTGAGCGGATAAATATGTAATAATGAATATTCAAGGCATCAGAGGGAATATGATCCTGTGTCAGCCGCAGATTAGAAGAGATATGACTCCTGTTCTTTTGGCTGAAGTACAAAGAGTTATCACACACAGCCGTTTTGACTCATAACATATTCACGATTATACTTTGTCATTGTTTATTTATTTGGCTTTAACAGTGCTCCCAGATGTTTTGATGGTTCATAAAAAATGTAAGTTGGGACAAAGTGTAAATTGTGAATAAAATCAAAATGCAATGACTTTCAAATCAGACCAGCAAGTATTTTATTCACAACAGAACAGAGATAACATTGGAAATGTTGAAACTGAGAAATTTTACAATTTTATCCACAAAATGAGCTCGTGTCAAATTTGATGGCTGCTACAGGTCTCAAAAAAGTTGGGACAGGGGCATGTTTACCATGGTGTAGCATCCCTTCTTCTTTTTAACACAGAGTGGAGGCGTCTGGGCATTGATGAGACAAGTTTTGAGGAGACTTGAGTTTAGCCATTGGAATTTGATCCCACTCTTGTTTAATACAGGCTTCCAGCTGCTGGAGAGTTTTGGGTCTCCTTTGACGGACTTTTCGTTTAATTATGCGCCAAATGTAGACCGGGAGCCCAGGGGGGTCAGCCTAGCTGGGAAGGTTTCCAATTCTAATCCCTATCACAGTGTCAGGCATGGGTCCCAAGAGAAGGATCTGGACTTCTGCTGGGCTAATGCTGGTGGGTGTAGTAATGAGGGGTAAAAATGTGACACGCCCAACCCAGCTAGATCAATCTAGAAAGTAACAACTTGAAACATCCCCGTGTTTAATGCTGGTCATCTCCACTCCTTAGGATGAGGGCTGCCAGACAATCTCATTGGTGGGAGGGGTCTGGCAGAAGGAATTATACGGGTCCCTAAAATTGAGCTAGACCAGCTCATTGAGTTACAGGATGAAACCTTGTGCAAAATGTTTAGCACAGCCCCCTGTTTCAGGAATGGCCACTGCCAGAAATTTTCTGTGGTGGGGTACCCCTGGCAGGAGCCCAAATGGGCCACACCCAAAATTGAGCTGGATCAACTCATGGAGTTACTGGGCAAACCCTGGTGCAGCCCTCTGGCCAGAAACATTCTGTGGCCTGATGTGCTTTGTTCCTACATCCTAAATTGACGGTCTGTGAAACACAAACTAATTCTTTAGAAACATTCGCGAAGCTGTGGATTTAGGCTTGTGCTTGGATCTTTTGTGCACACTTATATTGTTTCATAAGCAATACCCGATGATGTAAATGTTTTAAAATACATGTATAGTATGTATTAAGTACAATTATAAAAGCAAATATTGTATCCTGGAACCAATGATATAAAATTAATTCAGCTAAAGTGCGTATATAGTTTAATTATAAACAAGTATATCCAACGAATACAGTGGGTCATTGTTCTTTACCAAAACTGATGCTCATGGTCAGTGTACTAGGACAAGGCATCTTTGTTTCAACAGGCAAAACACCTGGTTCAGCTCTAAACAAATATTTTTACGTATGGGATTAGGAAACAGGAAATACTGGAGGGTTTGAAACATTTTTTGGAACCTGGTTGCCCTAGTGGGCAACCTCTCTTATCAGTTTTCAGATTTTTGGTGACCCAACCTATGCTTTTTTTAATTAAAATTTGTTCAATAGAAAATGGTGATTTGTCTTATTTCATGGCCAAAGCATTTCCCACAACTCACAGTACAGTATTGGAAGGACATGAAGGAAGGTGTTGAGTGGAAGAAATTCTGACACATCAGGTTATTGCAGAATACTGTAATGTTTGTGCTTTGTGCACAGTTCAGATGCACGGAGGAGTTAAGGACTCAGGTGCAAGGATGTACTTGGTTGTATTTTACTATGCTTACTGCACCGCTGCAGGCACAAACATTGCAACACAAAAACAAAGAGGAAACGAGGTTCCTTAATAAACTCTATCAGTAATACAGAGTCTGGGCTAAAGCTGCAGTAACAATGTATTACAAACATGACAGCAAAAAGAAGACGAGGTCCCTCTAAACACAGTGCATATACGGCACTAAGATTTAAGAGTTTAGAATATATACGCGAAAACACTGAGTTCAGCTACAATAGTAGCAATCCCAAACAGGCAGGAATATACGAGATCTCACAATGGGAAATGTGAGGCTCTGACTGAAATACACTCTGCTATCACTCAGTGGCAATTAAACACAGATGCAAACAATGATGATGGGCGTGAGAAATGCGGTCTGGGTCTTAGTAGAAGGCGTGCTGAAGTAGATGGCTGAAGGCGTGCCCTAACAGTACCTCCCCCCCACCCAAGGAGCTGCGGGTCCAAGATGTCGTTGTGATCTGCCCAGCTCCTCTCCTCTGGACCATAGCCTTCCCAGTCTACCAGGTATTGGATTTTACCTGCTCGCCTTCTTGATTGAAGCAGGCTGCGTACCCGGCAGACTGGACCACCGTCTCCCTCCAGAACAGGGGGCGGGTCTTCGGGGAGGGAGCCTCTGCCGGGGGTCCAGCGATCAGCGGCCGAAGCAGGGATGTGTGAAAGGTGTTTATAATTGTAGTAGTGACTCGGCAGTTGTATGGTGTAGGCGGAATCATTGACCTTCCTGAAGATACGGAAGGGGCTCAACTTTTTGCAGGGCAGGCGGAGGCGCAGGTCCCAAGTTCAGAGCTAGACTCAGTCCCGCGGCTGGTACTTGGGGGAGTCCTGACGTTTCCGGTCCGCCTTGACCTTCTGATGATGGAGTGCCCTTCGGATCTGGATGTTGGTAGCTTCCCAGACCCTCTCTGCCTCCCTGAACCAGGCGGCCACCACTGCGGCTTCGGTCTGGCTCTGGTCCTAAGGGCGCAGGGGAGGTTGCCACCATGTCCGAGTGCCTGATGTAGCTTCACTAATTGTAATATGCATGTCTACTGGATATATATTTAGAGGAACCTCGTCTTCTTTTTGCTGTCATGTTTGTAATACATTGTTACTGCAGCTTTAGCCCAGACTCTGTATTACTGATAGAGTTTTTTAAGGAACCTCGTTTCCTCTTTGTTTTTGTGTTGCAATGTTTGTGCCTGCAGCGGTGCAGTAAGCATAGTAAAATACAACCAAGTACATCCTTGCACCTGAGTCCTCAACTCCTCCGTGCATCTGAACTGTGCACAAAGCACAAACATTACAGTATTCTGCAATAACCTGATGTGTCAGAATTTCTTCCACTCAACACTTTCCTTTATGTCCTTCCATTATTGCACTGTGTGTTGTGGAAATGCTTTGGCCATGAAATAAGACAAATTGCCATTTTCTATTGAAGAAATTCTATCAAAAATTTGGGCAACCAAAAATCTGAAAACTGATAAGAGAGGTTGCCCACTAGGGCAACCAGGTTCCAAAAAATGTTTCAAACCCTCCAGTATTTCCTGTTTCCTAATCCCATACGTAAAAATATTTGTTTAGAGCTGAACCAGGTGTTTTGCCTGTTGAAACAAAGATGCCTTGTCCTAGTACACTGACCATGAGCATCAGTTTTGGTAAAGAACAATGACCCACTGTATTCCATGGATATACTTGTTTATAATTAAACTATATACGTACTTTAGCTGAATTAATTTTATATCATTGGTTCCAGGATACAATATTTGCTTTTATAATTGTACTTAATACATACTATACATGTATTTTAAAACATTTACATCATCGGGTATTGCTTATGAAACAATATAAGTGTGCACAAAAGATCCAAGCACAAGCCTAAATCCACAGCCTGAAACGTTTCTAAAGAATTAGCTTGTGTTTCACAGACCGTCAATTTAGGATGTAGGAACAAAGCACATCAGGCCACAGAATGTTTCTGGCCAGAGGGCTGCACCAGGGTTTGCCCAGTAACTCCATGAGTTGATCCAGCTCAATTTTGGGTGTGGCCCATTTGGGCTCCTGCCAGGGGTACCCCACCACAGAAAATTTCTGGCAGTGGCCATTCCTGAAACAGGGGGCTGTGCTAAACATTTTGCACAAGGTTTCATCCTGTAACTCAATGAGCTGGTCTAGCTCAATTTTAGGGACCCGTATAATTCCTTCTGCCAGACCCCTCCCACCAATGAAATGTTCTGGCAGCCCTCATCCTAAGGAGTGGAGATGACCAGCATTAAACACGGGGATGTTTCAAGTTGTTACTTTCTAGATTGATCTAGCTGGGTTGGGCGTGTCACATTTTTACCCCTCATTACTACACCCACCAGCATTAGCCCAGCAGAAGTCCAGATCCTTCTCTTGGGACCCATGCCTGACACTGTGATAGGGATTAGAATTGGAAACCTTCCCAGCTAGGCTGACCCCCCTGGGCTCCTGGTCTAATGTTCTCATTCGGTGGAAGATCAGGACTGCAGGCAGGCCAGTTCAGCACACGGACTCTTCTACTACGAAGCCATGCTGTTGTAATAGCTGCAGTATGTGGTTTTGCATTGTCCTGCTGAAATACACAAGGCCTTCCCTGAAATAAATGTCATCTGGAGGGGAGCATATGTTGCTCTAAAACCTTTACATACCTTTCAGCATTCATGGTGCTTTTTAAAACATGCAAGTGTCCCACACCATATGCACTAATGCACCCCCATACCATCAGAGATGCTGGCTTTTGAACTGAACACTGATAACAGGAGGGGTGGTCTTTCTCCTCTTTAGCCTGGAAGACACAACGCCCGTGATTTCCAACAAGAATGTCAAATTTGGACTCGTCTGACCACAGGACACTTTGCCACTTTGCTACAGTCCATTTTAAATGAGCCTTGGCCCACAGAACCCGGCGGCACTTCTGGATCATGCTCAACAATGGTTTCCTTTTTGCATGATAGTTTTAGGTGGCATCTGTGGATGGCATGATGGACTGTGTTTACAGACAGTGGTTTCTTGAAGTATTCCTGGGCCAATTTAGTAATGTCAATGACAGAATCATGCCGGTGAGTGATGCAGTGGCGTCTGAGGGCCTGAAGATCACGGGCATCCAGTAAAGGTCTTCGGCCTTATCCCTTACACACAGAGATTTTTCCAGTTTCTCTGAATCTTTTGATGATGTTATGCACTGTCGATGATGAGACCTTCAAAGCCTTTGCAATTTGACGTTGAGGAACATTGTTTTCCACAATTTTTTTTTTTTTATGCAAGCCTTCACAGGTTAGAGAGCCTCTGGCCATCTTTACTTCTGAGAGACTCAGCCTCTCTAAGACATCCCTTTTATAGCCAGTCATGTTACACACCTGATGCCAGTTAACTTAATTACTTGCTAAATGTTCTTTCAGCTGATTCTCTTATATATTAATTGCTTTTTCAGCCCTTTCTTGCCAGTGTCCCGACTTTTTTGAGACCTGTTGCAGCCAGAAAATTTGAAATAGGCTCATTTTGTGGATAAAAATGTAAAATGTCTCAGTTTCAACATTTGAAATGTTATCTATGTTCTATTGTAAATAACATATTGGCTCGTGATCTGAAAGTCATTGCATTTTGATTTTATTCACAATTTACACTTTGTCCCAACTATTTCGGAATTGGGGTTGTAGGTACTGTAGTGAAGAGTGAAGCAGTTGCTCTGTGTGCTGTTCTATGTGTGACGTACTCATACAGGCATAAGCTGCCGCTTCAGAGTACTCAAAATTATCTTACTTCCTTATGGAGAACAAATTGAAAATACATTTGCTTTGTAGTGATCGTGTCGACTGCCTGTAGATAGGAGTTTACGGTTTATTCCAGCCATGGGTAAAACTGCCTCAAAACAGAGAATGAAACATCTTTTAATACATGCAATGTAATGTTGTGCACCGTAACGGCCCTGATAGATAGATATACGTCCTCTGGGTCCTCTTCACCCATCCTATAATTAGGATATAACTCCAGAAGGCATCAACTCCAGTTCTAAAGCCAGTTCCTTGGTCAGGGGTACTGGTAGGAGTGTTCCTGTAATGGTGGGGGAAACCGGAGCACCCAGAGGAAACTCACGCGAACACAGGAAGAACATGCAAACTCCACACAGAAAGGCCCCAGGCCGGATTTGAACCCATGACCTTTTTGCTGTGAGGCAGTAGTGCTAAACACTGTGCCACTGTGCCGTCTGTCATCACTGCAAAGCAGTAGTTATACAAATGTTAGTTATACAGTGGTGTTTCCTGAAAGATTCCTATTTGCAGTTTGCAGTTTATGTCTTTTCCTCATTCCAACCTTTCTGCATGAGTGGCGAAAGGTTGCTGAACTTGACTGCCTATGGCCGTTCGTGGATAAACTGATTAGCGCATTGCAAGTGCATGAATATTTGTTTCTCCGCTAATGTTTGCTTCGAAACAGTGGAGATATTTGTGTGTTGCATGGCTGTTCTCTTTTGGTCATTTTCTTTTGGTTTCATTATTGTGTTGGGAGCCATATGAGGCCTTGACTGAGTACTACGTACTAAATACAACATACTAAAAACATCTATCGATAAACCAGATAAATTCTGAAATTGTCAGATAATGTAAGAAAAACCAACGTCAGTAAGTATAAAATTATTTAACTACCATAATTTACTTTGTGCCATTATTCCTCCAACTAACTGGGAACAGCTGGAAGCAAGAACACACTGTATTTTAAGAATAATTATGGTATTTTATGTAACACCTGTAACTCATTACACACTATTGTGAAATCTAAAAATAGCAAGAGCACATTCCCTCATCATGTGAGTACATCCCTCACGAACACGAAATGCTCCAGTGTTTAAAAGGGCTGAACCGTAGAGCTGATCCCATGGTGAGGGGAGTGTGTGGCCCTCAGGCCCTAGGGACACGGGCAGGTCTGACTAATGGGGCGGCCTCTTCATTGGTTATGCGTAGGGGTCGCCTGCGGTCCTCCGCTCCACGTGGCCAATGGTGTGGTGCGAGGGGCAGTCTTCCAGTTTGGGGACACGGCAGTGTACACGTGCTTCGGAGGGTATGGCATGGTGGGCTCCAGCAGGAGTGTGTGTCTGGAGAATGGCACCTGGACCCCACCTCCCACCTGCAAAGGTAGAGAGCCGGATGCCCCCATGTTCTTGAAGCCCCCATACACCTCCGCTCACAACTGCTGTCCCCCATACGCCTCTGCTCACTACTGCTGTCCCCCCATACGCCTCTGCTCACTACTGCTGTCCCCCCATACGCCTCTGCTCACTACTATTGTCCCCCCATACGCCTCTGCTCACTACTACTGTCCCCCCATACGCCTCTGCTCACTACTGCTGTCCCCCATACACCTCTGCTCACTACTACTGTCCCCCCATACGCCTCTGCTCACTACTGCTGTCCCCCATACACCTCTGCTCACTACTGCTGTCCCCCATACGCCTCTGCTCACTACTACTGTCCCCCATACGCCTCTGCTCACTACTGCTGTCCCCCATACACCTCTGCTCACTACTGCTGTCCCCCCCACGCCTCTGCTCACTACTGCTGTCCCCCATACGCCTCTGCTCACTACTGCTGTCCCCCCATACGCCTCTGCTCACTACTGCTGTCCCCCCCATACGCCTCTGCTCACTACTGCTGTCCCCCCCACGCCTCTGCTCACTACTGCTGTCCCCCCATACGCCTCTGCTCACTACTGCTGTCCCCCCATACGCCTCTGCTCACTACTGCTGTCCCCCATACGCCTCCGCTCACTACTGCTGTCCCCCATACGCCTCTGCTCACTACTGCTGTCCCCCCATACGCCTCTGCTCACTACTGCTGTCCCCATATCGCCTCTGCTCACTACTGCTGTCCCCCCATACGCCTCTGCTCACTACTGCTGTCCCCCCATACGCCTCTGCTCACTACTGCTGTCCCCCATACGCCTCTGCTGACTACTGCTGTCCCCCATACACCTCTGCTCACTACTGCTGTCCCCCCATACGCCTCTGCTCACTACTGCTGTCCCCCCCATATGCCTCTGCTCACTACTGCTGTCCCCCATACGCCTCTGCTCACTACTGCTGTCCCCCATACGCCTCTGCTCACTACTGCTGTCCCCCATACGCCTCTGCTCACTACTGCTGCCCCCCATACACCTCTGCTCACTACTGCTGTCCCCCATACGCCTCTGCTCACTACTGCTGTCCCCCCATACGCCTCTGCTCACCACTGCTGTCCCCCATACGCCTCTGCTCACTACTGCTGTCCCCCCATACGCCTCTGCTCACTACTGCTGTCCCCCATACGCCTCTGCTCACTACTGCTGTCCCCCCATACGCCTCTGCTCACTACTGCTGTCCCCATACACCTCTGCTCACTACTGCTGCCCCCCATACGCCTCTGCTCACTACTGCTGTCCCCCATACACCTCTGCTCACTACTGCTGTCCCCAGGTTGGTATCTACTCACCATGGTTAATGCCTCATTCTCCTCTGCTCACTACTGTTTATCCCCCTATGCCTCTGCTCACTACTGCTGAGCCCCATATGCTGATTTGCTCTCCTTCACTCTGTGATTACACTCATACTGAGCATGCTGCCCCTCTGCAGAGGGTCACAGCATGGCATTGATGCTCATGGAACTGTGGCCATTACATTTGAAGCCTCTGGCTCTGTCTTGTATGTTTTCCTCCATTTCTTAAAGCTTTTCATTTTTTCAACCCTGCATGAGGACTGGGAAACTTTAACACCACTATTTTTGGGTTTTCTAAGGTGCCTGATATCTCCTGTTCTGCTTGACTGGCTGCCAGGGTTACTGTGGCATGGATAGGCATGATGAAAGTATGATTTCCTTTCCTTTTTTCTAGAACTTTTTTGTTAGTTGCCATCTTTGTTGTTTAAAGCTGCTCGACCTCTGCCTGCCTTTTATTGCACAGTGTGCCTGTTCTCTGACCTGGCCTGCTTATAAAGGTCTTTCTTATCCTATATCTGAACCTGCTCTTGGCCCCTTCTTTGCTGACACACTTGACATTTGCATTTGAAATCTGTTTCAGAAATCTGTTAAAATCTGCTGCTCCCTACATGACGTCCAATGAGCTACCGCTGCCAGTGAGTCGAGTCATGATTAGGCTGAAATATGGGAACAGAACCATCAGAGAAATACTATAAACATGTAGTGCATCCTTACTTAACATCCTCAAATTGGAAAATTATGCATTCAGGAATTGATGAGCTTAAGTACACCAAATAGCCTGGACTATCGCACATAACTATGGTTGATTAAGACTTAAGAATTATTTTCCAGGTGAAAACAAGCTCAAATGAACTACATCTTTGGGTCAGTGGCGTGTAATAAGTGAGTACTTATACAGGGTGCACACATGCCTCCTCTGCCCTTTTTGAAAAATCAGGCTCAGTTACTGCCGGCGCACGGACATGTCAAGTGTCATGACTATCTGTTTCGTAATAACGGAGGAGTAGTGCTTCAAAGTTAGTATCCACACTAAGAAGAACAACAACACCAAGAAACTGAGTGAGTTTTTGCTCCCTTGTCCTGAGAACAAAAAAAATCCGATAGTTGGCCAGAACAAGACTGCACTCCATGTTGAAGGCAGAGTTAATGTCAAACATTCAGAGTAAATTCTTAGGGTTTGCCATAAGGTGCTAATGATTAGTTAGCCTCAAAATCAGGTATAAAAAACATATTTTATGAAGTTTTAAAAGTACTGAAACAACATCCTATTGACAGAAGAGCCAAGGATCAATTTATGCTAGAATAATGAGTTTTGAATTTCACAGGGCTAAATTATCTGCACAAATTCAGCGAAATGGTTCATTAATCATTGAACGGTCCTTCACAGTGCACATGCTTAATGGCCAACACTTTTATAAGGCAAAGAACTGTAATGTTCTACAGTGGCAATATAAGTCACCTGACCTGAATGTAATTGAGCTCGTGTTTCACTTGCTGAAGGCAAAACTAAGAGCAAAATACTCAGAGCAAATCCCGTTAATAACAAGTTTGTTTGCAATTATGTTAGTTTGTCCAAATAGAATGTACTTGTAAAATTTGGGCGGTTATACATAAAATGAAAGTTATTGGCCTGACTGTGAGGAATGATTCAGAGAGAGAGTGAAGCGGTTTCTTGGCAGCGCATAAAAAAACACATCATTATATTGTATCATAAAACACATTCTCATCCCAACTCGTCCTATTGCAACACTGCCCGCCCAAGCATCAATATTCAACGCTAAAGGAAGCTTTTGGTGCTTTTATTTGATGCTTAGGGTTAGGATTTAGGTTAAGGGTTAGGGGTTAGGGGTTAGGGGGTAGGGTTCGTTTTAAATTGGTGACAAAAGTCGTATGTCGACGCTTGGTCTGGTACCGTCAAAATTCATCAATATATGACGCGTCAGGATGGGGCTGTCCTCCCTAAAACCACGTCTTTCTTTCCCTGACATTCAGCTTCGCTTCCCTTCCAGTCTCCTGGGGACGGGTGGAAATTGTGGACGTATGGGCACCTAATCTACTTTTGATAGCTAATGTTCCTTTGTTGTGTCATGAAATGGTGACGGTTCTCTGAAATGATCTTTTATCCAGAAGTTTCCAATTTGCTCATGTTGCTATTGAAACTTGATCTCCAGTTAGTGTGTGGATTTCCCCATGCAAAAGTCGATCACCTTCATTTACATACTAACTTGCAATTGAATAAAAGTTTTTAATGTGGGAATGCTTTTTCTATTTTTGAGTGTGCAATTTAAGGAATAATGCTGAACTTATCGTTTAATTTACAACTTGTCAGACTTTGATATTACACTGTCATGATAGTGTTCTCACTCTCAAAGTTTGTGTGAGTGAGTTAGTTTTGTCATTTATGTCTGTAAAGGCTGCACAATCTGGCATATGAAGTTATCAGTAATTTTAGTAATATCTGAAAGACAAGGCTGTTACAGTTGCTTCAAACATATTAATACAGACAGTTGTCATGGTGAATTGCTATGAACTGTCACAATAGAAATCTGTTTTGGAGTCAGCTGAAGTTTTCCCAGTAACATTGCAAGGTGCTTAGAAGCCTTCAGGTTTGGTCTCCTGCTCAGTATGACGACTCGAGATAACATTCTCTGCTCATGACTCATCAGCCTTCCTCCAAACAGGCTACTACTTTATCAGCTTCGATGAAAAATATAGCATTTGCTGTGTGCCTTGTTTCATTTCAAATGAAACTCTGTACTGGGAAAGTAGAAATGAATATTCATGACTACCAGTGAGTACAGATGCCAATGAATCCTCCAAAACTGAAAAATATACAGCAAGACACTGTCAGCAGCACCCAACCTTGAGCTCCAAATCCAGGCTCATTGAGGACCTGTTACTCCTGTGCTTGTTCCAGCGCTGTGCTGGCTCCAGTGTCAGAACGGGGGGGTCTGCCTGAAGCCCAACACCTGCTCCTGTCCCGAGGGCTGGATGGGCCGACTGTGTGAGGACCGTAAGTCATTTCATCGTCCCCAGTTCTTTGCTCGATGAGGTGTAGTCCTGCTGCAGATGCGGCCTCAGCACTACTGACCTGTGGACCTCATGGGAGCACAGAGTCTCCGGCCTAAACCTTATTTCTTTGGGAAAATTACCCTGCTGTGTCATTGAATTGTATGTAAAATACTCTATAATCTGCGAAAGAATGTGTCCAGTGCTGAGGTCTCAGAAGCAGTGAATGGCAGAGATAATCCAGTACTAGCGGCACCAGCATCTTACTACTCTGGCTTCATTACTCAGCCCTCTGTGCATCTGTTGCAAGCATGCAAAAATAGAATAAATCAGGAAGTTTGAAAATACATTTTTGTGGCACTATGTATGGAAAACTGTACCAAAAAGTTAATTACAAATAAATTATAAATAGTAATGATGATAAAAGTGAATATCAAGCATGGTAATATGCTTTCACAAATGCCTCATTCTAAGAGTGGCTTTTGCTTGTACAGGCTTCTAAATTCTTTTTTTTTTTATTTGTCAAAGTCTTCACTCCATTATCCTAATTTTTTTGTTTCATGAGCAGGAAATTTTTCATTTATGAACATTCTAATTGCATGTTTCAGATTGAACACTGTGAAGGGGTAAGTTCTTGGCCCATCTGTAAATGACCCACAGTGAAGGGCATAGGTTTAATGTGAGAATTGGTAGGGACACGTAAATTTTTGTAAATCTGAGTGCAGATACTGCCTTTACTGTATACAGAGACTATCCGAATGAGTGTTTCTCCGTTTTTTTTAATTATGCTACGCAAGGTGCCTCCAAAATTTTCATACAAAGATGCCACATACATAAACTTGCCACAACCTTAACTGACAGCTGCAGACCATCTCAGCGCACTCATGAAACCCGCTCAGATCTAGTAACCTGGACATTGATACCAAGTGAGTGGATATACAATTACGTTAGCAAGCCAGCTCGCAATCCTCTCTATTGAGCATCTTAATATGCGGTAATGCAATTGCAGCCGCGATAAACACTTCAAAATGGACCATCGACTATGAATTGGACAGGCCGCAACTGGATCATGTTAGATATACGATTAAGTGTTTCTTTCATTTCCCCCACTGAGCCAAAGTTGGTTGGGACATTTTGACTTTCAAAGATTATATTTGCTGAACATCATGAGACTAACTTTAATGCTTTCCCTGTAATTCCACAGAACAAGTCATAATTATGACCTCACCTGAAGCCCTGATACACCTGTATCCCCAACAGCTTGCTCTGTTTCTCTACCCTGCTGCTGTGGTTCCTGCAGATAAAATATTAATTAATAATGGCACCTTAGTCGGATTTCTCCGCTGAAATTCACCTCATCATTTGACATATCCAACTGGCTTCTATTTACTACTGCTAGCAACCCGATTACTAACCAACATGTGACAGAAACCAGGTTTAGTTTGTTAGTTGAAACTAGCGAACATGTTTAATTAACATTCGTTGACATTATTTTCCAGTAAAAACTAACTTAAGGTAGCTAGCAAGTTTTCACTTTAAGTATCTATCTGTTTCTGTCTAGTTAGATCACTTATTCAACCAACATTACACTTGGCATTCAGTTTGGTGAAATATTAGCAGCATGACTTAACATGGAGCGACTTTTTTCCTCACGCTCTCAGACAGTGAAATTTCCACAAAAGTGATACGTATCTAAGGTAATATCAATGTATGTCATGAGTTGGAAAATGTCAGGGAAAAGTGCTATAGTTACGCGATTAAGAAAAATCTGGAATTAATGCCAAATTACGGTTCTCTTCTATGGGTAAGCCATTGTAAACACGTGTAATCAAAGCTGGCGATCCAGTTGCGCGTCTCAAGCCCCGCTTTGGACAAAAATGAATATTCATGACCTGAATAGAGTGGTCAGTTTACTCTTGACTTTTAGCCTTCAGATAGCCCCGCCCTTTCAACCAATCAAATGCTAGAATGGATAAATAGGTTGTCTTGGAGACGTATCCTTCACAACTGGGTCTAATATGGCTTATCTGGAAAGATGATAAGAACGAGTTCGATATACAAACCTACGCCCTTGCCCACAGTATATTCATCTTGGCTAGGAGTGATGCCAGTACAAGATGATTCAGCACAAATGCCTTGTATTGGAGCCAGTGAAACTGGACTGTGCTGTATCAATTGTTTTTTATGTGGATTTCAGCCATCTGTATTCTACCGTGTTTGAATGGGGGTCGCTGCGTAGCACCATACCAGTGCCTGTGTCCCACGGGGTGGACGGGAACACGATGTCACACCGGTAAATATGCCCACCGTGCTCCCAGCCTCATACATCAGCCACAGAGTCCTTACTAGATCCAGTTACTTCTTTATGCACAGGGAACACGAGGGACTGCTAGTCAACTACAGCTGAAATGAAAACTACAGTATTATGGCTTCTTAGCAGTTATAAACAATCTTTTTACTGAACTATTTTGACTGATAATGTTTTAATTTGAACCCAATTAGTTATTTCATCAAATTTGCAAATTTGAAGTTGACTTGATTTGGCTTTTACTTGCCAGTATGTTCAAAGAATAATTTTTGCCACATTGCACTGCTATTTGAGACTGTAGCACTAAGGAGGTTTGTGTCGCTGCAGTTCTGTAATAACTGAACCAAAGTTATAACAAAACTGCCTCTGTAAGGTCTCCTCTAATACTTCTGATGTAAACAGATGTTGAATAAGGACAGCCTTTCCACAGTCAGAGGATTATTTTTAAGAGAATCACTCACTCCCGGCATGAAAGCAGCCACAAGAATTTTCTTTTGCACTGAATATTCTGAACAAAACAAAGGGTTTTTCCTCAAGATGAAGGTGATGAAGAAAGGGCAAGCACTTATAGCCCTGTTCCCCAAATCAATGTCCTCGATGTCCGCATCCTCCCTCTTCCTGAGATTCCAGTATAATGGCAGACTGGCCAGTCAAAAGCACTAATTGTTCATTAAAGGAAACCTCTGGAATTTAGACAAATTTTACCTATTTTACTTGTCAGACTATAAATAAATACTTTCAAGCAAAGTAATTGCATTCTGTCTGTCAGTTTTGATTTTATTAACCGTGAAAGTAAGGCCCTATCATGGCTTGAATTTCCTGAGGGCTGCCATATTTGTAGACTTGCAATGCATCTTGGGAGTGTGATGTCATCTGGTTGCTTTGCCACTTAAAATACAGCTGCGAGAAGATCTTGTAAGCAAGAAAAGCATCACAAAAATCACAGAAAACATCCTAGAATTTTGCCACATCAGTTTGAAACAGGTTATTCCTCAGTCCATGTTAAGCCTAGGAGCTTCATCAACAAGACTAGATTGCATTCAGTAGAGCACATGCCTCCGCCACGCCATATATCTGTTCTTTTGGTTACAGAATATGTTCCACATCACTTCCAAAATTAAGTGAATTCTTCCTTGGATTGCCACCTATCATCCTGCCAGATTTCGTGCCAAACCAATCATAACTTTTTGAGTTATCGGGTCAGAAATATGACACAGGACAGATACATTTTAATTCTTCTGGATCCAGAATCCAGAATATCAAATCAAATTTATTCATAAAGCACATTTAAAACAACAGCAGTTGACCAAAGTGCTGTACAATCATCAGCATAAACATAAGAGCAACACAGTAAGAATGCGGACAGGTAAAAACAGACCAAAATGACAAACTCTCATACGGAGTTGAAAGGCAAAGAATAAAAATGTGTTTTAAGACGTGACTTAAAACAGGCAGTGAGGGGGACAGTCTGACATGCAGAGGCAGCTCGTGCCAAAGTTTAGGGGCTGTGAGAGAGAAAGCCCAGTTTCCCCTGCGCTGGAACCTTGATCCAGGCACAACTAAAAGCGACTGGTCAGCGGACCTTAGAGTTCTCAATGGGACATGCGCCACTAAAAGATCAAACAGGTAAGTTGGAGCTAGGCCATGTAAAGATTGTAGGTAAACATTTGTCGGGGAAGTGAAGTTTAATTGAACTATGAGCAATGTCAGAATCCAGCTGTTTTAACAGGTAGATGCCCTCACTTAACGTCTGGCACTCTGAATACCGAACACAAGAGCTTCAGCTGTTAAAGCTATAGTATGTAACTTTTACATGTCCATAAACATCCGTTTCATCTAAGCCACAACTAGAGGAGATGACACAAAGCTGATTAAGCCGATCGGCTCCTCTAACATCTCGCTGTATTTGTCAGTATTTGTTGTTTTGTATTGCGTGTCGACCGGCGACATTCCCGCGCTGGCACGCAGGAAATGACACGTTTTATTTCAAAACAAGAAGGGAGGGGGAGGAAGAGCGGAGAGTCTCCTAGCAAGAGAGCTCCGGACCCCACGTGACTTATTTTGTTTGGACCAGCGCCGCAGATTTCAAGCCTTCTGAGTTCACAACTCACTTTAATTCGAACAACGTTGGACTTTATGTCGAAAACTAAATCGGTTAAATATTACGGACTCGGAGATTTATGGAATAATTTGAGAGTACTTGCATTTGCGTAGTTACCACAGAACAGTAGAACAGTGCCGTGACAAACTAAAGAAACTGCGGCTGCGATATTTCAAAGTGGAGACGCAGTGTGAAAGTCTGGCAGCTCAAGTTATGAGAAAGATAAATTTTCGTGGTGTAGCAGAGTGCACGGGGAGGTCGTTGATCAGTCGAGAAGAACGCAAGAGTTGGTCGTTGGCCGTGTTTGTCACACAGTCAAACAGAGGCAGTGTTAGGGTCGTGTATATTGGGCAAAATTTGTTCGGGTCGTGAACCAGGCGGAAGCTGTTAGTGAAATGTGACAATCCAGACCTAATTACAGCCTGATGACTCAAAACCGCTTACCTTCAGACTTTAACTCTGAATCCGGTCGTTTCTTGCTCACCACTAGAAACCGACCATAGTCGTCTTGACATCACGTGATGTTGCCAAGGCTACTGAAATAAATGGAGAGGGCAGGAGGCGGGGCACTGCAGCCTGGGGCAAGAGTACCACACACAACCTCCACTTTTTTGGGGCTTTTTTTTTTTTTTTTTGGCCAGAACGATTTTACAAGGGGGCACAAATATTTTTGGGGATTTTCTGAGTGAGAAGGGGGTTTAGATTCATGGGGGAACGATTTTAAAAGGAAGGGGTAGATGCGGCGCGAGGAAAAAATATTCTGCGGTAATTCCTGTTTCCACATCTTTTCTCCTCCCCCGCGTCACTCCCTCTGTTTACCATCTCCTCAACTTTTTATGTCCTTTTTTCACCCGTGTTTTTTCTCCTTCGATAAAGCTGTGAACAAAGATTTACATGTTAAGTTGGACATTACATTAGTGTTTGCAGCGGGATTTGAACCTGGAAACCTGTGAGCAAAGCAAAGCAAACAAAGCATCACACACTGTGGTCTTAACCATTAGACCAACTGAGTTTATTTCTAGTTAGGCGCATCAGTTTCTGTTTATCGCTGAAGGGTTAAAGACAACCAACGGTACAATGTTCTATAACGTTCTATAAATAATATTCATTTTCCTTTTTATTTATTTATTATCAATGAGGAGACGTCATGTGAATGTCCATTTTGACGTATTTTATGCTGGTGAGCTGGCTGATCCGTTGACCCTGGGTAGAATAATTTGAGCCAAACAAACCATTGTTTGTGTACGGGTTGGGTTAAGGTTAGGGTTAGGGACAGGGATAGGGATAGTTTAGTTCGTTTGGTAAGTGTGAGCACGAGTGTGCCATGCTCGGGCACGGTACGTGACTACGGTTGGAAGAGGTGGACTCGGGCACGATCCATCCGTACTCGTATCAAATGTGAAAGCAATAGGCGCAGCTGGACATCAGTGGTCACCAGTGACCTCTCCAAACCAAAAACATGCCTTTTCTCCACAATAAAGTTCAGAGTCTCGTCCATTTATCTACAAAGCTGCGTCAGCAAGCACACATACTCATTAGAGGAACTGCTTATTTTACGGTCAGATTGTTCACTCAGACGGAAAGCTTGCTGTTTACAATTCCGATCATCCCAGCAAAACGCAAGCTTGTAACAGCGCTTTTCACACCCTCTATGGAACAAGTATAACTCAGGTCACAGTAATAGCTGTTTGCACGTTAAAAGAGCAAAAATGCAAGGCATTCCGTTTCATTGAATGTGGTATAACTTCTAAAACTGATCGCCTAGTTAAGAAAAATGCCAGCACACTGCAGTATCGACTACTCTTTTGTTACCCAATGTGACAAACTAGCTCTGTGATCACGGTGATAAACCAAAAATAAGAAATAGCTGGCTAGTCAGTTAGCAGGCTAAAAGTAAGATAGAGCTACACCATACAAAGACAGCTTTACTCACTTCTCAAAAGAATTATTGAGCTACTCGTCAAAAGTATAAATGCTGTCAGCCCTCCTGTCTGTTCCATTCAGATTCAGAATAACTGCTATTTTCCATCTCAGAATCACATTTCCATCCCGCAAATAAGCTCAGTTCTCCAGGCTCAGTTCTGGAGGTTTTTTGTTCCCATGCAACCACGTCAGTCTGAGCTGCGTAAAGTTTATTGAATGCAACGTAACCCTATTACGCAAGTATTTTAATATATTTTTAAGGTCCAATCAATGTCTTTCACTTACTGAGGAAAGCTTATACTGTCTGCAATTGGATAAAAATTGTGTCAATCAACTGGTAATTACCAGGAGAATTTCACGTGGGCATGAACTACAGCTGGGCTTTCACGCAGATACCACTGAATCACCATTAAAGTGATTGGATTTCCGTGAGAGCTTTTATGAGGCTCTAAAAGACAGCTAAATTCTTCAACCGACATATCTACGCGTTAGTCCACAATAGGAAAGTGCGTGTCTTTAATATGTGATGACTGAAATTGATAGTAGAATGACATAGTGTCAATACCATGGCGAATTTTTGCCTCAGGAAACTGATTTTTTTTTTTTTTTAACTACTTGGAATACCATTGGGTCTCTGTAACTGAAGTGGTTGCTACAGAGGACAACAAATTTTTCTGTCGCAAGAGATCATTTTTTTTAAACTGCTGGATAGATACTATGAGCAAGGATATTGAGCAGTTTGCACATCAGGCTTAGCTGAGGAGTTTAATTCATGCAACTCCAGAAAAACAGGGATAGGAGTGAACTCATCAATATTCTAGACTGTGTTCCAGCTCTGTTTGCTTGTGAATATTCAATAACTGATCCGGGGGTGCCATCTAGTGATAGAGTAGTGCAACTGCGTCCATTAAAAGAGCTGCTCTATGTCCGCAGGCATCTACATCTGCAGAAAGGCGTTAAATGAGGTATGGAAATGGTCAATGGGAATTATTCCGAATGAAACAGGACTGGAGGGTTCCTTCTACTGGATACATCTGTCTCTGGAGGAAGGATTCAATGAAGAAATATTGCTAGTGCTATTGAGGTTGCATTTTGCTCAATGTGGCCTTTTGTTTTTGAATTTATACCGTATTCAATGAAATCGAATGCCATTGTTTTAGCTTGTTCAGCTCAAGGACTTCTGTAGACCCCCTGGTACGTTCCTTGCACCATTCTGTTCAATCGGTAGAATATTGCCCGATTTTTCCTAACAGTGGAATGTCTGTTATGTTATAATAAGGTATATTTCAGATATTACTGAGTTAGTGAGTTATACTTGTTCCTTATAAGGTGCAGAAAGTGTTTATATAAGGTTGCAAGCTCAGTAGTGGCAACTGCTGGCTTTTCATTGCAGGGTGAATGTTCTGACTGTTAAATAAGCAGTTCCTTTCACGAGTATGTATGCTGGCTTGTGGTACTCTGAAGAAAAATGAGCAAAATTTTAAACTATATCATGGAGAAAAGGTGTGTTTTGTGTTTGGAGAGATTACTGGTGACCACTGATGTTCAACTGCACCTATATTGATAAACTGATGCTAAATTCAACCAGAAAATCATTAATTCATATTGAATTTCACGTGTCAAAAGTTGATTTGTGTTAAATACATGATTATGATTTGACCAGTGCACCTTTTTGAGGGATCTTATCTTTGGGGAGCCACCTGGATAGCTGTCTTATTTGGCTCCAAGAGAGTTGGTAATTTAGAATGTAATGCTCAGATAAACTATACTTATATATTTTATATCAAGGAGCTTATGGTCCCAGAAATGGATAGTTTTATCCCCCAGCCATTTTAATCAATTCTCAGTATTTTTTTTTTTTACAACTTCAAAGCTGAATTTCATGAAGATTGTTTATGTTTGCAGCCCTTTTTCTCTACAAAAATCATGGAAATGAACTAAAATACAATAGAATTCTAAATGCTCCAAGCGTCTTGACTCAGTTGAGCCATTCCCTTCCTCACTGTGAAGCTGCAATCTTGAATTATAAAGCCTTAAATAAGGTAACACACAAATGGCCAGATTTGGCTTCTGCGTTAAGGGGTTAAAATGAATGATTATGAGAGAACCTTTATTTGTCCCCAAAGGGAGATTCAGGACCTGTTTTCAATCATTCATTTAAATTACCATTACAGAAACTCCAAAAACTTTCAACATCATCAGGTGTGGCCAGTTTTCATTAATAACGCATACCTGTCAACTCTCACGCATTCAGCATGAGTTTTAGTGGCATATTTACGTTCCCCTGCTGTGGTCAGCAATCATTCAATCAACGCGTATATAAGAGATTCTTGCGCGGAATTGAAGTCCTTCTGCATGGAGGGGTTGGAAGCAATGGAATTGCATAAAGACGTTTCAAATTATCTTATTTCATTTAAATGATCATGAAACACATGCATTGCTTCCATTCCCTGAGTAAAGAAAAGCGTGAGAAGTCCGGTGTCATAATCGGTATGCGTTATAAATGAAAACTGGCCACACTTGATAAAGGGATTATTTTAGCTTCCCCTATTGGGCATGATATTTCCCGACACACATGCGAACAGTGGACCAATCACAAGTGAGTGATCAAGTTGACCAATCACAGCGCCCTGGGGTTTTCGGGATGGTGGGTGCAGGACCTCAACGGAGCGTTTCACAGACAGATACTGCAGAAACGGCCAGCCTGAGAAAACTCGAGTGTTTTTTTTTTTTTTAACAATGACTCATTTAAACCTTTTTTTAGTAGACTTCAAGAATACAAGAATGACCAATGAAAAGTCACATAATAGGGACACTTTAATTTTTGCTTTTACACAGACCCATTATTTTTTTAGGAAAACAGATGTCCTATGTAAAATGGTAAAATTTTCAAATTACCAGTCAACTAATATTTTCCAAAGATCTACTGTCATTTTGTTGCTGTCTGAAAAAGAGGGAATATATGCTGATGTTTTGTTTATAAATTAGATGCAAAAGCAAAGGTGTCAGTTAATAACAAAGTACACTGTCTATATCATAAACAGAGCTTTTCAATGATGGTAGGATGACTAGATCACCATCACATCACCAGCAAGTAACACTTCTGAGAAATGACTGCCTGCAGAGGCATAGAGTTCTAGTTATTTTTGTTGTGAGAATGAGAGAAATTAGAGTTCCTAATTTTAGGAATAGAGCTGCAATTGCAGAATTTCAGTACAGTAGATTTCAGTGGTTTGTTGTTTTGAATAGTGGTGTGATGATGCTGAAATAACAGAATGTGACCCTGTTAAGTTTGCAGAAGCGCTTGTGCTGATTCTGCTCAATGATCTTGCTGCTCTCGTCTGCAGCGGTTTGTTCCTCGCCTTGTTTGAATGGGGGCCGGTGCATCAGGCCCAACCGATGCCACTGCAGTCAGGGATGGACGGGACACAATTGTTCCAGGTGAACTGCACACACATTCATGCACACTCACACACACACACACATTCACACATATACACGTATAAATCTGATCAGATTTAATGATTTATGCACAACAGCACAGGAAACATTTCTCCACTAATATGCATGCTGTACTGAATTCTTTTATTGAGGTTGGCAGTCTGTGCGAGACAGCATGTACAAACCCCAATTCCTATGAAGTTTGGACGTTGTGTAAAACGTGAATAAAAACAGAATACAATGACGTGCGAATCTCATAAACCCATGTTTTATTCACAATGGAACATGGACAACATATCAGAAAGTGAAAGTGAGACATTTTACCATTTCATGAAAAATATTAGCTCAGTTTGAATTTGATGCCAGCAACACATCTCAGAAAAGTTGGGACAGGGCTGTGTTTACCATTATGTAACATCCCCTCTTCTTTTGACAACAGTGTGTAAACATCTGGGAAATGAGGACACCAATTGTTGGAGTTTAGGGAGGGGATTATTCTCCCACTCTTGTCAGATATAGGATTCTAGCTGCTCAACAGTCCTGGGTCTTCTTTGCCGGATTTTCTGTTTTATGATGCGTCAAATGTTTTCTTTTGGTGACAGGTCTGGACTGCAGGCAGGCCATTTCAGCACCCAGACTCTTCTACTGTAAAGCCATGCTGTTGTGATGGATGCAGTACGTGGTTTAGCATTGCCTTACTGAAATATGCAAGGCCTTTCCTGAAAGACATTGTCTGGATGGGAGAATATGCTGTTGTAAAATCGCTATATACATTTCAGCATTGATAATGCCTTTCCAGATGTGTAAGATCCCCACACCATAGGCACTAATGCAGCTTCATACCATCAGAGATGCAGGCTTTTGAACTGACTGCTGATAACAAGCTGGATGGTCTGTCTCCTCTTTAGACCGCACAACACGGCGTCGGTGGTTTCAAAAAGAATTTTGATTCATCTCAGTGCAGAACACTTTTCCATTCAGTCTCAGTCCATTTTAAACAAGAGGCTCCTCAGAGCCTGTACTCGGGCCGGGTCTAGGCCTGGGCCAATCCATAGATATACTGTATATATTTAGAACACTCGATTGCTGACGATGTCATATTTACATTATCCAAAGGGAAGCACTCAGCCGCCATATTGATACACCCAACTTCTTCATAAAAATGAATGGTTTTCTATGAGGCCAATATCAAATAAGTCAATATAGGCATAAAAATGCCGAGATGTGCGGCTGCCTTTTGCAGCAATAGTCATTTGAAGGGCTGTAATAAAATGTTTTATGCGTAAGTGAACGTAGAAACGCAAATTTGTCACTTTAATAATTTGTCACTACCTAGCTAATTAGCCTTCCCATTGACTTAAATAGACCGCTGACTAAAGCAAACGCTAGCGATCGATAACGGTCTCCAGCGAGCTACCTTGGTACCCTTACCGTCATGGGGACTGCATTGACTAAGAGGTCAATAAAATGAACAAGGTGGCTAAGTAGCTAACTACTTGTAATTGACATTGAAGGACAATATTTCTTACCTGCATAATATTTAAAACAATGGACAAGTCGCTTTGTCTGTTTATACAGATTTCCAAAAGACAAGGAGGGGAGAAAGGCTTGGCTGTTAGAAATCAGGAGGAAAAAAACTTTCTCTCTCCCCTCAATCCGTGCTGTGCAGTGATCATTTTCGACAGTAGGACATGGGCAAAGATGACTCTTAGTAAAGGAGTAGCTAGAGTTAACTAGCGCTTCCTTTTAACAACGTTGGCATTAGCCATATGATTCAGTATGAACAATTCAGTCAACGGCAAATATGCTCAACCAGGGTACAATGAAGTGAGGAAAGCAGAGAATAATTTGATAACGTATACGGACATTCATCGACGTTGCTTATAACGGCGAAAACTTCAAAGCAATTATCTTATCAGAGGGTCATTAATTAAAAGCCTCTGTCACCTTACTTAACTGAACTTTTCTGCCCGCACTTGAACGTTGACACCGAGTAACATTTCGATCTTCCCTTTAGTAACTGTGCCGCTTTCCATCCTCCAAAAATGCACATATTTATGGAGAGAAAATGTTGCTCTGCACAGCGATACCAAAATCACCCCGACTCGCACGCAAGTGTTTTTGAAAATATAATTTTACAGTAGGCGAAAATGAATGGGAGTGTACGTGCGAATTTAACTTCCCGGTTTATACGCTCCTGGAACAGATGCTTCAGTGTTCTATATATGTATATATATGGGCCAGGCTCACGAAATGTGTGCCACCCCCCCGGGTACTGGAAAATAATGAAAGTACCCATAGAGCTTAGCTGTGAGTGGTTTTTTAATCTATAGGTGTTGTGGGATCATATTCCAAAGCCGTGCGACGGCGACGTTTTTCTTTTTTTCGTGGTACCTGGTCAAAGTTGGGTCCCTCAACTCATTTTTTGGGCCGGGTTTCTGCCTTAGTTTCAAGACACGCATATCTTCTAAAGCCTCATACATGCATAGATATAGCTATATCTTCTCAAAATGCCCTGATATGTATAGAAGGATAGTATAGCTGATGGAAAAATGGTATATAGGTAATGTGCTGTTGGGATTGCCAACCCTGCCATGGCCCTGAAGTCGGGGTACGTTTTGTGTGCGGCTGCAAAATTGCTACACGAGTGCAAACTCCTCTCTAACACAATGTGTAAAATTAATTCAGGCACCCCTATGCTCTCAGTGGTAATTGTATGTGATAAAGGTATATGTCTACTCTCTGAATACCAAATATCATGGTCATTGGTGGAATATTTGGTGAGTTATACGCATTTTTCTATACCCTTGCTCGTTTAAGTCAGAAACACGAAAACCTACTGTTTGTTTCCAGAGGCCTATAATCCATCAGTGTTATAACTGTATATAAGTGATGTCCAGATTTTTAAGAAAACCCTACAGTGATTTTTTTCCCTCGGGATCCTGTCGCTGCTGAAAAAAAGAAATTCTGGTCTGCAAATACCTGAAAAATGTTATAAAAACCTATATCAAAACTCAAAAATCTCCTAGAAACACTCCTCATGGCTTAAAAGTATGTAGCCTAGGCAATACCAAGCGCTCAAAATATCGGTCAGAAACCAAATCTAAGTCAGAAACCGCGACTAAGTCAGAAACCCGTCAAAGTCTACCAAACTCAACCCGACTGACTTGCTATTGCCATAATACTTAACTAATAGATAGAATAAGAGTCTCAAGTAGGTAATTGATCACTTACCAATGGAAGATGCCACTTGTAGGCTGGTGGACAGGCTGCTTGACAGTTCTTTTTTTTTTTTTTAATTTTGGGTCCTAGGTTCCCCTGGCCTGAGCCCGGGAGTTTTTTATGATGATTGCACATTTCTGTCTTTTAGTTATTGTTATTTTGTTTTAGGTGTTGTCTGGTGTCCCCGACCACCTATGCATGTTATTTGAACAAGTTTATGACTGATTGGCCACCGATAGCGGCCGCCCACGCCCCGTGTCAGTTTCTGCCTGAGATCCCGGTTTCTGACTGAGAGCGTGGGCCGATCGGTCCGATGTCGGGCCTCCGACCGACGCCATTGTTATACAACCCCAATTCCGAAATAGTTAGGACGAAGTGTAAATTGTGAATAAGATCAAAATGCAATGACTTTTAGATCACATGAGCCAATATGTTATTTATAATAGAACATAGATTACATTTCAAAAGTTGAAACTGAGACATTTTACATTTTTATGCACAAAATGAGCCCATTTTGTGGATAAAATTGTAAAATTTCTCAATTTCAACATTTGCTATGTTATCTCTGTTCTATTGTGAATAAAATACTGGCTGGTGTGATTTGAAAGTCATTGCGTTTTGATTTTATTCATAATTTACACTTCGTCCCAACTATTTTGGAATTGGGGTTGTATTTTCGATCAAATCGGCTAAAATACATGATAACATGTCAAACCAACATGGAATATCATGTCCCTGACCTGTGTAACGACTGGGGCCACATTTGGCCGAATACGCCCGGTCTCTGCCTGAGATGCCCGGGTTTCTGACTTAGAAATCTAAGGCAGAAACCGACCAAAATGGCAAAATGCTTCGCGCGCTGCAGCTATGTCGTTATTCAATAAATAATTGATCTAAACAGCGATTTCCACTTTGATTTAGGCCAACAATAATGCCTAATTTGCATTTGGCTATATCTTTTACAGTTTTTTAAAAATACATCTAAGTCAGAGACTTTTCTTAAAAAGGTCATTTTTTTGGGGACACAAAAATCCCACTCAATCCCTGTAGGTTGGAGTTTTTTTTTTTTTTTTGACCTAATGCACCATATATTTGCTTAATCCTGAAGGATTATTAGGGTGTAGGGACCATTTTTATTTTTCTAGAGTGCTAAATGTAAAATCTAAGTCAGAAACCAGTACCTTGTGGACAATTTATTAAATGTCACCACAATACAAAAAACGACAATAGGGACGTATGCCGACTGTCTGACATAGCCTACACATGTCTATTATGCACAGAAAAAAAAAAAAAATAGAACACACTTAAATTTAAAAAAAACAAAAAGTGAACTATTTCACTTTTTACATGGACATCAAAAAAGTGCCATTTTTGGCCACTTTTCCAACTTTAAGGGCAAAAAAGACAGGGAAATAGTTATCGCAGACCAACAAAAGTGGGGTGTTCCAAGTTGCTCTTGGTGAGCTCTATCCATTCATGGTGGTGCTGGAATGATCTAAGCAAAATATAAGATTTGCTAGCCTGTGGACACATTTGGGGGGGTGGCGCACATTTCGTGAGCCTGGCCAATATATATATATATATATATATAGGCCAATCACGAACCGTGCGCGCATGAGCAGGACAGTCGCGACCCCGAGGGAAAAAAAAAAAAAAAAAAAAAGATCTGGAGCCGAAGCCTAGACTCGTGGCCTACCGGCCCAAGTAATTAACCTTGACCCAGAGAGGACGGCCACGTTTCTGGATCATGTTCACATATAGCTTTTTCTTTGCATGATACAGCTTTAGCTTGCATTTGTAGATTGCATGGCAAACTGTGTTCATAGACAATGATTTCTGGAAGTGTCCCTGAGTCCATGCAGTGTTTTCCAGCGCAGAATTGGGCCTGTTTTTAATGCAGTGCCGCCTGAGGGCCCGAAGATCACGAGGATCCAATATTGACCTCCGGCCTTTGCCTTTGCGCATAGAGATTTCTCCAGATTCTCTGAATCTTTTGATGATATTATGTACTGTAGATGGTGGGACATTCAAAGTCTTCGCAATCTTACAATGAGAAACATTTTTCTGAAATTGTTCCACAATTTTTAGACGCAGTTTTTCACAGATTTATGAACCTCTGTCTGTCTTTTCTTCTGAGACACACTGCCTCTCTAAAATGCTCTTGTTACTGACCTGTTGCCCATTAACCTAATTAGTTGCAAAATGCTTCTCCAGGTGTTTTTTATTAGTACCACTTAGTTTTCCAGCCTTTTGTTGCCCTTGTCCCAATGTTTTTGAGACGTATTGCTGCCATCAAATTCAAAATGAGTTAATATTTTTCATGAAATGGTAAAGTCTCACTTTTAACATCTGATATGTTGTCTATGCTCTATTGTGAATAAAATGTGGGTTTATGAGATTTGCAAATCATTGCATTGTTTTTATTCACGTTTTACACAACGTCCCAACTTCACTGGATTTGTAGTTTGTATGTGTCCCCACGGTAGAGTCTGTGCCAGACAGAATGCACATGTCCCCACAGTACAGTCTGTGTGAGACAGCATGCACATGTCCCCACAGTACAATCTGTGCGAGACTGCATGCACATGTCCCCACAGTACAGTCTGTGTGAGACAGCACGTACATGTCCCCACAGTACAGTCTGTGAGAGACAGCATGTACATGTCCCCACAGTACAGTCTGTGCAAGACAGAACATACATGCCTCCACAGTACAGTCTGTGCGCGACAGCATATTCATATACCCACAGTACAGTCTGTGCAAGACAGCATGCACATCTCCACAGTACTGTCTGTGCGAGACAGCATGTACATGTCCCTACAGTACAGTCTATGCGAGACAGCATGCACGTCTCCACAGTACTGTCTGTGCGAGACAGCAGGTACATGTCCCCACAGTACAGTCTGTGCGAGACAGCATGTACATGTCCCCACAGTAGAGTCTATGCGAGACAGCATGCACGTCTCCACAGTACTGTCTGTGCGAGACAGCAGGTACATGTCCCCACAGTACAGTCTGTGCGAGACAGCATGTACATGTCCCCACAGTACAGTTTGTGCGAGACAGCATTTACATGTCCCCACAGTACAGTTTGTGCGAGGCAGCATGCACATGTCCCCACAGTACAGTCTGTGCGAGACAGCATTTTGATGTCTCCACAGTACAGTCTGTGTGAGACAGCATGCACATGTCCCCACAGTAGTCTGTGAGACACAGCATGTACATGTATCCACAGTAGTCTGTGAGACAGCATGTACATGTCCCCACAGTACAGTCTGTTTGAGACAGCATATACATGTCCCCACAGTACAGTCTGTGTGAGACAGCATGTACATGTCCCCACAGTACAGTCTGCATGAGACAGCATATACATGTCCCCACAGTACAGTCTTTGTGAGACAGCATATACATGTCCCCACAGTAGTCTTTGTGAGACAGCATATGCATGTCCCCACAGTACAGTCTTTGTGAGACATCATATACATGTCCCCAGAGTACAGTCTGTGTGAGACAGCATGCACGTCCCCACAGTACAGTCTGTGCGAGACAGCATATACATGTCCTCACAGCAGTCTGTGTGAGACAGCACGTACATGTCCCCACAGTACAGTCTATGTGAGACAGCACGTACATGTCCCCATTATACAGTCTGTGTGAGATAGCATATACATGTCACCACAGTACAGTCTGTGTGAGACAGCATATACATGTCACCACAGTACAGTCTGTGTGAGACAGCATATACATGTCACCACAGTACAGTCTGTGTGAGACAGCATATACATGTCACCACAGTACAGTCTGTGTGAGACAGCATATACATGTCACCACAGTACAGTCTGTGTGAGACAGCATATACATGTCCCCACAGTACAGTCTGTGTGAGACAGCATATACATGTCCCCACAGTACAGTCTTTGTGAGACAGCATGTACATGTCCCCACAGTACTGTGTGAGACAGCATGTACATGTCCCCACAGTACATTCTGTGTGAGACAGCATGTACATGTCCCCACAATACAGTCTGTGAGACAGCATGTACATGTCTCCACAGTACATTCTGTGTGAGACAGCATGTACGTGTCCCCACAGTAGTCTGTGCAAGACAGCACGTACATGTCTCCACAGTACAGTCTGTGTGAGACAGCATATACATGTCCCCACAGTACAGTCTGTGTGAGACAGCATATACATGTCCCCACAGTACAGTCTGTGTGAGACAGCATATACATGTCCCCACAGTACAGTCTTTGTGAGACAGCATGTACATGTCCCCACAGTACAGTCTTTGTGAGACAGCATGTACATGTCCCCACAGTACTGTGTGAGACAGCATGTACATGTCCCCACAGTACATTCTGTGTGAGACAGCATGTACATGTCCCCACAGCACAGTCTGTGAGACAGCATGTACGTGTCCCCACAGTACAGTCTGTGCAAGACACCACGTACATGTCTCCACAGTACAGTCTGTGTGAGACAGCATATACATGTCCCCACAGTATAGTCTGTGTGAGACAGCATATACATGTCCCCACAGTACAGTCTGTGTGAGACAGCATATACATGTCCCCACATATACAGTCTGTGTGAGACAGCATATACATGTCTCCACAGTACAGTCTGTGTGAGACAGCATGATACATATACATCTCCACAGTACAGTCTGTGTGAGACAGCATATACATGTCCCCACAGTACAGTCTGTGTGAGACAGCATATACATGTCCCCACAGTACAGTCTGTGTGAGACAGCATATACATGTCCCCACAGTACAGTCTGTGTGAGACAGCATATACATGTCCCCACAGTACAGTCTGTGTGAGACAGCATATACATGTCCCCACAGTACAGTCTGTGTGAGACAGCATATACATGTCCCCACAGTACAGTCTGTGTGAGACAGCATATACATGTCTCCACAGTACAGTCTGTGTGAGACAGCATATACATGTCCCCACAGTACAGTCTGTGTGAGACAGCATGTACATGTCCCCAGAGTTGCTGGATTTGCCAGTTTTAGTACCTCCCTTCTTTTGTTTGTTGAGTGAAAAATTAATCCAAGAGAAAGACTAGAAGCCATAAAAATATTGCTGCAGAAAGTGAAAGACATCAGAGAAAGAGCCCATTTTTGTGCATTTTCATGTGTTTTCAGATCAAATTGTTTTTACAATTTTTTTGCACCAACTATTTACCTTTAGAGAACTGAGTTTTGTTGAAAGAAGCATTTTTAAGACATGAAAATCATAATCAGCCATTACGATCAGAGTAATCTTGTTATTTTGGCACAATGTTAGGATAATTTCTCTCCTTGTGATGGGAGAGTTTCTGGTCAGGTGCTGCAATTCCCAGAAAGTGTTTGGCTGCAGGCCTCATTGAGATATTTACTGTGAAATCAACCTTTTTCTTACCAACAAACCTGGAACACAGGAAACTAACACCTGGCCAACAAAACTTTGATTTGATTTGACTTAAGGATCAAGACCCAACCGCTAAAGTGTGCAAGACATCCAAATGAAGCATTTTCAAAGCAATAATAATACTACATTTTAATTTATTTTAATCTCTTTCAGGAAAAGAAAATCAGGATATATTCACTTCTAAACCAGAGCTGCCGTTTATAAGTGACATGGTATTTTCGCTGAAGCAGACATGGACCGTAAAAATAACTGTAAACCATGAGTTTTTTAAAAATACTTTTTTTTGTAAAATAAAGCTGTATTTTTTCATATGGAAAATCAACAGTATTATTGATGTGTTGCTCTAATTATTTTTCTTGTATTATGTGTAAAAAAACTGATGTGTTCATTTTATGTTAAATGTATATGTGTAAACTATTCTCACATTTTTATTAAAGCATAAAACACTGATTGTCAGCATCTCTTCTATATTGCATTGTATAGCCAGTACTGCTCCACTGCTACTGCACGAACTCAGCATGTAAAAAAAAAAAAATCATTTAATTGTATGGCTATAAGTGTAAAAAAAAATGGGCATAAGGCATTACAAAAATCCTCTATGCCGTTGAGTAAAAGTTAAGCCCACGTAATGTGAGCACTAGACATTGGCATCTTCTTGAGCCAGCCAGATACCACAGGATCTAATTCAAAGTGCAAAGATTTAAGGCCAAATGTAATAAAAATTCAATTCAGGGCCAGATTTGCCCAATCATACGCGATTATGTGCAGGACTATTGCCGCGTTTTCCGCAGTGAATCAGTGGGAGCGCTTCCATGGCGTAAATTTAAACAAATGCGCGCGATATGCAGGAGCTGCAAGTGAGCAGGACAGAAAGAGCAGGGATCCATTTAAAGAGGTTGGGTCTATCAATACTGCCACCCCATCTGGGTCATCGCGTGTGAACACAAGCAAAATAGAAAGGCAGACACGTTGACTTTTTGTTAGTTTTTGTAAAGCTTGTTGCCATTTTGTGGAAAGTAATTAGCCATTTTTTTAACTTCCCTGATGATGAAAAATGAAATTTGGAGCATTTGGTTCTTTGAAAAGAAGATAGAATGTTTGCAGGGGGTTCACCAGGGGACCACAAATGGTTTTCTAAACCACATATTTGTTTACAACATTCTACTTCAGTGTTTACTGTCTCCTTATACTAATACACTGTATGCTCTTCATGGCAGTATGCAGTGTGTTAGCCAGTCTATGACGATAAACGTGGTGCGCAACACAGCAACATGAGCACCATTCTCTAAGCTTTTTGGTCTCAGCAGGGCGTTGCGATTGATTGCATTGCGTTATGGAATCCAGAACGCTGCCAAAACGGCTTCTGCTGCGCACTGTGAAATCTGGCTATTGCAGTATATCATTCAAGAATCTTTGACATACTGGCAAATTTCATTCTGGTCGCATACTGCATACTAGTTTCTACCGTAGCCATGATCAATACCTGAGTATTTAACTTGGTATTGAAAATGTACTTCCATTTAGTCAGGCAAGTGGATTGTAGAATGACCTAGTGGAAAATAAAGCCAGTGGAACAGTTACTTTGACTGCAATGAGGAGGGAGCGTGGATATCTGGGGTTAAAGATGTGCCGTGATCTACAGACGGTGATGTCTGCCACACTGCTTATCAGGTGAGTCTGAGGAGGAACTTGTTCACCACAGATGACTCTTTGGCTCCAAGCAATTATACATCCATCCTACTCTGTCAAGCAACACAAATATACACATTCCGTTTGCCAAAAATGAATGTTTAAAATTGAATGGGTAGAATCACATCAAAATCCAGTAAACACAACTTTTTCAGTCTCTCCCTATGTCGCAAACATATTAATTTTGAGCACTGTTCAAGTATGCCAGTATGCTGTTATATACTGTTCACACAAGACTGGATGGAGCTGGCGGTGAGAAGTAACAGTGGCTCCTCTGTAAATTTTCATTTCTAGTTAGGTGAAATGCATGCCTGCAAACAATGACACTAATTTTACATTTCTGATACAATCATGATAAATTATTTTTGTGGTGCCTTTAATTATGAGCCACACAGTTCTATTTCTCAAACTAGGCATAGTTTCTGTCACGTTTGTTGGCACCAAATGGTAGAATCGGGCAATATATTGCAGTTCAGTTTTCTTGCTAGTAATATGCAAATGCTCATTAAAATGACGCTTTCACTGGTGCCATCCAAGCTAACCCCTCAGACCAGACGTAGACGCCAGTGGACATGGCACTGCTCTATTTATGCACGCAGTTACACTATTCTATCACTATCACCCAGATCAGTTATTCAATATTCACCAGCAAGCTGAGCTCAAACACTGTTTTGAATATGGAGGAGTTCAGTCCCATCCATGTTTACCAGGAGTTGCATGAATAAAGCTCTTCAGGTAAGCCTGATTTGCTAACTGCTCAATATACTTGCCCATAGTATCTATCCAGCAGTTCAAAAAAAATGATCACTTGCGACAGAAAAAAAAAACGTTGTAGCAACCACTTCAGCTATAGTGAGCCAATGGTAGCCCAATTAAATAGTTAAGAAAAATCAGTTTTCTGAAGCAAAAATTCGACATGGTATTGATACTACGTCATTCTACTATCAATCATAATCATCACATATCAAAAACACACAATTCCCTGCCGCGGATTTACGTGTAAATTCCTCCATCGCTGAATTCAGTGCTCCCTAATATCCTGCTTAGCCCTCTGCTTGATAAGCCTCTCACTCAACGGTTTACTTAGGCTCATCTGCGTAAAGCACAGTTGTAGCTCACGCCCATTTGAAACTTCCCCGGTAATTATCTATTTTTGACACGTTTCTTATCCAATTCCAGAGAGTATAAACTTTCCACAGTAACTGAAAGACATTGATTGGACCATCAGCAAATGATTTAAACCTTTGTGTAACAGCAGTTTGGTCTTATTAATGTTGCACAAGTGAAAATGATGCGATTGAACAGAAAATAAGACTTCCAAAACTGGCCTGAAGTGCTCACTTACATTTATGGGATTTAAATGATATAAGGACTTGGTCAATGGGAATTATTCTGAATGAAACAGGACTGGAGGGTTCCTTCTACTGAATAGATTTATGTCTCTGGAGGAACTCAATTACGAAAGGTTTTTGTTCATTTTATGGGTAAGTCCAATTATATTTTTTTTACTTATGGCAAGCTGTTGTTTAATCTCGGTTTACCATAGCCATGATGATCACAGAGCTTGTTTGCCACATTGGTTCAAAAGAGTAACCATTAGTCTTCGCTGATAATACTGCATGTGATGGCATTTTGCTCAATGTGGCTCTGTGTTCTAGAAATTATACCGTATTCAACAAAATTGAATGCCGAGGTTTTGGCTCGTTGAAAATGCGAACAGCTCAAGTACTTCGGTAGACCCTCAGATATGTTTTTTTGCACCATTCTGTTCAATCTAGAGTAGCATATTGCCTGCTTTTCCTGATAGTGGAATGTCTCTTCTGTTAAAATGAGGTATATTTCAGATACTACTGAGTCAGTGAGTGAAACTTATTCCTTATAAAAAGTAGAGTGTTTAAGGTCGCAACCTCCGAAGTGGGAACTGCTAGCTTTTCATTGCAGGGTGAATGTTCTGACTGCTAAATGAGCACTTCCTTTATTGAGTATGTGTGCTGGATTGTGCGACTGAAGAAAAATGGGCAAAATTCTAAAACTTTGTCACGAAGAAAAGGCGTTTTTTGTGTTTGGAGAGGTTACTGGTGACCACAGATGTCCAGCTGCACCTATACTTATAAACTCATGCTAAATTCAACTAGAAAGTCATTAATTCAAATAGAATTTCATGCATCAAAAGTTGATTTGTGTTATATATGATTATTTTTGTTTTTATATTTTGGCATTTTGAGGGATCTGAAAGTTCGGGGAGCCACCTGGACAGCAGTCTTATTTGGCTCTGATAGAGTAGATCATTTGAAATTTTGTGGTCAAGGAGTTAATGATCCCAGAAATAAATAGTTTTAACCCACAGCCATTTTTAATTCCCAATATTATTATTTTTTTAAATTCTATTTCAATGCTGAAGTTTTTTTTTTTAATCTTTGCAGCCCTTTTTCTCAACCAAAATCATAAAAATAAACAAATACAACAATTTTAAATGCCACAAATGTCTTGACTCAGTTGGGCTGTTCCTTTCCTCTCTATGCAGCTGCAGTCTTGAATTATAAAGCCTGAAATAAAGTAACACATAAATAGCCAGATTCTGCGCAAAGGGGTTGAAAAGAAACAACCCCTCCTCCCCGGAATAGAAGTTCCCCCTCAAGATCCAACTATCTGCCCCAGGCAGGAATTTACCTGTTAGTCCTAAAGTACAGAGGAAAATCAGAAGACGTGATCTGTCTGTGCATGTACCATCAAACTTTAATGTCAGTTCATCATGCAAGAGTCGACAGCTTTAAAAATACAAAGGAATGTCAAAGTTCTAAGAGTACTTCAGATTTTATTTTACATAAATTCAAAAGCACATTTGGATCATCAGTTAATCATGAAAGATTGCAGGGTCAAATGAGACTCATTTATGTTTTTTCAGTCTCTCTCGCAGTTCAGCCTCATCAGCACCAGAAAATTCATCCACCTGGAACGGAAAATTAGGATGACAGAAATTAAAAATTTGTAATTTGATATGGGTTGAGAAAAAATTCAATGATGGCATTTGCACATGAAAAAAATATTTCTGTCTCAAGCATTTTATTTCACACTAGTGGGGAAAGGACTGGTCTTGATGCATCATGAGAAGCTGATTGAGACTGTCAGCAGACCCAGAGGGAGCGATGGAGGCCATCATATTCCACTGAAGGCATTCTGCTGCCGCTAACCTCATTGTACCTTTTGCCCATTTTTGTAGAACTGGAACGTTGGCATGCATTGGATTTCGCATGACACAGCTAGCTCCTGGACAACAGAAGAGAGCATAAACACTGTAAATGACCCGATAAAGACCAGCAACTTCGGTCTTCTCTGCTTGCATCAGCTTACCAAACCTCTCAAGAGTATAGTCACATTTCAAATCAAAACATTTACCAGCCCGTATAGAACAAGTTTCACTTTTCCGACATTAAAGTAAGGAAACTGGGTTCATCCTGTCATTGTGCACGAACGCCCAAAAGGACGGCACAGGTAAGTGATAGAGCCCTTTATGTATGAAAGTGTTTTCATTTTTTAATACGATGACAGGAAACTGTCAGAAAGAGCAGCAACTCTGCTGGACCTTAATTCAAATAAATATAATTTAGTAACAGCATTTTTGGATTCTGATTAAAGCTGTCCTTAAAAGCCATTCAACACAGCAGCTGACTGAACCGACACGCTACACCTTGTGACCACAGAAACCTGTTCATCCATCTTCAAGCCATTATCGCCTATGCCTGGACAAGTACCAAATTCAATTAAATCTGGACATGTAGCCAAAGACATCAGCAAACACCAAACAACTGCAGCTGATTTAGCGATGCAAGAAGAGAGAAAGAAATCCATTTGATGGCTTCTCCGTAAGACCCTCCCCGGAAGCTTCGTGCCAGGGATGCCAGTACCGTCTTAGTCACCGAAACCCAACGTTCCCCGTCAACTCCAACACGTTTAGGTTAAACAGTCTGGCGGCAGTCTTCCCTGCCATGTTGACAGCTGTCCCTCTCTTCACCCAAGTGTCCAAAATATGCGGCCGCAGATCTGATGACACGATTACAAAATCAATCATGGATCTTTGCCAAGGGTCTTCTGGTACCAGATACACTTATAAACACCCTTAAGCTCGAACATGGTGTTTGTTATGGACAACCCATGACTAGCACAAAATTCCAATCACAAAACATCACTCGAGTTCAGATCAGCCGTTCCTCCCAATCACTCCCCTCCAAGTGTCTCCGTCGTTGCCCACGTGAGCGTTGAAGTCCCCCCCAGCAGAACTATGGAATCCCCGGGTGAAGCCTTTTCCAGGACTCTGCTCAGGGACCCCAACAAGGCTGGATACTCCAAACTGCTGCAAGGTGCTTAAGTACAAACCACAGTACAAGTATTCCCCTCCGCAACCTGCAAGTGCATTGCAGAGACCCTCTCATTCACCGGTGTGAACATCAACACAGCAGCTCTCAGCCGAGGAGATGTACTGTATGTATCCCCACTTACACTCCCCTCCTCTCACCTTGGGCAACTCCAGAAAAGGAGTCAATCCAACTCCTATCGAGGAGTTCAGTACCAGAGCCAGAGCTGCGCGTAGAGGTGAGTCCAACTACAGTAGTGAGCAGTGATGATTATACACTTAACAAAATGAAGATAAATCAGAAACCAACTACTATTCAAGTATTTATTTAATACTCAATCATACAGATGAAAATAAGTAAACATAACAATATATGGAAAAAACAAAAATGTCTTTTTGAGCGCAAAAATCAATATCTAGAGTGGCCATCCTTTGCTTTGATTACAGCATTTAATATTTCAGGCACAGTTTTCAGATATTTTTTTTAATTTCCTCACTCGATAAATGATTCCATACGGTTTGAAGTTTATTCCAAAGAGATTCTTTTGATGTTACAACAGATTTGCTCAACCGGATTAAGGTCTGAACTTTGAGCTGCCCAAATCATAACTTTTATATCACCAGATTATTCTTTCCAACGGAGATAATTCTTGCACAACATAGAAGTGTGTATAGGGTCATTATCTTGTTGAAAATAAAATCTCTGCCTTTTCAGGCAGAGCCGAGCCGGGTCCTGGGAAAAGCCCAGCCACCAGGCGCTCGCCTGTGAGCTCCCCACCTAGGCCTGGCTCCGGGGGGGTCCCAGTGTCTCTATACTGGGCCATTTTCTCTCATGACCCACATGCCATTCCACAGGGGTGTAGCAAATCAGATTTTGTCACCTGAGACCAGATTGCCATCGGAAACCCCAGCAGGAGCAAATGCTCCAGGCAACACAGCTCCCAAGATCCCAGAGACACGCAAACTCCACCACGATAAGGAATTTATTCCCTGAGGAGACTGAAAATAATAGTTGCCAATTCCTGTTTACATTAACCAGTGTCTAAGACAATCAATCTGAACACAGATAACAAATGAGATATCATTGGTCAAAGCTGATTGTACACAAAGTTGAACAAGCATAAAATCTAGGTTGCAATCGATATTGTGACAAGTTCTTTGTTTGAAGCACATCCGATGTCACTCTTGATCAGGGTACAGCGTGCCTCGGCACTCAAAAATCAGCGGTGAGCATTTTTAGTCATGAAGCCAAGAGTTGGCCAAAAAAAAAAAAAAAAAGGCTAAAATCCAGACACCCCTGTAAACATGAAATGGCTGTAATACTGCCTATATGTTTGAGAGATATGTTTTATGAACAAAACAATATCAAGAGATTCTGAGAAGGTCAGTTGGGATTTTTGCGCAGATTTTAAATAAAATGACCCTCTTTCAATCAGCCGGGCCTGGCGAGCCAGTGTACGCCATACATTTCATGGTGTGACTGGCAGATATTCCTGGTGATGTCAAATTCCTGAAGCTACAAAGACTGAAGAGTTCTCAGTGGCCTAACAAAATTCCCAAATTGGCAGTACCAAAGTCGATTTCTAAACATCCCCTAGATTAATTAAGGCAATAACGCCCTACCACTGCACCTCAGTGCTGAGTGCTAAGTGAAAGTAGAACTACACCCGTGTAGGGGTTGGTGTTTGAAGGTAGTTATAATCCCTCGACAATGAAATGAAAATCATGAAAATCACTCTACAAACAGTATGAACGCATACAATATTAGAGTTATTGTAAATAATCCACCATCAAAAGGCCAGCAGTACTATATGCCAGTTTAAAGCTTGGACCAACTCGTGTGCGTAAAAATAATTAACGTAGCACCATTCAGCCTAGAAACAACTATTTTTTTCCTCACCTGAGCCAGGTCCACATCCACCTTCATGAACACGATGTCCATGAACTCTGCTTCCTCGGACAAACTCTGCAGAAAGGAAGGTCAGAGTTTTCTCAATTAATCCCAGAGTTCAGATCCTCAATCTGGGCAGAAAGACTAACTTGCAGAAGACTGTTAGCCTTGCAACTCTGCCTCAGGTGCTTGTGAAAAATAATCCTTTATTCCCAGTCTTTTTGTGTGTCATAAAAAAACATAACATAACGAGTGGCGAGAACAGGCCGTTCAGCCCAACTAGGCTCGCTAATTTCTTTTTACTATCGTGAATATATCACTTCAGATACTCAAAGACTCAATGGTATTTAGCTTTAAGTCAAGCCTGCTCTTGAAAACTCCCAAGGTTTCTGCCTCAACAATATGGTCAGGCAAGCTGTTCCACATCGAAATTACTCTTTGGATGAAGAAATATTTCCCAATATCAGTGCTAAATTTACCTTTGGTCAACTTCCATTTGTGACCCCGAGTTCTACTAACAACACTTGGCTGAAGGAATCCTACATATTCTTTTGATTCTTTTTGATGACATGGAACAACGGCTTTCAGCTGAATCCATGAAAAATGTGGAGCTTTATCGCAGCGGAGCATAAATAGATTACTGTAAGCAAAAAGTGCTGGAGCCCTGGCCCTGGGGCCAGTGGGGGCCCTTAGCCTTAAGATTTACCATCTTTTCTAAAGGTGATAAATACAGTATTTTTAAGGAAATGAATAATTAGAAAATAATATATAATTAGGGTTTCCTGACAATATAAAAAGAATAAACATTTACTTTGAAAACACTCCACACTATCTTGTAGCTAGTTCTTCAGATAAGATGACAACTATTCATTTGGACGTGCAATCCGTGTTATTCAAAATTGGGTAAAGGTGCTTCAAATCTTTGTCTTTGATTTAAATTCATCCATTTAAACAATCGTGAAGCAATCAGGTTAGATCACCTGATGTGCCATAAAAGCAGCGTGGAAGTTCCACAGCAGTTAACCTTTTGCAAAGCAAAGGCCTACTTATGAGCAAACTATTTTTATGAATTTAACTTGGCCAATTCATTGTTATATCTAGAGCGTTTGGGCATGGCGCAGCGCCATAGCGGCCCCTTTTCTCATTAAAACCCGCCACAGCTGCCTTTACGCAGAGTAAAACCCGCCACTGCTGCCTTTACGCAGAGTAAAACCCGCCACTGCTGTTTTTACGCGAGTAAAAGTAAAACGCGAGTAAAAACCGCCACAGCTGCCTTTTTACGCAGAGTAAAACCCGCCACTGCTGCCGTTTTACGCGAGAGTAAAACCCGCCACAGCGTTTTTACGCGAGAAAAAACCCGCCACAGCGTTTTTACGCGCGAGTAAAACCCGCCACAGCGTTTTACGCTGAGTAAAAACCCGCCACACGCGAGTAAAACCCGCCACAGCTGTTTTACGCTGAGTAAAACCCGCCACAGCTGCCTTTACGCGGAGTAAAACGCGCCACAGCTGCCTTTACGCAGAGTAAAACCCGCCACAGCTGCCTTTACGCGGAGTAAAACCCGCCACAGCTGCCTTTACGCAGAGTAAAACCCGCCACAGCTGCCTTTACGCAGAGTAAAACCCGCCACAGCTGCCTTTACGCGGAGTAAAACCCGCCACAGCTGCCTTTACGCAGAGTAAAACCCGCCACAGCTGCCTTTACGCAGAGTAAAACCCGCCACAGCTGCCTTTACGCAGAGTAAAACCCGCCACAGCTGCCTTTACGCAGAGTAAAACCCGCCACAGCTGCCTTTACGCAGAGTAAAACCCGCCACAGCTGCTTTTACGCAGAGTTTACGCAGAGAGTAAAAAACCGAGTAAAAGCTGCCTTTACGCGAGTAAAAGTAAAAACTGCCACAGCTGTTTTTTTGCTGCGAGAGTAAAACCGCCACAGCTGCCTTTTACGCGAGTAAAAACCCACTGCCTTTAAGCAGAGTAAAACCCGCAGCTGCCTTTTGCCTTTTACGCTGAGTAAAAGTAAAACCCGCCACGAGTAAAACCTGCCACAGCGTTTTTACGCCGGAGTTAAACCCGCCACATCTGCCTTTACGCAGAGTAAAACCCGCCACTGCTGCCTTTACGCAGAGTAAAACCCGCCACTGCTGCCTTTACGCAGAGTAAAACCCGCCACTGCTGCCTTTACGCGGAGTAAAACCCGCCACAGCTGCCTTTACGCGGAGTAAAACCCGCCACAGCTGCCCCTTTTCTTGCCAAGGAAGGTCTGCCACGCCCCCTCCCCAACTCCAAGTAACTAAGCCACCCCTGACTTCGTCTCTTTACGCGCTTGACAATCGCCATAGCTGATCACTCTAATCAACCTCGCTCACAGGAAATAATAATGCACAGAACCCCAGGCTGCGGATGTGGTGTTTTCCCAGGTATTCAGATTGATTTCAGTTTGATTTGCTGCCGCACATAGGAGTGGCGCTTCCGTCATTTCTTGGAATTCAGCGATATTATTATATTATATTATTAGTGAATTTCTTCCAGTAAGGAAAAATAAATGAACAAAAGTGTTGATCAACTTGAATGATAGGATTTTTACAATGCAAATAGCGATTTTCTGGCTAGAAGTCTGTGGTGTAATAATGACACATGAACAAGCAGGGCACGGCCCCGTCATTGGCTGTGAGCAGACAATATATTTGTTCATGTCATGTTGCCAAAACGAACTGTGGTATGCAATCGAAATAAAGAGAAGGTCATTCCATATGAACTCAACCGAAGTACAAGAATCTTCCATGGTCACCGACTTAGATTTGGCTCAAATTTATTAGGAGAGTACCTCTATATTAATAATGAACACAAGCAAAATTTTAGGGTCCTACTCCAAGGGGTTTCCAAGATATGGCCCCCCAAAAATCGAGGACCATGCCCAAGCGAATTGCAAAACGTTAAACGTTAAATTAAACTTTAATTTATAATTTATTTTGGAGGCCAATATTTTTGAAACAAATCATAGGTATGGGCTGAAAAATTTTCAGCATGGAATCTCCTGACCAGGGCTAAACACAGAGAACCGCAGCTCCTGCACTCCTGATGAGAATGCTCAGAGACAAGGTCCCCTTGGTGTTCACGTAGCCTGAATGAAAATAAAAAATTTTGTCGCTGATGTGGAAAAAGGCACCAATCATTTAAAAGAGAAAAATCAACAGATTATATTTTGATCATTTGTGGTGGTCAAAAAAAAATTATTCACAGATTTATCAGTGTCTTTTTCAATTGTTCCCTATGGGAATCGTCTTTTTGCCCCCCATGGCATCACGACTTGCAATATTAGCTTGACTGCTAAGCCCTTGTCGACGTGCGTCTCAGCCCTGGTTCAGTATCCAGTTCTAATAATACATCCATGGGTGAAGCAACCAGATGACATCAAACTCCCAAGATGCTTTGCGAGCTTGCAAATATGGTGGCCCACAGGGAGTTCAAACCATGATATTTCCTAACTTTTGTGATAAATGAAATCAAAACTAAAGGCCAGAAAGCTGTGATTTTACTTGAAAGTATTTACTTAAAGTCTGACAAGCGAAATGGGTAAGATTAATCTAAATGCCAGAGGTTTCCTTTAAACTCAACATTTAATGGACAATAGTATAATATATAAAATTTTAACACAGAATTTTTTAAATTGTTTGCTCGTTTTAATTTTGAAGCCAGCAACAGCTTTCAAAAAAGTTTGGATGGGGCAACGAAAGACCAGAAAAGTTGTGATACTAAAAACTGCACCTGGTGTAGTAGCTCAGAGCTAATTAGGTTAACTGGCAACAGGTCAGTAACATGACTAGGAATAAAAAGTCTTCCAGTGGTAAAGATGGCAAAGGCTTCACCACTCTGTGAAAGACAGCATGGGCAACTTGTTCAACAATCTAAGGATAATGTTTCTCAACGTAACACTGCAAACAATTTTGGGATTTCATACTCTGCTGCACATAAGTAAAATATTCAGGGAATCCAGACAAATCATTTGCGCTTGGATGATGAAATCCTTCAACAAACGAGAATTAGAAAACATTTTGCTTTCAAAACTACCGCAGTTGGTCTCTTCAGTTCCCAAACACTTACAGAGGGTTGTTAAAAGAAGAGCTGATTCAATACAGTGCTAAACACACCCCTCTTCCAACTTTTTTTCAAACAAGACGCAGGCATCAAATTCAAAATGGGCATATATTTTTCAGAAAACTATAAAATTTGTCCGTGTCAATATTCAATATTTTGTCTTCGCACTATTTTCAATGAAATTTAAGGGGTCTTCAGGGTAAAGTGTAGAAATAACCATAATAATGTAAAAACTAAAAAATAAACATAGTCAACATGATTTTAACCTCATAAAATGTAGTATTTTGATAAAAATGTATATGGTTGCCATGGAAACGGCACTCTAATGACAAAGTCTGAAAATATTTTGTGGCACTGATCAAATTAGTCTCATACGAAAGGTTTAAGATAGTTCTATGAAATGCCATAAAATTTTTTTGTTGGGAACATTTATGAATATTTAATGAGCTCTTATGTAACCAGAACAAAAATCGCGATCATCAATCTGCTTCATTTTCAAAATTAACCCCCTAGGGATGCACCTATCTAGAAAATCCTATGTCATTTCATAGATCTCCAACAGATACAACTTCAGTCCAAATCAAGATACAACTTCAAGTCAATCAGATGAATAGTAATGGTTTTATGAATGCCACAAGGTTGAAAGTAAGTCAAAACTATGATTTTCAGTGATTTGCATTTAAAGTCACGAGTAACAACTGAGGCAGAGGAAAAACATTCTTGGTGTTTAGTGGCATATCACTGCATTCCTTTTTTTTTTTTTTTTTTTAATGTGAAAATCAAAAAAATTGAAATTTTCAAAAAGAAAATAGAAATTTTTTACCCTGAAGTGGTTTTAACTCTTTCAACCCCAGATATTCTAGCATCACTATACCCTTCAACCCCACAGCCCTCTGTAGAGGGCTGGTCATTATCTGGACATTGTATCTTACTGTTATCTCTGGAATCCCATTAAATGTAACCTGATATGTTCCAATCAATTAGTCAGATTGTTTGAATTTTCCCTACAGGAATTTGGGGTTGAAGGGAATATGTTGGTCAGCCCTCTGTAGAGGGCTGTGGGGTTGAAGGAGTTAAACCCCTTAAAGGTTTAAAAGATTAGCAAATCATTGCTTTCTGGTTTAATTTACATGTTACGTAGTGCCCTAAATTCTTTGGAAATGGGGTCGTATACTGCACATGGAATGACAGCCAGAAGAGAAGACTCACTCACGCTGAATACAGGGCTGATTCTCCGGCAGGGCGGGCACCAGCTAGCAGTGAAGTCTACCACAACCAGCTTGTCACCTGCCTCCTTCAGGGCCGAATGAAACTCCTCCTTCAAAAAAAAGAAACAAAAAAAAAAACAACCAACCTTTGTTATTCACTGTGACACTTCAGTAATGAACACGTTGCTACTGCACGTATTTCAAATTTATTGGCAGGATAACCCCCTTGAGATACATTATCCCGTTTTCAAGGGGATCCTTACCACAAACAAACCAAAAATACAAAATACAAAAACGAAGAATACAATACAGAAAATAAATGCTAATTTATAAAAGTATCAGTAAAAAAAACTTGAGGCAATTCTTACTCTTGCTTCAGTAATGCATAAGTTTGATTAATTATCATTTATTTAAAAACTGACTTCTTCCACAGACTGTTAATCTTTATTTAACTGAGAAAGCATTGAGGCTAGTAAATTTAGCCTTTTTTTTTCAGAAATCTTCAAATTCTGGGGAGTGGGGGAATGTCTGCTGATTTCATTGGGCCTATTCACCAAACAGTTATATCCTTGAGCATTTGCATACCCAACTTAAATTTTAACAAACAGACCAAACACCACACAACATTAACATAATACTAATACGTTGGGGACAAGTTTGAACAAGCTAATAACAACAAGCAATTTTGCAACAGTCATCAGCATTTTTATTGCGGCGTATATCTCAAATACACCAGGCCATTATGATTCCATTCTTAGAGTTCTCGTAGGCTTACATGATTACCAAATAGCAAGAGTGGCAAACGCTGGTCATGGACAGCCACGAGGTATGCTGGTTTTTCATTTCCATCTTCAAATATAGATGTAAAAAAAGAAGTTGAGGTACATTAATGTAATTAAATGCCTTAATTTGTAAATCAAGTGCTGAGTAACACCAAACAGCAGGCCGCCCTGTGGCTCTCCACCCCTGGAGAAATAGCCTGGAAAATGAGTTTACATGTAGCCCCAGGCATTCGAGAAAGTTAAATCAGAGAGTCAGCCAACAGCAGAAGCAACACATAACAGGAATTTTGTGCATTTTAGGAACACATATGTCCAAACCCTCTAAAAGGTGCACTATGCAAGTTTGTTTTCTGCGCGATTATATTTTTGTCTCAATTTGGCACGATCCGCTAGCTGCCTGTCCCTGAATTCACTGTAAAAAAAAAAAAAAAAAAACCGGGCTCTGGAGACCGCACAGGCGTCACAAACTGCAAATAAACACAAGGGGCACAGGTTGCGCCCCATAACATAACAAACTGTCCCCGCCAATCACCGACAAGAGTTGACAGTTAACAGAAGCATGGGAGGGAGGGAACTATGGGAGGGAGGGGCGAGCTACCTCTGTTTTGTTTGACTTCAAATGTCCACAGAAGTGATGTCAAACAAACTTGCACAGTGTACCTTTAAGTTGCAAAACATAAAATGAGTGGTGAGAATAGGCTGTTCAGCCCAACTAGGCTCGCCAGTTTTATGATATTATTATGATAGTGAATCTATCACTCAAGATACTCAATGGCTCAATGGTATCTAGCGTTAAATCAAGCCTAATCTTGAAAATTTCCAAGGTTTCTGCCTCAAAATAGACCGAATTCACATTCCCCTCACCTGTGCACTTCCGGTTTCAAAATGAACAACATTCAAAACAACAACGTTGTTTACAGTTGTTTGCGTGTAGCTAATTGACCCAAAAAAACCTCATTATTGGAGCTTGGTGGAGCAAAATGATTTGGGATGATCGTGCTGTGTGTTCCTCAAAGAAGTGCTGATTATTCAGTAGTTAGTTTTTTGCCATTTATAGCAATGTATTCACCAAAAAAAGCGAGCATTTGAGGACCGATCTGATCCACGATCGAAGACAATTTCTTGCTCACTGTATTGCTGTGTTGAGTGCGTGGGAGGGATGCATTTTGCACAGTCCACAGATGAGTTGATGCCGTTAATTTTGGCATATCCCTAAATTGCTAGACATGCCTGTACCAATTGAGCCAAGGATGTATAATGCACGACCTATAATGATGCATAGGCCACACATTACCATTGGCATGACACCAATTCCGAGATGAATAGCACGGTTTAAAAATTGTGAACACGTCATAGAAGTTGTCAAAAAGCCTCCAAACACACAAATCTCAATTACCTGGACTCTCCAATATCCCAAAAATCATTATCACATGAAACAAAATACAGTTTTAAAAGGGTTAATATTGTCAACAGTGTAACTAGTATCCCATTTGTAAGCATTGGTTCCAAGAGAGGAGGCAATCAATGATCACATTATCAATTTTTTGCCCTGCAGCTCATATAAAACAGAAGTTATGGGTCTGTAGATAAGGATACAAATTAAGTGCAGGAAAGTGGGCGTGGCACCCAAATTTCCCAGGGACACCAAAGTGACAAAAGGTATGAAGCTGAAATTTGGGATTGTTGTTATTTGGGATAAATTGTTCTTGCAGAGATTTCAGCCTGAAACATGGCCAAAACAACTGAAAGGAAAGATGTCAATCGAGTTTGCTAGGTTGACAAAGATGTGAAGAACCATTTCAAATGGGTCTGGAAGATCACAATGAATGGTACAGTGTCATCATTAGATGAGTTTTTACGGAAGGCTGAGGTTTAGGGAAGAGACATGTGCATGTTGTGCTTGGATCTAATAAATTATGCTTCTCGTGGAGCAAAAACATTGAGCACTGCCAAACAAAGAAGCATGTGGACAAGGTCAAAATAAGAGACAAATTATGTGCTCCTGGGAGCTATTGAAGCCAGCTAAGAGCCTCCCACATATGGATTACACCTGATGTTGAAGAAACTGGGAGTCCAATAGGTGCGAATGACAACACAAACCCCACTCAAATCAGTCAACAGGGTATCTAATGCTCAGGTATATGTTCACTAATCTTAAATTCAAGAATTCGTTGGATCAGTCTTAAGTTACAGAGGATCTTATTCGAGTGGGTGTGTCATATCAAAGCTTTTGCAAGCATTACTGAATCGCATAATTTAATAGAAAACAAACGTTGTTCTCATTAGCACCTTCATTCTAATTTCCATTATGTTAGCATTGAGCTAACTCCATCACTGTGATACTTCGTTGTCAGACAATCGCAATTAAACTAGCCCTGGTCTTTCAATTCTCAGTCCACTGAGTAGCTAGCCAACGTTGGCTTGATAGCGAATAATCTAATGTGACCATGTATGGCGGTGGTGATATTCTCCTTTCAGATGAGATTCCAGCAGCTTCTTGCGGTGGTGAACACTTATCCCTGGCGGCAGCGAATCTGTATTTTTCGAAAGCGAGGTTCCTTTCTGCTTTCACAGTACATGCTGAAGCATCCAATCGCTGGGACCTTATTATCATGGCGTCAATGACACAAATTCACAGTATTAACTGCTTACAGTGGTATTGGTGCAATGTTTTTTTTTTTTGATAACCCCATTATTGACCGCGCTGTCACACACTTGTACCACCCCAATTCCAAAAAAGTTGGGATTCTGTGTAAACAGTAAATAAAAACAGAATGCAATGATTTGCATTTGATGTTGTATTTATGCATGTGCGTGTGACATGTTTTATTAGTGGTGCGCAACAGAAAATGGGGCACCCCCGAAAGCCACTGTGCAATTCAAGGCCTGAATTAAACAATTATATTTGTCAGATATGACGAGTTGGTGATTATTACATGTAATTGGTAAATGTCCATTTCTCCATTTAAAAATATTTCAGTGGCATATGGTGATGGCAGGAACATAGATAATAAATGATGTCTGCTGATTCAACACTGAAAATGTGTTATTCAACATGAGAAATGTCTAGAAAATTTAATGAATTCATGAACATGCGCAAATAAAACAGCATTTTGTTCATGACCGAGTTCACTACCCCAAACAACAAATAAATGAGACTGATATTCCCTCCAGAGTAGTTTATATGTTTTGTTGCTTGCCTAAAGCTGACCGTATGCCAAATTTCAGCTTAATTAGAGCAAAAATCGCCAATCAACAATATATGGAATTTTCAATAAGGCTGCCATGGCGGACATGTTGGAATCTGATCAAAAAGTCTTATTTAAAGTTTGGAGTCCTCATTGATAAGAATATGTCTGCCAAGTCTCGGCTTCACTGGTGCTGCGGCTTCAGATAAGATGTTTACATCTGACACACCTGAAATATGAGCATGGCTTAAGTCCAGAGGTCAATTTTAAAATTTTCACAAAATCCATCAAATATGCTTTGGGTCTTGTTGAAAGCCACCGATGTACCAAATTCCTGCTCAATTGCTGCCAAAATGACTGAGATATGGCTCTATATAACATTTTCAATATGGCTGCAATGGATGGCTGCCATGGCAGCCATGTTTAAAATCAGACTTGAAAGTCTTATATTAAGTTTGGTGAGCTTATTGGAAGGAACATGCATGCCAAGCAGCAGCTTCATAGGTGCAGAGGTTTCAGAGAAGAACGTGTTTACAGACGACAAACAACGAGGAACTACAGACAGCCAAGTGATGTCATAAGCACAACGGACCATTGGTCGAGGTGAGCTAATAAATTTTAACATCAACAAGATGGCGTGAATACGCTCCTGGAATAAACATAAATGTTCTGTATCTCTGCAAAGTGGGGAAAACACAGATGGACCCCATACTGTCGGCAAACTGCAGCTGAAGATGATGGGTTTCGCCTGAACTGACAGACGGGGGCTGATGGTCTTCTCCTCACTTGCATTTCACTTCATTCAAAGATCCGCATCATTTTGGTGACACCCCTTTCACGCTCAATAGGAAGTACTCAAAACCTCAGTCATGAATTCTTCTAAATATTTACAGTATGATTATCACACAGATTTTAAAGTAATAATAATTTAAAGTAACAATAATCACAGTTAATGTTAGCTTCACCCTCAAATGTCTTGTGAGCTACTTCAAAATACGTATGGATCTTAGCAGGCTAGCCAACGGGAATGATAGTAAAATAACATTAGACTGGGAGGAGGCAAGTGGATGTCGATGTGGTTAGTTATTATGGAATCAAATAAGGGTCATTAATATTTTGATCTTATATAAACATTTAGTGGCTGTAGAAATATTTTGTGTATGGGTAAAAAAGTTTTGTGCACACAGCTGTAACTTGCTCTGTAAAAGTTTTGTAGCGGAAGAAATATCTTGTGGATGTGTGATAAAGTTTTCTGCACACAGATATGAGCACTTGGGTAAAGTTTTATAGCTGTATAAATATTTTCTGCATTTGTGAAAATGTTTTGCACCCAGAAATATGATGCACACATTTTTAAAAAGTTTTTTGCAGCAGTAGAAATATTTTGTCGATGAGTTATTATAATCTGTGCGGGAAATATATCTATATACATACATACAGTGCCGTGAAAAAGTATTTGCCCCCTTCCTGATTTTTTTTTTTTTTTTTTTTTACATATTTGTCACACTTAAATGTTTTTGGATCAAACAAATTTTAATATTAGACAAAGATAACTCGAGTAAATACAAAATGCAGTTTTTATATGATGATTTCATTTACAGATGGGAAAAAAGCTACCCAAACCTACCTGGCCCCACGTTAAAAAGTAATCCCCCACCCCTTAAATCATGAATTAACAGTGATTAACCACATTTTTTGAGTTCAATTTCACTAGCCACACCCAGGCCTTATTACTGCCAGACCTGTTGAATCAAGAAATCACTTAAATAGAACCTGTCTGACAAAGTGAAGAAGGCTAAAAGATTTCAGAAAGCAATTCATCATGCCGTGATTCAAAGAAATTCAAGAACAGATGAGAAACAGAGTCATTGACATCTATACTGATGGACTTTAAAAATAAGTCTGACTAGACAGAAATAGTATAGTTGGGTTAGGGGAACTTTAATTAGATGATTACACAATTGATATGCAGTTGTCTTTGAGTAAGGAGACACAACAGTGCATGAGGTCATGACCTTGTTTGTGTCAATGGAGCAGGATCTGAGGAATTAGTGATGTAACCTCGTCCGGCTTCACTGATCACAATTGCAATGCTGTCAAATGCCTTAAAACAATCCTTGAGGTCATTAAGGCCAGAACCCGAGAGTATTTGTTCAAAGACACTACGTGCGCCATGCCTCGCCTTTCCAGACCCCAACGTGATCAAGCCATTGGGCTGTGGATGGCTGAAACATCCCAAAATCGCATCGACCAGCATTTTAGGGTAAGCCAACCCACAATCTCTAACCTTGTGGCTCGTTACCAGGAGACTGGAAGCACCAATGATCGACTCGGCCTGGTCAGCCTAGGGTCACGACCCCAGCCCAGGACAATCAGATCTGCCTCGTCCACCTGAGATCGGTTTCGAACCTGCACCAGGACAGCTCAAGAGACCCTAGGAATCCACAGACCAAGGATCAGCAGAAGAACAGTGAGTCGCCGACTTGGCGGTCACACTCGGTACTGAGATTGGAGTCGATCTTTGTTGTTGATTTTGTTGTTAAACTTGTCATTGTTGATTCTTTTGTCGTTCTTTTTTTGTTGATGTTATCTCACATTTTATCGAAGTTGTTGTTACGGGTAAAGTCAATAAATGGTTACAAATTTGAATTCGAGTTTGGCTATAATTCTGGTTATAAGTTTTTAAAGTCCATCAGTGTATCAGTCTGGATAGGGTTACAAAGCTATTTCAAAGGCTTTGGGACCCTATCAAACCGTGGTGAGAGCCATTATTCCACAAATGGATAAAACTTGGAACAGTGGTGAACCTTCCCAAGACTGGCAAACCTACCAAATTTACCCCAAGAGCGCATCAACGACTCATCCAGGAGGTCATGAAAGAACCTAAAGAACATCTAAAGAACTGCAGGCCTCAATTGCCTCAGTTAAAGTGAGTGTACATGATTCAACAATAAGAAAGAGACTGGGCAAAAATGGCATTCATGGGAGAGTTCAAAGTCGAAAACCGCTGTTGACCAAAAAGAACAAAAAGGCTCATCTCACATTTGCAAAAAAAAAAAAAAAACATCTTGAATCCCCCAAAACTTTTGGGAAAATATTCCACGGACTGACAAGACAAAAGTTGAACTTTTTGGAAGGTGTGCGCCCCGTAATATCTGGCATCAAACCAACACAGCATTTCATAAAAAGAACATCATACCAACAGTCAAACATGGTGGTGGTAGTGTGATGGTCTGGGGCTGCTTTGCTGCTTCAGGACCTGGACGATTTGCTTTAACTGATGCAAGACAATGATTCGAAACACTCCAGCAAGTCCACCTCCGATTGGCTTAGAAAAAAGCAAAATGAAGGTTTTGGAGTATTCTAGTCAACGTCCGGACTTAAATCCGATTGAGATGCTGTGGCATGACCTTAAACAGGACGTTCATGAATGAAACCCTCCAGTGTGGCTGATTTAAAACAATTCTCCAAAAAAGAGTGGGCCAAAATTCCTCCACAGCGATGTGAAAGACTTATTGCCAGTAATCGCAAACGCTTGATTGCAGATGTCGCCGAGGGTGGCACAACTAGTAATTAAGTTTATGGGGAAATTACTTTTTCACAAAGGGCCAGGTAGAATTGGATAGCTTTTTACGTGATGAAATCATCACTTAAAAACGGCATTTTGTATTTACTACGGTTGTCTTTGTCTGATATTAAAATTTGTTTGATGATTTAAAACATTTAAGTGTGACAAATATGAAAAAAATAAGAAATCGGGAAGGGGGCAAATACTTTTTCACGGCACTGTATATATTTATTTTTAATAAGATTCCGAAAACCGCGCGGTGGATTTGGGCTAACGGGAGCAGCCTGTACAGTCTTGTGTTGCAGGGAGTGATTTCAGCCCACCTTCTCTTCCATTTGTCGGATACACTCAAGTCTGTAAATTCTGAATAAAGAAAGCTTTGCAAAACTGAAACTGTGGTAAGATACGAGTACGCTTATACCACTGTGCACAAAATATTTTTACACGTGCAAAAAAATATTTCCACATCGACAAAACTTTTTTACAAGCTAAGAATATTAATAATACCGATGTCATTTCATAAGTGAGCAACTGCTGAATCCACCAACGCAAAGGCAAGCTCTCTTAGCATCGAATGACGTTTATTATCACAAATATTGTATTGGTCCAGCAATTATTTCCTCTCATATGGGCTACCGCAGCACCAAGGTGTTCGCGAATAGTTTTGACGGCCGCACGGGCGTGCAAGCTTCCATTACAAACCATGAGATAATTTTTTTCACTCTCTCGTGCGAATAATTTGCTCGGGATTTTTTTTCCTGGTGAATAACAGCTCTTATACCAAATCATTCCTAATTTCAGGCCCCTGGGTTCGAAGGTGAAAGTGACTACACTTCATTTCTGGAAGCAGTAGCGGCGCCAGGACTTGTGTACGAACAGAACACTCCCCTGCAATAACTAATCCTGACTTGTTCCCAATGGTTCTTCTTGTTTAACGTTAAATTCACGCTGAAAGACTCCACACTCAGGGGTTGGCAATTCTCGTTGGGCAGGACTACATCATTCATTTGGTCGCGCAATTTGCGCGTTTCAATCTCACTTGTTCAAAATTGAGTAAAGACGTTTCAAATCCTTCTGTATGGTTTAATTTAAACTATTTCAACAATCATAAACGCAGGTTGGATCACCTCATGTGCCAAAAAAGATAGCGCGGAAGCTCCAATGCAGTTTACCTTTCGTAAAGCAAATACCGACTCATTCTTCTAAACCAAATTTAGCTTATTAATGAGTCGCCCTTAAATTGCATGAAGAAATGAGCTGTATTTTTAATTGCCGATGGGTGATTCCTCTTGGCAAACGTGTTAATAAAGGAAAAATAACTGTTGTAAAGGGATGTTCCTTGCCACGCCACTGACTTGTAGCCTAAAACAGGCCAACATTGTGGCAAATAAAGCCGACAAAGTTTCTGGGCTCTAAAACAGGATATTTAAATGATCAAAAGAGTCTCCACAAATGCAGGGGAGACGCTGGAGTGAAATGGAAACCGCTGTGATCAGGAAAACAATGCAACGTAATGATTGAAGAGTTATGAAAATGACCGCACAACCAAAAACAAAGAAATTCATGATAAATAATAGTAATGGTCCGTTTCTCTGGTGCTATGCGGTCTTGAAAGCTTTGCCATGATGATCCCTCGACATAATTAGGCCTATCTCGTGCACTCCTCTCATCACTGATGGGAATTCCGGTGTTGTGAACAAGGCGTAGGCTGGAGGTTAGATTTTCCTTTTGTTGGCTCATCTATTCGGAATATTATCGAGGAACTCTTGAATTTACATGTTAATAAGTAATTTTCCTACTACTTTAATCATAAGCTATGCGGACATAACAGTACCAAAGTCACAGCAAAACCGAAACAATAATTCAGAGGCATTTAAGTTAGCCTGATAACGTCAAGTAGCTAATCATAATAAAAGTATAAATTTGTCTCAGAAATTTCGTTTAAAAAGAGTGACCAAATCTTACCAAATCTTTGATTTCTCTAACCATCTTGATGATGCAAATCCCTGAAAGGATTGTGTGGCTTGTTTCCTCACACCTTGGCGCTTAATTACAGGTGTGCTAATCAGTGATGTTACCTCTGATACCAAAGCTCCGAAGCTCGCTTCAAACTCGACAGGGTATTTTTCTGAAGCACTGTGCCAGCGCTTGTGTCATATCGGGGGAAACCACGAGACTGATGACGTTCAAACCACTTCACTGCTTCATTCAGACTGAATCAGCTGACTGGTTTGGTGCGATAGACGGAGCTTTGAAATATTGGCGCGATTCAAAGGTAATAAGATGGATCACACAGCGCTCTGCAACTTTCCTCCTGTCAAAACTTTTTGTATTGCCTCGCTATGGAGCCATCTAGGAAACGGTCTCAAGTGTGGGAACATTTTGAAATAGTGCCACCTCAATAAGGTAAATTAAATTTTTAAGAGCCTTATTGTCAAGTCTGATATTCATACAATTAACAACGTAGTTTACGGCGCTCTGAATAAACATAGGAAGAATAAATCACACAGAGATCTCATTGTGATTTCACAGGTACAGTGTTTGCTCTGTCCTCAGCAGCTGACGTATAACAACAACACGTCATCAATGTTGAGGCATTACAGAGCCAAGTATGAAAACAGTCAACCTGTTAATGCTACCGGGATGACCTGTCCATCAAGTAAGTGAGTGTAATATTTGTTTGTCTGTTCCAGGCAGTATTACAAACAAGAGTGCACCCTAGACTGCGCTACTGTTACTGTTTTGGAACAATGAGTGTAGGTTGCGGCGTATTTAAACGAACATGGAAAGAAGTTGGAAACGTGACATAGCGTATGGTTATGCGCGGCCCAACGCGCTGTATGTGCGTGCGCCAGTGACCTGCGCGGAGTACAAGATGTACACCATGTCCGCACCACAGCCGCAGGTTGCTTCTCCACATCCGCACCGCATCCGCAGGAATTAGATCAAAATCCACACCGCTCACAAGTGCGGTGAGCGCATAATGCGGTGGAGCCGCTGCCGATGCAGCGGAAAGATGTGTGTGCGCAGTCAGTGACGGAGCCGCTCTCACACAAGATAAAAACTGTTTATATTTATAACGCTTACATTTTTTCCCTGTCAGCCTACTATATTTCTACGGAAAGCTAAGTTAGTTTAATCTGTTTTCTATTTACTATTTTAGGGGCCAGGAAGCAACAGCTTGATGAGGCACTGGTGGATTTCATAGTCAAAGACTCTCAGCCTTTCAGTGTCGTGTCTGATCCAGGTTTCTGTACATTGATGGCTAAACTGGATCCTACATACATTCTCCCCTCTAGACAGGCTGTTAAAGCCATGGTGGACAAGCGGTATGTGGAAGAGAAGGAGAAGGCAAAGGCAGCAATGCTAAGCCTCACAGCAGATCTGTGGACCTCCATAAACATGGATGCATATCTTGCTGTCACATGCCACTATATCAGTGAGGGTAAACTTTCCACCACCCTTTTGGGTGTACGCCCTTTTCAAAAGTCTCACACAGCAGAGAATATTGCTGGAATTGGTCAGAGCTAATGGAAGAATGGGCAATACAGGACAAAGTGAGATGCTTGGTGACTGATGCAGCATCAAATATGATTGCTGCTGCAAATGTTCTGCAAGTCAGGCATGCTGTCTGCCTTGCACATGCCCTGAATCTAATTGTAAAAAGTCCATGGATGCTACTCCTGGCCTTGACAACATAAGATTAAGAGCAAGGAAAATGGTCACTTACTTTAAAACAAGCACCACAGCAAAGGAGAGACTGTAGCGGGTGCAGGTGCAAATGGGACGCCTGTCATTAAACTAATAAAGGAGGTGGAGACGCGTTGGAACAGCACTTATGAGACGCTGCAGCGCCTGTATGAGCAGAGGGATGCAGTGGCAGCGGCTCTGGCAACACTGACCACGGACTTATCTCCGTTGACTGCCACCGAGTATGAAGCAACAGTCCAGTGTGTGAGAATGCTCTCACCATTTCAAGCAGCCACAGTTAAGTTTTCTCAAGAGCAAGGAGTGTCAGGCTCGAAAATAATCCCACTAATTCGTATGCTCAAACATACACTAAATGAAATGATGAATCAAACCACAAATGACATGGCAAAACAACTGGGACTAAATCTCAGCCGGATACTCACTGAAAAACTGTCTGGAGTAGAGACCACAAGCATGTTTGCTTGCAACTTTATTGGATCCAAGGTTGAAAACACTTGGCTTTCACAATCCAGCAAACGCTGAAGCAGCTGTGCGCTGCTTGAAGTCAGAGTGTGCTGCCTTAATCCGAAATGCATCCCAAGACGCAGAACCATCAATATCATCAACACCGGCACAGCAAGAACCTGCTGCAGCTTCCACAGGTAGACTACGAATATAATTTTTATTTCCATATTTATTTGTATTTATTTATATACTTTATAAATGTCCTGTAATGTTTTATTTTCAAACTTTGACCTGTGGGAGCTTCTTGACAAAGATGCAGAAGATGTGAGAAAGTCCAGGAATGCTACTGCAGATGCCATTGTGGAGGTGCAGCAATATCTGTCTACTCCTCCTCTGGACAGATCACAAGACCCCTTAGGTTTCTGGATGATGCACAAATCCCTATACCCAAACCTGTTCAACCTGGCCAAACAGTTCCTGGCGACACCAGCATCTTCTGTGTCGTGTTAAAGGATCTTCTCCAAAGCTGGGGAAGTTGTCTCAAAAAAGAGAAATCGACTGAAACCATCTACTGTGGAGAAACTATTATTTTTGAATAAAAATACCTAAGTGACACAAGCACACCCAGTAGTCTATACACCAAGCACCATCAAAAAACATAACAAGAGTACTCAGAGAGCGCAGCACCTCTGCCCAGGGCCCTAACCCTAACCCAGATCACTCCCAAAATCTAATGAATTGGTCCTAGTGTCATTTCTGACCTTCTCTGAAAATTTAAGCAATATCTGTTCATAACTTTTTTGCATAAAGTTGCTAAGAGACAGACAGACAGACGGACAAACCAACCAACCAACGCCGGCAAAAACATACACCTCCTTGGCAGAGGTGAATAAATTATAATATGTTTTTGGACATAGCAAATATTTACTGGCTTCAATCAGGCTGTGGATGTTATTAATGTTATAATATAATATAGGCTAATATAATATGAATTATTCAGGTACGGAAGAAAAACAACAGACACTTGCAAAATGAAGTTAGATTTCAGCTTTGTTTAAGTAATCTACACAATACAACAAAACTCAAAGTGCACACGCAAGGTGAGTCAGCGTCACCTTTGCAAGGCTGTACACCAACCATTATGCCAGCAGATGTCACCCACGTGCTGCATGAATGAAGCGTCGAGTAGTGAACCAATTTTCAATACAGTGGTCCAAAAGGGTTCGAAGTCTCATGAAGCCTCGTTTGGCCATCACTAGTGCTAATGGTCTTTGTTTTTATATAGCCTGCAGGCGAAACGACAACCCTTCTCGTTGCACCAGCTGGTGATGCTGGGCTGTGAGCGCGGTGTTTCATTGGCTTTCCAGCTTCGGCTTTCAACCGTGGTGATGTTTTTTTTTTCTTTTTTTTTTAAATCAACATTAAAAAAGCGTACCTTATTTGCCGTAAAGTAATCCGTTTAACCAGTCTAAAATATGAAATAATGTATTTCGCAATTTAAGTTCAGATAAATAGGAAATCACCTTTAATTCGTAAAATTCAGCTTTGTCTCTAATTACATTTAGCCATGTTTATGCAAATGTTTTGTTCATTTAGAGTAGTGTGCAATGATGATTTTACACCAGCACTTTTGTCTAAAAGGGGTCCTTATGTATTACTTCTCTATGATTTTTTGGTGAAAATGTATCAATAAATTCTATTTTATGCAATGAGAAAAAAAAAGAATAAGTATACTATGGTAAAAAAAAAAAAGTATGGGTCATAAACAAAAACACTGCAAACATCAATTTTCTAGAACAATTCAAAGGTGTCGCAAATTTTTTTTTTTTTTTTTTTTACTTGAACAGCCTGAAAGCACGTTGATTATTGGTACTAAAATTTGTTTAAACTGGCTTGAGGCAACATTATTCTGCAAAATTACCTTTGATGGTCAGTTCCAGTATGTGACCTGACATGAACTTTGAGCAGCATCACAGTGTTAAACACGATGGCTCGACAGAAGGAGCTCTCAGAGATTGTTCATCGTTGCATTGTGCCCTTACATGATGCTGAGGACCTTAAATGCTGCCATGGCACAGTAAGAAACACCATCAAGCGTTTCAAAGAGACCTATTTGGTGAAAACTAGAGGCAATAGAGGTGCAAAATGGAAGTTAAAGTACCTTTGATGAAGCTAAATCAGAAACCAAGTACTATTCAATTATTTATTCCATGTAATTTTGTATAATATAGATAAAAATAAGTAAACAGATAACAATATATAGTAAAAACAAAAATAATTTGTTTTTGAGAGAAAAGATCAATATCAAGTGTGGCCACCCTTTGCTTTGATTACAGCATTTAATCTTTCAGGCATAGTTTTCACATTTTTTAGTTTTTTTTAGACTTTTGTCACCAGATGATTCTTTCCGACTACGATAATTCTTAAGTGCAACTTAGAAGCAGTGGTGGCTGGTATAGGGAAGCTGAAACCATCCTTTAAAAATAATGATTAGTCATGTCCTGTTTTCAATCATTCATTTAAATTACCATCACAGAAACTCTGAAAACTTTCAACATTATCAAGTCCGGCCAGTTTTCATTTATGACGCATACCTGTCAACTCTCACACATTCGGTGTGAGTTTAAGTGGCATATTTACGTTCCTATGCTGCAGTCAGCAATTATTCAATCAAGGCATATGTAGGAAATTCTCGCGTGGAATTGAAGTCCTTGTGCACTGCAGGGGTTGGAAGCAATGGAATTGCATAAAGATGTTTCAAATGATCTTATTTCATTTAAATGATCATGAAACACATGCATTGCTTCCAATCCCTGAATAAAGAAAAGTGTGAGAAGTCCTGAGTTGTAATCGGTAAGCATTATTAATGAAAACTGGTCACACCTGATAATGTTGAGAGTAATCAGAGTTTCTGTAATGGTAATTTAAATGAATGATTGAAAACAGTTTGTGACCGATCATTAATTTTAAGGGATTGTTTTGAGCCTCCCCTATCGCCAGTTCACCAGCTGCCATATACAGTTGCAAGAAAAAGCATGTGAACCTTTTGGAATTACCAGGATTTCTGCATAAATTGGTCATAAAATGTGATCTGATCTTCATCTAAGTCACAAGAATAGACAAACACAGTCTTCTTAAGCTCACAAACAATTATATGTTTTCATGTTTTTATTGAACAAAACATGTAAACATTCACAGTGCAGAGTGGAAAAAGTATGTGAACCCCTAGGCTAATGACTTCTCCAAGAGCTAATCGGAGTCAGTAGTCGGCCGACCTGGAGTCCAATCAACGTGACGAGATTGGAGGTGTTGGTTAAAGCTGCCCTGCCCTATAAAAAACACACCAGTTTTGAGTTTGCTATTCTCAAGAAGCATTGCCTGATGTGAACCATGCCTCGCACAAAAGAGCTCGCAGAAGACCTACGATTGAGAATTGTTGACTTGCATAAAGCTAAAGGGTTACAAAAGTATCTCTAAAAGCCTTTATGTTCATCAGTCCCCGGTAAGACAGAATGTCTATAAATGGAGACAGTTCAGCACTGTTGCTACTCTCCCTAGGAGCGTACGTCCTGTAAAAATGACTGCAAGAGCACAGCGCAGAATGCTCAGTGAAGTGAAGAAGAATCCTACAGTGACAGCTAAAGACTTACAGAAATCTCTGGCACGTGCTAACATCTCTGCTGACAAATCTACGACAAGTAAAACATTAAACAAGAATGGAGTTCATGGGAGGAAACCGCGGAGGAAGCCACTGCTGTCCAAAAAAAACACTGCTGCACGTTTGAAGCTTGCAAAAGAGCACCTGGATGCTCCACAGCACTACTGGCAAAATATTCTGTGGACAGATGAAACCAAAGTTGAGTTGTTTGGAAGGAACACACAACGCAATGTGTGGAGAAAAAAAAGCACAGCACATCAACATCTAAACCTCATCCCATCTGTGAAGTATGGTGGAGGGGCATCATGGTTTGGGGCTGCTTTGCTGCCTCAGGGCCTGGACGGATTGCTATCATCGACGGAAAAATTAATTCCCAAGTTTTTCCAAGACATTTTGCAGGAGAACTTAAGACCATCTGTCCGCCAATTTAAGCTCAACAGAGGATGGGTGATGCAACAGGACATCAACCCCTGCGCTTTTTGAAACTTTCTGAAAATGAACGAAAAGTTTGATACATTTGCATGTATCAACTCGAAAGATCTGATTCTTTGAAAAGAATTGAACTGCCCATCACTAGCAAGCGGTGCATTGCAATGGGGCCCAGCAGGTGTAAGGAGCCCGACAAATTATTCTATAAAATACCACTAATGCATTTAATGATCATCAAAATCAATAGTTTAGAGTTATATATGTCATTGGCAGCACAACCATACTTGTAAGCTCAATGTATACTGTATATCGCTCTTGACTAAACATAAGCCTCTATCATGGTTTTGATTTGAGTATGTGTGTTTTTTTTTTTTTTTGCCTAACTGAAATTCTATAAAAATGTATGTTTCAGTATAAATAAATAAATATTATTTGTATTCACCACTAAATGAGGTCGTTGCAAGTTACGTAGTTGGTCACGTGATCCCCGAAGCAAAATGTACACAAAGGTTGATTGTAGCATAGTGAAAATGGGGAAATCTTGTGCTGCTGTTGCTTGCACCAATAATAATGCCATTCAATCATCTGGAAAATACAGCAAAATAAGTTTCCATCAATTTCCACAAAATAATGAAGCCCTTTTGAAAGAGTGGCTTGTAAAATTAAGAAGAATTGACCTTGAAAAGCCTTACAAACCAACAAAACATTCAGTTCTTTGCTCAGAGCACTTTGAGAAAAGCTGCTTCACGCACCAGAAGTACACAGTAAGTCAACGGTTTTGTTGCAATGAAAACTGGTTTTAAAGTGAAGATTTAAAGAAATTAGTGGAAAATATATATTCAATACAAATATTAACCTTAAGCCTGAACGTCCCCATAACGGGGGCAATACAGCATGTTTCCTAATAGCAACCTAGTCATGGCATATCCTCTTAAAGCAAAGAAACTCCGCGAAAAGTTTGTGATGACCGTTTTTACCTATACCGAACACAATTCAAGTACCAAGCAAGTAAATAAGCATCTAGCAAAACATTAAATAAAATAAGATCAGTGCTCCATCGCAAGCATTTCTACTGAATTTGTGCTATGCATACAAACAATACCTCAAATGAAAAAGGACAGTCCACAGATTCCAACGATATAAGCCTTGTCATTTTAAATTGACACCACACTCAAAGAACAGCAGGCATACACTTTAAATGCTACAGAGATGAGCAAAAATTTTTCTTACCTTTGATATTTTGTCATAAAAGCTGTTTGTGGGTAAATCTGCGTTTGCTATTGTTTTAGCCAGTCTATCTGAGAGTCCTCTCGCCATTATGCTATGCACTGGAAGACCTCAAAAGTATAATCACTTAAATGGTTTGTTTTTTGTATTTTCGCTATAATTAACAGCTAAATATTCAACTATTGTTTTCAAAGCCAGTTTATGACTGAGAATCCTTGCGCCAATATGCACAAGTTCAAACACAGCACAGCTATACAAACGCTAAATTGACCAGTGAATATATAGTCTGTTGAGCTAGTGCTGTGGAAGGTTCAATATCCGGTTATACATGCGACCTTTTAGAGCAAGGAAATAAATTTTTTGTATAAATAATAATTATCGATGCATTCCCATCCCATCAAAGCCATCTTCCTGGGTTACTTCGGGGATCACATGACTTACACTACGGTTTCTGTATCCAGTGCAAGGCCTCCATTGCTCTGCTTGCTGTCTTCTGAAGTTCTGAAGGAAGCACACTTGCTGAGAAATGCTAATTTGTCCAATGACCTTGTTCCCTGTCATTTGTAATAACTTGCATTGACGTCATGTCAATTTCTCCTCCACCTTTTAGCAAGACGCAAGTGTTCTATATTATCCTGGAACCATCCAAATCAAGCTTTGGTCGCTCCCAACAGTCACTTGCTTACATGTCTGGCCTCAGTCGGTAGGCCAGCGTTTGACTTTCAAATATTCACACAAAATCCATGCAAGGTCTGTGATTGGCTCACAGTCGAAAGGGTGCCCCGCCCCTTTAGACAGACTTAAAAATAAATAAAATACCACAGTTCTGTATTCAACGGAAGTCCCGCCTCCCGGCTCGTGTTTATACGAGTATTCATCTGAGTGGCAGCAGAGTCTCTGGGCAATGAGCGAGTCGGGAGGCGGGACTTCCATTGAATGCGCGAAGCCATTTGAAGCATAACTGTGGTATTTTATTATTTTTAGTGAAAATAACCGCGTTTCTAGAGTTCTGAGGATACGAGTGGACAAAGCAGACTTGGATTATACTGGACAATGGTTTGAAAGTTTGTCAATGGACGTTTTGTGGAGTTTTCCCATTGCTACTGGGTGACCCCATTTGCTTCCAGCAAAAAAGGATTTTGGATAATTTTTCAAAACTCTCCAGTGGCCATAAAGTTGCTCCAGGTGAAGAACAATTTCGTCCGTTCAAGACATTTAATGGTGAGTAATTGATATACAAATTATAGTTTTTGGGTGGAGTATCACTTTAATCTAGCTGATGCAATCATGCCCTTCGAGCTATAGCTAATGCCAATTACAGTGAAATACGTTATGTAATTTGAGTATTATTTAATTTAGCCTTTATTAAACTGGGGAATCCCACTGAAATAAACAAAATGCAGACATGGCCAAACATTATCCTGTTCAAAACCTAACAACCACTCCAAGAGTAAACGCAAGCAAGCCACAATCTAATTTTTAAGCTCATGTCAAATAAGATTCACAAATGCCGTTGCTGGCCAGCTAACTCATATACGATTGGTGGTGCTCGCCAAAAGGTCACCCAATCAGCCAAGAGCAGAAAACATGAATATTCATATATTCACTTCATTAGTGACGTAAGGGCTAAACGCTGGCTATACGAAAGGAGAAGGGTTGGCTTGTGAGCTGACGTGTCGGTTGTCGCGGTGTGTTTGGTGTTAGAGCAAACGAATATTAGCATGGAATTTTTCTTGTTTAAAATAAATAAATAAATAAAATTGGATCGCAATAGTTCAATATCTGGGAGTTGTTTAGAGCAAGCCCATGCCTTTGGGTAATAATGTGGAAGGGGTTGGGTGGAAGATCGTTAAGGGTAAGAGAGAGAAGCGGAAAGAACGGGAGGAAATATCTCAGGAGGGTGAGATGGAGAGCAATGTGCAAACTAAAGTAATGCGACAAGTACAAAACAGAGATGAATCTTTTAAGGTTCTTATAAGAGTAAAAAGTGGATCAGGGTTCTCCTCTGTCAATCCCCTTAAGTTGGCGAGAGAACTAAAACCGTTGGGTGAGGTATTAAATGTCTCAATTTTGAAAAGTGGAATGATGTCTATCTTCTGTAAGACTGCTGCTCAACAAGCCAGCGCTCTTAGAATCAAAAGTATACTCGGTAAAGATGTTGAAGTGTTTAAACCACGCAGTAATACAGGGGTCAAAGCAGTAATTTATAATGTGTCTACTGAAGTGTCTGAGTTCGAGCTGCTAGCTAATCTGAAAGGGGGGGACATACTTGAAGTTCGGCAAATGGGCAATAGAGGAAATAAAGGATATACTCCAGTCCTTATTACCTTCAGAGATGGTAAACTACCAAGGAAAGTGACATTAGGATACATTAGTTACTCTGTGAGAGAATATGAAAGACCTCCGTTGAGGTGTTTTAAGTGCCAGAAGTTTGGCCATGTGGCTGCTGTGTGCCAATGAATCAGAAGATGCAGAAGGTGTAGCAAAGACCATGATGGGAAGGATTGCAGTGAACCAGTTAAATGCTGCAATTGTGGAGGAAAACACCTTGCTTGCTTTAGAGGATGCCCAAATTCAATAAGAGCGATGAATGTGGAGAAGGTTAAAGATAATAAAATATCATATGCAGAGGCAGTGAAACGGGTGGATGGCATGAGAGAGGCAGGGCAAGATCGAGCTGGGATGACATGCAGTAGTCCTGTTAGGGCTTGCTCTTCTGATGATTCTGTTGTGGTCAATAAAAAACCTCTGCTAGCATTCATAGTGGAAGCAATGTGGAAAGTAAAACTGGGTGCAAACAAAAAGTCAGATGTTGTAAGAGAAATAACTGCTGCAGCTGAGAGGATATTGGGCTTTAGGGATATTAATTCTGAAGAGGTGTGGAAGTGTACTTATTCCCAGGATAGTGCAGCTGAAAGGCAGCAAGGAGGACGAAGTCAAGAGGTGGATAATTCTGAGTTTGGGTCTGAAGTAGCTGAAATGTTAAGTGAAGATGAGCATGATGATGATAATTAGGGCTCTATCTTTCACACTGCCCTACCCGTTGCCACTACCCGCTACCCATGAATTACGCATTTAGCAGCTTCCACTATCCCTAAACGGTATCTTGCGGCCACACTACCCGCTATACATTATAACGAATCCTTTTTTTGCGCCTGGAGGTGTGCTCGAGGGCGTGTTTATGCGCTTTCCCTACAATTGCTATCTTGACCACTCAGGTTAGGGAAAGTGCATAGCGGGTCCTCAAACCACCCGCTACCCATTTGGCAATTGAAGACACGGTTTCTCTCCCCCTATGCGACCTAACAGCGACAAATGGGCTACAATCAGTTCAGAAAAATAATTAATTATAATTAGGTCTATGCACTGGCACTCAGCGACGTAACTTTTTTTCCAGCGAGAGTGGCATTTCAGAATTCTTCAGCGAATGAAGGTAATTCTGGTGAAAAACATTTTCCAATCGGACAGCTGTCTATTTTTTTTTTTTTTTTTTTACAGCAGGTTGCGTGACTGTGCTGCAAAAACAGGTGTGCGTTCTTGTCGCTGAAATTACCTTCATTTGCAAAAGAGTTCTGAAATTCCGCTCTCGCTGGAAATAAAAAAAAAAAAATTACCGTTGATGAGTGCCAGTGCATAGACCTATTTATAATTAGATTATTTTTCTGTACTGAATGTAGCCCATTATTTTGTTTGTTCGGTAGTTCATTTTTGGGAGGATTGTCATTTTAACCGTTGCTATTCTGCCTAAGAGGGACAGTGGAAGGTTCATCCAGCGGTGGAGATCATCACTTATTGCTTTGAGTAATGGGGTGAAGTTAAGCTTATTCAGCTCTGACAGCCTGATGGATACATTAATGCCAAAATAGGTGATGTGACTTGTGCATATGGGAATTGGTAGTGCAAGGGCGGAGACATCCAAGTTGTTGCCATGTAGTGGGAGTGTATGGAGGATTTGGTCCAGTTAACAGAGAATGACAATAATCAGAAATAAGGGAGAAAGATTCCATGACCATAATTATTTTTTGCAGTGATGAATGAGGGTTTTGTAGGAAAACTAAAATATCATCTGCCTAGAGACTAATCTTGTGATGCATGTTTGGGGCCTGGATTCCTTTAATATGTGTTCTGCCGAACGGCTGTTGCCAAAGGTTCAATGAACATGGTGAACAGAGAGGGAGAGAGAGGACATCCTTGCCTAGTCCCTCTGTGCAGTGTGAAGCTTTGTGAAGATTGTCCATTGGTGCTAACAGTGGCTGAAGGAGAGGTGCACAGAGTTTTCACCCAGCTAATAAATGATTCCCCAAAGCCAAATCTGTGCAATGTGTTAATGAGAAATAACCAGGCTACTCTATCAAAAGCTTTTTCTGCATCTAAGGTGGCTATGACAGATTTTTTTTGTGATGTGATGAGGTGTAATGTATTAAACTGAATAATCTGCATGTTGTTGGATGAGTTTCTGCTTTTAATAAAACCTGTTTGGTCTGGGTGTATTATGGATGGGATGATGTTTTCTAATCTGTGAGCCAGTGCTTTGCTAATGATTTTTATGTCCACATTGAGAAGTGAAATGGGGCGAAAGCTCCACGGGAGTGTTGGATCTTTGTTTGGTTTGAGGAGGAGCGAGATTGAGGCTGTATTCATGGTAGTTGGCAATCTGACATTTTGTTTTATTTCTATAATCATTTTTTTAAAGACTGGGGCCAAGGTGGACCAGAAGTGTTTATAAAACTCAGCAGGGAAGCCATCAGGTCCTGGTGCTTTGTTATTGGGCACACAGCTGAGAGCAGTATAAAGTTCCTTTTGAGTTAATGGTAAATCCAGCACATTTTTTTGTTCAAAAGTGAGTTGCGGTTAATCAATGCTGTTGAGAAATAAATTAATGTCTTCCACATTTGGATTTTTTTTCTGAAGAGTACAGATTCCAATAAAAATCTATAAAGATTTTATTTATTTCTTCCGGTGAGTTTGTAGGCCTTCCTGCTGAGTCCTTGATGGTGGAAATGATAGTTTTCTCTTTGTTTTGTTTGATTTGGTTTGAAAGATATTTACTAGATTTATTACTGTGGTGGAAATTTTCTTGAAGGAGTCTATATCAAAAATTGAGTTTTTTTATTTAAAATTTAATTTATTTGAAGTTTACACTGTCTTAAAGCCGCACTATGTAGTTATCGCCAGATTAGCTTGTGGTGTCCCCCTGCAGTTGATGAACGGTATTGTCTGTAATAAACTGCCGTAAAATCTGTTTACCTGTGCATTTGTTGACAAGCCAACTACACCAGTGAACTTTTTGAGTAAAAAAAAAAAAAAACAGAAATTGAAGAAGGACATGTAATGTGCGATCCGATCAACCATGTCTTCATACCAGGTATGGGAGACTTATAATCGGTCTAACTCACATAGATGGCGAAGTCCACACTACATCTTAAACGACAATGATAATGGCGAACAACATCGTTGCCGTCACTTTCAGAGCAATTTTATGCACGTGAGGAAAACTGACCACCAATCGAAATCAGTCAGAATTTACAGGGCTTCGCATTCATTCAACATGGCAGATGACATCGCAAAGAAAAAAGGGCTCTGACACAGCTGGAACGCACAACATCAATGTTTACACAACAATATCGTTCATCAGTGTCGATGCTCAAATCGTTATGGTTATGGTTATCATTATAGTTATCTTTCTCAGTGTGGACGGCTCTTTATAGCATTTTATGCACGCACTTTGAATGTCAGGAACGAAACCTAACATGGAAGTTGGCGTCGCTTACATGCACTGCTGCTACTACTAATCCTAGCCCTAACCGGCATCAATACATTTTTGCTCTGCTAAAGAGTGAGTGGACGTCACTTACATGCAAAGTCACTGTTCGAATAGGCAGTCCGTTTGCAGAATCTGACCACAAAGTCGTCATGCACAGAACTGATTAGCTTGTGCAATAAAACAAGAGGGCAGCAGGGAGTTGACAGAAAATCCCTGAAACGACATGAGTACATGCTAACTCAGATCATTACCCTATCCTTTCGAAATGAAACACGACAAATTTTCTACCTTTAGTATACGGGACTGAAGCACACGTCGTGACGAATTCATCTGTGGCTGAGGGGGATGCGTCCCAATGACCGGGAAGGGCTCGCTCCTGCACCAGTGAGAGGAGAAGAATGCGGGGCAGGCAACCCGATCCATATACATAAAGGAGATGGACTCGAACTTGGGGGCGGCTAGACAGTAACTTTATTAAGGCACTCGATAGCCATGCGTAACGCCCAACGAGTGGTCCACCGTTTTCCTACTCTAATTCTCACTCTCACAAGTAATCTGCACAACACCAGATCCTTATATATCATCACGTTGCGTGCAAATTCACGTCATCACATTGATTCCAGGGAACTTGTATCATTCAGTCACACGCGCATACCGGTTTATCATGCTCGTTACAATGTTTATGATCACACATTTTGACTGACGACTAGTTTAGAAATGTTCGCCAGCTAACGATAGTATGACAACTAGCTAGCATGTCAGATACCAGCTAGCTAGATAAATCGCTGGAGACAATTATTTGACTGAGCATAAACGGGGTACTAGATGATTTCAATGACACAGCCTGACACAAAGCAAGTTCAAACACACTAGAACCAGAACTAGAATGAAGGATTAAGCTAACAATATGTACTTACTTGTCCAAAAGTAAAAGTAACGGACAACATCCTCAGGTCGCTCGCCAGCTTAATGAAAGCCGGTCGGACATCCCTCATCCTCTAGTCTTTCAGCTCTCACCTTTGCCTTCTTTGGTTTCCTCGCCACTTCAGACAGCCATTACAACCACTTCCGACTCTGCTTCATTCTACATTCACTTGCTGGTCTTGAGAGATGTGGGGGACGGGGATTGTGGTACATATGCCGTAAAGCAGTTTGAAGTTTGTGGTGCTTTTTTGGGCCTGGGTTCCTATCCAAAACCCAAAGTTACATAGTGCCAGTGAAGGCGATGCAGGCGCGATCGAGCCATGACAAAATTGTCGTTTGACCTGTTCTGAGTTGATGTATCGCCAGAATGATCTTGGAAATATATATTTGAGAGTGAAAAAACTACATAGTGCTGCTTTAATTTGTTCTGGGATTCCTCTGTTGGGTTACTGGCATTAATGATTTTGAGTTGTTTAATTTTATATTACAATTCAGCTTCTTGTTGATTTTTTCTTTTTTTGTAAACGGAGTGTGAAATTATTATTCCTCTTTAAAACAGATTTACCTGTTTCCCATGAAAGGGTTGGTGATGAATTAGGGGAATCATGTCTAGGAAGGATGCCCATTCTTTTTTGATGAGACCGTCAAATTTGGGATCTGTAAGTAGCGATGTGTTAGAGCGCCATCTGGTGCAGCGTTTTTGTGGCTTGGGTGTAATTCCATCTGAGGGACACAGGGGAATGGTCACTGATGATAATAGGATGGATCTTGTAGTCTGAAATATTTGACATCATGGAGTTGTTGGAGAGGAAGAGGTCAATGCGTGAATATGAGCGATGAACCAGGGAGAAAAATGATTATTCTCTAGTGGCTGGATGTTGTAGACACCAACCATCGCCAAGACCAAAATCAATCATGCACTGTCTTATTGTTTGTGATGATTTCCAAATATGTTTTTTACTCGGGGTATTTGATCTGTCTAATGGTAGGTCAATAACGGTGTTAAAATCACCTCCAATTATGATTTGGGAGTTAGAAATCTTGGATAAGGATTAAAAAAAGTTATGAAAAAAGGGTGGGTCATCTGAATTTGGGCCATAAAGATTACCTATTGTTACTGGGCTATTGTTGATGGATATATTTATGATGATAAAGTGCCCTTCTGGATCTGTGATTGTGTTGTTATGTACAAATGATAGAGATTTGTTTATTAAAATACTTACTCCTCTTTGTTTTTTTTTATTGTAATGAGCTAAGAAGAATGTTTCAATTGTGAAGACTTTAACTTATTGTGGTTTAGTGCTGTTTTTCTTGTATTAAGCAGATATCAGCTCGAAGTTCGGTCAGATGGTTAAATATTTTTGTTTTTGTTTTTTTTTTTGCCTGAGAGCCAATTCCCAGACATTTCAAGACGAGACAAATGTTATTGATGACATGTACAAAGACTTGTAATGAAAGTTGATGAAGGGGTGAATCTATATAAGCCTGAGAATGTGTATGAGTCAGTGCATGTGATAATATTTCTTATAATTTTTTCCCCCATATGAAGGCCTGCAAACATAGAACACATAACAGTGAAATACAGACAATACAAGCATAAGAAAACAAGCAACATAAATACATTGAGGGACTGGCACAGAATACAGTGACAAAAAAAGTAATGCAGACCAACAAGTTTAGTGCTGGAGTGAGACAGGTTGAGACAGGTTGTCTCTCATACTGTGTGTTTGTAGATCCAGATTACAACCCCAATTACGAAATAGTTGGGACAAAGTGTAAATTGTGAATAAAATCAAAACGCAATAACTTTCAAATGACACCAGCCAGTGTTTTACACACAATAGAACAGAAATAACATAGCAAATGTTGAAACTGAGAAATTTTACAATTTTATCCACAAAATGAGCTCATTTCAAATTTGATGGCTGCTACAGGTCTCAAAAAAGTTGGGACAGGGGCCTGTTTACCATCGTATGGGCTTTGAGGAGACAAGTTTCCTGAGTTTAGCCATTGGAATTTGATCCCACTCTTTTTTAATACAGGCTTCCAGCTGCTGGAGAGTTTTGGGTCTCCTTTGACGAACTTTTCGTTTAATTATGCACCAAATGCTCCCAATTAGTGAAAGATCAGGACTGCAGGCAGGCCAGTTCAGCACATGGACTCTTCTACTACGAAGCCATGCTGTTGTAATAGCTGCGGTATGTGGTTTTGCATTGTCCTGCTGAAATATACAAGGCCTTCCCTGGAATAGATGTCGTCTGGAGGGGAGCATATGTTGCTCTAAAACCTTTATATACCCTTCAGCATTCATGGTGCTTTTTAAAACATGCAAGTGTCCCACACCATATGCACTAATGCACCCCCATACCATCAGGGATGCTGGCTTTTGAACTGAACGCTGATAATAGGAGGGGTGGTCTTTCTCCTCTTTAGCCCAGAGGACACGACACCCATGATTTCCAACAAGAATATCAAATTTGCACTCGTCTGACCACAGGACACTTTGCCACCTTTGCAACAGTCCATTTTCAATGAGCCTTGGCCCACAGAACATGGCGGCGCTTCTGGATCATGCTCAACAATGGCTTGCTTTATGCATGATAGAGTTTTAGGTGGCATCTGTGGATGGCACGGCGGATTGTGTTTACAGACAGTGGTCTCTTGAAGTATTCCTGGGCCAATTTAGTAATGTCAATGACGGAATCATGCCGGTGAGTGATGCAGTGGCGTCTGAGGGCCTGAAGATCACGGGCATCCAGTAAAGGTCTTTGGCCTTGTCCCTTACGCACAGAGATTTTTCCAGTTTCTCTGAATCTTTTGATGATGTTATGCATTGTCGATGATGAGAATCTCAAAGCCTTTTCAATTTGACACTGAGGAACATTGTTTTTAAAGTATTCCACAATTTCTTTATGCAAGCCTTCACAGGTTGGAGAGCCTCTGGCCATCTTTACTTCTGAGAGACTCAGCCTCTCTAACACATCCCTTTTATAGCCAGTCATGTTACACACCTGATGCCAGTTAACTTAATTACTTGCTAAATGTTCTTTCAGCTGATTCTCTCATATATTAATTGCTTTATCAGCCCTTTTTTTTGCCTGTGTCCCAACTTTTTGGAGACCTGTTGCGGCCAGAAAATTTGAAATGATAAAAATGTAAAATGTCTCAGTTTCAACTTTTGAAATGTTATCTGTGTTCTATTGTAAATAACATACTGGCTCATGTGATCTGAAAGTCATTGCATTTTGATTTTATTCACAATTTACACTTCATCCGAACTATTTCGGAATTGGGGTTGTAATTTCTTTCAGCGCTTTGTTATCGGAGGTGACAGTCGAAAGTTTTGGTTTTGACGGAGGCAAACTTGTTAGTAAAGTTGTTGACGGTATGTTTTAGTGCATTGTTTTCTTTAGTTAGGAAGTCTATTTGTTCCTGGCTGTATTTAAGCCAATGGCGCAATGACTGGAATTCCTTATGGAGATAAATGAGAGCGATTCTGTTGTCAAGTCCGGTGAGTTTATTTTCAATTGAAATGAGTATATCGCTTCCCTGGGTGCAGCAGGGTGTTTCGGGGAAGTGGATGGTGTTCACCGAAATGCACTTGGATTTTTTCCGGAGGAGCGGTCCCGCAGAACTCGCCCGGAGCCCAGAGTACTGGAGTTAGAGTCACCCTGGCCTGCCGTCAAGCGGTCTGTGTACGACTCAGTGCGTATTGCCTCAGCACTCTCCTGCGGGCTGAGATTGCTCTGGGTGTCGGGGATCTCATCTCAAACAGAGCTCTACAGCCTGGAGTTGTCTCCCTCGCTGAAACTCAGCTGCTTTACAGACGAACCAGGAAGGTTAAAAGTGCCAAATTGGAGTTCAGATGCGTCCTTTTGCTCTCCCTTGCTGAGCCCAGGTGTCTTTATGGCTTCTAGTTTCGGTGGGAGGACTCCTGTAGACATTGGCTCCGGACATTTCTGGCATTTGCCCTGGATGGACGGTAATTTTTCGACACATCGAGGGTTTGGAGTGCAATGGTTATATGTCCAAAATTTCGAATTTGAGATTTATATACTAAAACAAGTGGTTTCTGATGCTAATCCTTGGAGCACAAACGTGATATGTCCAGCTGGCAGGAGAATTGGCCATTTAAAATAGTATTATGTCCATCAATGCAGAAACCTTTGGAGAACAGAAGTGCTGTGTCCGGACAGACAACTTCTGTGCTCCAAGGTATCCTGTGTAGATGTTGACATATCACAGGGTTTCGGCTACATGTAATTGATTGTGGCACACCGCCACGGCAAAATAAAAGCCGCCACGCCTATGTAAAATGACTTTACATTAACTCCAAAAAGCCTAAGGACAATCAGGTGTTGCCAGTTCTCCTTGTCAAGTTAAAATGAGCGCTAATAGTTCTTGACCTGTTGTCAATCATTTTTCTTGATGAACACGTTTTCCAATGAATAAAAATTAGCCAACGGCAGTAAAACGCGCTGCTTTCTTCTTAATGCAATGTGTGCAATGATTAGAGAAAAAAATATTTTGTTCACTTTGCAAAACGATAAACTACGATGGAAAAGGAGAAAAAACTGGAGCACTCGGATACCAAAAAGCCTTTAATAGTACGAATCGGAGAAAAAACTGACGCGTTTCGACGTTATCACGTCTTCATCAGAGTCAGACAATTCACAATGAATGTCTCATTTAAAAGTTTCCAACAGATGGTCAATTAACAATTATCAAACAAAACATTAATATGAAAAACAACCAATTATGACGTCACACACAAGTTAGCCGTTCACAAGAACACTTAACAAAATTATACTCTGAAAACATAATTTACAAAAAACATGAAAAATTAAGTTCCTCATTGAGACCGAACGGTTATGAAGCGTATAAATCCAAAATGCTCTCTGATGGAGCAAACGATTGACAATGTCACCTCCCCTCGAAGATGGGTAGATTTTCTCAATTCCCCAAAACCGCACAGAAGCAACAGAACCGTGATTAGCTTGCACATAATGACGTGCAATAGCGTAATCAAGGTTTTAGTTCGAATCGCTGTTTTATGTTCCGAAATACGAATTTTCAACGAGCGTTTAGTTTGACCCACATAGACTGGACACTTAAGTATATAAACCACATGGGTTGTATCACAATTGATGATTTTATTTTGTATTTTTTCCGAACGTGGATGAGTAAACTCTTTTTAGTTTAGAAGAATTTGAGCATTGAACACAATGACCACATGGATAAAAACCATGAGGTTGACTAGGTAACCATGAGGAACTTAAAGGTCTTTGAATCTCAGAGTGAACAAGGCGATCTCTTAGATTTGGCGAACGCCTAAATGAAAAAAGGGGGAGATTAGAACTCATTTGCTGTAAAGCAGGGTCACTTTTAAGTATACTCCAATGTTTTAAAATAATGTTCTTGATTTTACCAGCCAATGGTGAAAACTCAGTAGAAAAACAAATGCGCGACTGACTTGGAGCCTTTGGCTTTCTAATTAAGAGTGTTCTTCGATTTGACCGTGCTGCTCTCTGATAGGCCGAAGAGATTTGCGTCATAGGGTATCCCCGCATTTTGAAACGTTCAATTAATTCACTACTTTTTGACTCGAATTCTTCATCAGTACTACAATTCCTACGCATTCGCAAAAATTGCCCAATTGGAATATTACTGATTAAATGTTTGGGATGATTACTATCAGCTCTTAGCAAGGTGTTTCTGCTTAAGGGTTTACGAAAAATCGTACTTTCAAGCCGGTTATTAAATTGAGATCCAGAAAATTAATACTGGTACTGTTGTAATCCATAGTGAACGAAAGATATGACGTGGTTGCATTTAAATATTCCAGAAAGTTTTTTAATTCAGTCACCGTACCTTTCCAAATGCATAAAATATCGTCAATATACCTTTTCCATAAATAGATATTCGAATAAAAAAAGGATTAGTAACAACATTTACAAATTTAACTTCCCAAAGGCCCATAAAAGGCATGCATATGAAGGACAAATACCCATAGCTGGTGCAAGTTAGGTTTCCAATACTTAAAAAATTCTTAGACAGAATAATTTCAAATGTCAATAATAACTCATTAGGTGGTAAAAAACTGGACGAGCACCAAGGTAATAGCCAGTAGCCCAATGTCATGGGGAATACATGTATATAGGTTCTGTACATCCAAGGTTACCAATAGATCATCACGCATACAATTTCCCTCAAGTATGTTTAAACATCAACTGTGTCTCCCAAATAGGACGGAAGATCAGAAACATACCTTTTAATGAAAAAATCTACAAATTGAGACAAAAGTTAGACTACCAATACTGGCAACAATAGGACGTAAGGGAGGATCATCAACTGACTTGTGAATTTTAGGTAGGCCATAAAACACAGGACAAATTGGATGTTTAATTGTAAAAAATTCTTTTTTCTTGAGATGTAATCCAACCCCTTTTGAAGATTCTAAATAGTTGTCTATAACTAATTTAATCTCATTAGTGGGATTAGAAAGCCGAATATAATAATCAGTATTGTTTAACTGCTTATTAATATTTGAATCATATTGAGCCAAGTTCATCACCACGACGGAACCGCCTTTGTCGGCTGGACGAATGACAATACCTTCCTTCTTTTCCAAATCAAAGCTTTGAATTCTGTAACAGATAAATTTTTCTTAGTTGATTGGACTTTCTGACACAACTTCGCCAAATCATTTTCAACTAAATGACTGAATGTTAAGATAGTAGGATTCAAATTACTAGTAGGCAAAAATAAGGACTTCTTCCTAAACGGAGTAATTTCTCTATTTAAACCTTCATTAACAGAATTCAAACTTGCGTAATTCTTAATTATGGGAACATCAGGTCTACTTGAGAAAAACATTTCAAATGAAGTTGACGATAAAATTTAAAAGCATCTACCTTAAGTTTGAATGGATCACAGGAATTTAGGCGAAAAGAGAGACCTTTAACAAGAATATTTTCTTCTACATCTGTAAGTCTCACGTTTAGAAATATTAATCACAGTTTCTTCCTGTTGCGTTGAGATTTCCGAAGAAATGGATCTCCTTTTGATGGTGAACCAGAGGCTCCATGTCCATCAGTATCACTAAATTCTGACGAATCCATTTTCGCAGTGGAGAGTTTCAACTCCTTGTCCTTTTTAGTCCAAGGAGCACGTTGCCGAAAAAAAGGTTCTCCTTTTTGCCAATTTAAATAGTTACTTCTGCATAGTCTCTAGTGTCCCTTTCATATTTCTTTAATTTATAAGCTTGCAAATCTTTCTGAAAGGAGGATAGTGACTGGGAAAGCTTTTTAAAGATCATGTCGTAATTCTTAGTCGTAGTTATTTTGAGTTGCCCTGATATCCTTAAAACCATTGGATTGATTGACATAAAATTACAACTGATTTGTAGCTAAGTTACCCTTATTCTTTATACTCAATACATTTGACCATTGTGCTATGTTACCAAATGTGCAAAGATTATTGGAGCACATAAGTAGGCTAATATGTCCATTTTTGGTAATTTTGGCTGTTATGCAATACTTCAACACAATTGAATCATTATATATTCAAAGACAAGTGTAATACCCAGCAGTGAATGTGTAAAGTCTATAAAACATCTGACTTCATACAGCATTCACAAAGTTTAAAATGGGGTTTTCTCAAAAGTGCTGAAATGGACATATAACCATTGCGCTCCAAACCCTCGATATAAAGTGACGTTTTTTCCGTACATGGTGTCTGTGCTTGAATTAAGCTACCGAAGTTTGCATTCTGTGGTGTTTTAGCTCTCTGGTTTATTGTGAGGTATTTGGAAATGCACTATACTCTTCATTAGTGAAGTTCATTAGTGATTGTTTATTCAGCTTTGGCTAACAAAAGATCCAAAAGACCTTGTATCTATTATTCTAATGCTTATTCAACATTCTGCCCACTGATCGGAGACATTATTTTCAAGCTAAATCCTGGTCTTGGCGCAAATCAAGCCGCGATTATTACTACGGTTCCTCATCGTTCGTCTAATTTGACTTTTTGCTTACTGAACACTTGCTCTTTGAAGAATAAATCGGTTTCATTTTAAGACAATGTTAAAGATTGCAGGGCTGATATGTTTGCCATCACTGAAACCTGGTTAACCTTGAATGATGCTGCTGTATGTAGAGATCACTCCTCCTGGGTACAGATTGTCCCCGGTCGGATCGCAGCGGGGAGGGTACTGCACTCCTTTTTAAAGACAGTCTCAACATTTTGAATTCTCAGAATATTTGATTGATAGTTCATTGTTCACAGTTTAAACTTGTGATTGTGTACAGGCCACTGTACTCTGCTGCTCACCCTGTTACCTCAAGTATTTTTTTCTCTGAATTTGGTGAATATTTGGAATCTTTGGTACGATCTAAGGTGCCACTATGCATATCCGGCAACTTTAATTTCCATCTTGATGTTAGTGACGATGTAGATACTATTACATTTGTAGATTTATTGGAATCATTGTGTCTTACTCAACATGTTAAATCACCTACGCATGTGATGGGACATATCTTGGATCTGGTGATTACTCGTAATTCTGATGATGTCATCAAAGGCACTCCTATCCTAGATAGATTTATTTCTGATCATTGCTCTGTTCTGTGCAGTCTTAGTGCTCCCAGGGTATTGCCTACCATGAAACACATCAGTTTCAGGAAGCTCAAGTCCTTGGATCTTGATGCATTTAGAAAGGATATTGCCTGTAGTGATTTATGCAATAGCACTTCTACTGATTCCAACGTACTTGCAGAGCTGTATAACAACTGCTTGCGCTCCATTTTGGACCGCCATGCACCGATTGCATCAAAAAGAGTTCTTGCTCGTCCTACTGTTCCTTGGATGAATAGCGAGATCATTGAAGCCAAACGTCAACGTTGAAAAGCAGAGATGAAATGGAGATCTTCAAAATGCCATTCTGATCTAGCTATATTTAAGATAAAGAGACACTATGTGACCTTTCTGATGAACAAGGCTCGGCGGGTATACTATAGTAATCTTATTGCGGAAAACGGCAATGATCAAAAACACCTGTTTAAAGTGAGCAAGAACCTTCTGAACAGCACAAGTACCCCTGTCTTGCCACCACATGATGATAAACAGCTGTTAGCTTATGAGATGGGCGTGTTTTTCATAAATAAAATCGCGGATCAAAACTTGATAATCACGATCAAGTTCTTGAAATCGACCCTAGTGATATCAAAATTGATCTGCCAATTTTCAAGTTTAATTCATTGTCTCAAGAAGAGGTGTATGATTTGGTTCGATCATCAAGCAGGAAGTCTAGTAGCTTAGACCCAATTCCCACAAAACTAGTTTTGGACTGTTCGGATATCCTCCTTCCAATAATTACTAAGATGATCAATTTTTCTTTAGAAAATGGTGCCTTTCCATCTGTGTGGAAAAATGCTTTGGTTTTGCCTTTACTTAAGAAAGATGGTTTGGAACCTGTATTTAAAAATTATAGGCCTGTCAGCAATCCACAGTTTGTGTCTAAAAACTCACATCATATGAAAGTGCAGTAGTTAAAGTGAAATGATATCATCATCACCCCAGATATGAACATGAATAACTTATTTCCAATGTTAGTTCTACAGCACGGAAACTGCTGACTTGAAAGTGAAGAATGATATCCTATTAAACATGAACTGCATATTACATTGCTTGTTTTGTTAGATTTGAGTACGGCATTTGACATTATCGATCATCATATCCTACTGTTCAGACTTAGATCTGCTTTTGGAATTTGTGGAACAGCACTGGCTTGGTTTGCATCCTATCTCAGTGGCCGAACAAATATCAATTGACAGTTTCCCATCTAAGAACTTTGAATTGTCATGTGGTGTACCTTAAGGCTCATGCCTTGGCCCACTGCTGTTTGTTATTTATGCTCGCAAGATATTCAAAATCGTGTACAAGCACTTGCCTGGGATTCGCTGCTATGCGGATGACAGTCAACTCTATTTGTCCTTCTGCCCCAGTGCTACTGTTAATCAACAGACTACCTGGGCTGGAATGGAAAGCTGTATTGATGACATACATGACTGGATGCTGAACGATAAATTGAAACTTAATGATGACAAGACCAAGTTTCTAATCATTGGTACATCACAGCAACTTGCCAAAGTAACAATCTCTAGTCTTCGTGTTTGCAACTCTACAATTACTCCTGTGTCATCTGCAAGGAACTTGGGCTCGTGGTTCGATTCAAAGCTCACTATGGCAACCCATATAACCAGAACATGTAACTCCGCTTTTTATTACCTATACAATTTGAGGCAAATAAGAAAGTATCTGTCGAAAGAAAACACAAAAAGTCTGGTCCATGCACTAATTTTAAGCGGACTTGATTATTGCAGTAGTTTATTATATGGCCTTCCAGAGCATCAACTTAAACTCCAGCGTGTTCAAAACATGAGTGCCAGATTAATATGTAAAGAAAGCAAGTATTGCCATATAACTCTTTTATTAGTGGAATTGTACTGGCTACCAGTGAAGTTTAGAATTGAGTAAGATATTATTAATTGTTACCTGAGGCCAAATTATGGCCATCGGGTATTGCGAAGACCTTGCATCCGTCTGTGTAGACAATAACTCCTTTCCTATTAATGTCAGGGTAATGAAATTCACAGGACTGTTCTTGGGACATATAGCTTGGACAAGTTCAAAGATGGGTAACCTTGACCTACTTTAAGGGGTCAAAAGGTCACATTCTTTGTAAACACTGTTTCCTTGCTTACATCCACTATTTTTGTAGTCGCACGTAAAATTTACAGCGTGTATGTTCTGGATAATCAGCTTGCAGAACATTAAAGGTGGATGACCTTGACCTGGTTAATGGGGTCAAAAGGTCACATTGTTTCTGAACAGTGTTACTTTCATTACGTCTTTGCACTACCATGACATTTTTTGGTGTAGCTATGTCAAATTCATAAGGTGTACTCACTGGATAAACAAGTTGGAGGACATGGAAGCTACATGGCCTTCACCTACTTTAAAGGGGTCAAAAAGTCATATTCTTTGTCAGCAGTGTTTCGTTGATTACATCCACTATTGTTTTTTTTTTTTTTTTCTGAGGCCTCATCAAGTTCACAGGGTGTTTGTTCAGGGACTCGACTTGGAGAACAATGGATGTGGAATGTACACCTCATGTTACAACCCTTCCATTGTGATTTACCATGTATATTTCAAAGGAAGCAACCATGTTCATTACATGGTCATTTCCTATTAAACATACCTTTTGCAATTCAATGTTTCTTTATTGATTTCATCCAAAAACTTAAACCAACTCTATCCAGAAATTGCTACTTGATAAGCTTTTGAATATTATACAATACCTTCTAATAACAATTTGATGTAGCAACATTATCAACCAAGCTGTTCAGTCACCTTCAACATAACATCAAATTTTGATGACTGCGCATCATGTCAGACTTCATATTCTGAATGCCAAACGATGCAAAGTCCCAGCTGTCCTGTTCCACACTTTCCATATAACCTGTCAGGTCCTAGATGAAATTGGACAATTACCTCTGTTTTCCTTTTGACTCTTGAAACTTCTCTCAAGCCCGAAAGTATTAAACACATTGTGTTACATAGGCATACATTAAAAAACCCTAAATATGTTGTAATTCCTTGTCTTATGCCCATACGGCCGAGGGTACTTTAGCATTGCGTTCTATGTTTTTAAGATCTTTAAGGGTTTAGCACCATCTTATTTGAATTCATTAATTACATGTAAGCCAGAATCCAGAAATAGCTTAAGAAATTCTGGTGACAGAACCTTACTTAGTTATCCTAGTTTTAAGTCTAAGGTTACTCTTGGAGATCGTGCATTGATGTTCGCTGCACCTAAACTCTGGAATGACTTGCCCAAATGTATTAGAGAACGTTGCTCAGTTGATAATTTTAAGTCTAAGTTGAAGACTTTTCTCTTTAAAACAGCATTTTAAAATTTCTAACTTATATTAGTATTTATATTTGCATTAGTATGGGGTATTTTCCCATAAGAGATTTTATGAAACATAATGGCCCTCATTTATCAAACTTGCGTAGGATCTGGTGTAGATTCTGGTGTAAATATCAGCGTTCGCCAGGTGTCACGTCTGATTTACTAAAAGTGTGCAAGTCGCTGATTTCGGTGTAGAACTGGCGTGGCGTTGATAAATCTGGCGGCTGAAACCATCGTAATTTACATGACATGCCCCTATAAATTCATGCTTCGGGAGGCATAGTCCTGCCCACTTTACGACATGGACTCTCGAAAGACGGCAAAAAAGAAAGAACTTCACTGAGGAGGAAATAGAAATTATAACGTCCGAGGTGGAGAAAAACAAAATAATTTTATTTGGAAGCCTTAAGAGTGGCATAAAGGGAGCCCAGAAGGCTGCAGTTTGGAAAACTATTGCTGCTGCGATAAACACCGTCGAGGTGGAAAACCGGAATGCAGCAGAAGTTTGATTTAATTAATTAATAAATCGAAGTGACTAGTCGCACTTATTCAAGCGCGTCCAAGCATAAAAATTCATCGAAATTCGCGTTAGACGCGCTTTTAAGTGTGGCCCAGATGCACATTTCTCCATTGCCCGCACTTATTTTAAGTGTATCCAAAGCTACATTTTTTTTCTTGGCCAAACTTATTTTAAGCGGTAGCTACTTTCTAAGCGGCCCTGGAATGGTCATCAACTGGCGCACTTATAAGTGCGGCCAAGAAAAAAATTCAGCATTGGCCACACGTATAAGTGCGAATAACATCGGCCTTAATAAATTCAATTTATAGATCCATGATATTTCATGTTATATAGCCTACATAACTGACAATCCAAATGCTTTACATGTAGGTTAAAAAACTGGTCGGATTTTAAGATCAGCACCAAAAAACGGGTTGCTGTGCTCAGGCGCAGCAGCGCACAGACCGGTGGAGGCTAACCAGACAGCTGTCACCGTTCCAGGAGCGCATGGCAGCACTGATAGGCTCCCCCTCCATCGTGGGAATGCGAGGCGGTGGGGACATGGATGAGTCCCCACGGCCTCGATCGGAGCTGCATGAGGGTAATTGTTAAAATACAGTCTGCAGAGATCACTCTTCATTGTACTTTTATTAGTGCTACTCCATGACATTTTATTGGGTGCCACACAAAACGACCAGCCACTCGTCACTTTCCCGGAGGAGATCTCTGTGCCGAAAGTTCCTCTCACTTCGGACAGAAGCTTATTCCTCTAACAGTAGAAGATCTGCCATTGTCAAAATGTGATCAAGGTCGAAGTGTCCGTAGGCATCTATATACTGAGCAACAAAAGAAACGCAGGTTAGCTAGTTAGTTAATGTACTCTTATGGTTACTCAGTCGAAGTGACAGCAAAATAAAGGTTTGATGAAACGAGTGTAAATGTGCACGCGCTAGTAATACATTTGATTTTCTAAAATAATTACGCGCAAACGTATTCTCCAGTCTGCCTTTAATGAGGCAAACTTGCGTTTCTTTTGTTGTTCAGCATATATCTGACCGGATGAGCATCTGACATACCGCACTGCATATCTGCCAAGCCACGCATTGCGCTTAATCAAATTGATTGTAATTGTCAGCCGTCTGGCCTAACAAGCAGGTTGTCTCAAAATATAAATTTAATTTCTCAACACAGGTGTCTAATTCAATTCATTCATTCATTCATTCATTTAGCCAATTTATCTATTTAGACTATTTATTCATTTTACTTATAAGAGCGACAACAGCATGACGTCCGCATCGCTTCATATGGTTTATTAATCATTTTGACAGCTGCACTCGTTCCTGCATGTTGTTCGCTGGTTTCAAATTTGCGTAAACCTGGTCAAATCTGGCCTGAGATTTTTGCGGACCGTTCGCTCACGTTCAGATTGATAAATGCCGATCCTTGCGGCAGTTTTGGCGTACAACCATTTTTTTGGTGTACGCACGTTTGATAAATGAGGGCCATTGTGATCGGATTTATTCTGACTGTAATTTTGTCATTTGTATTGTTGGTCTTGATTTCTTTCATTTGTTGTAAATTTTTGCTCTGGCGTATTTAAATTTATTCATATAGAATTTGCGCCTTATAAATTAATAAATTATTATTATTGTATTATTATTGTACCTACGCTAGAAAATGAGTCTGGACGGTGTCACTTGCTGTATACGGAAAGCACTTGAGCCCTATTTAGAAGCAAAGAGAACGGCAGCATAATATGCTTACGCACTGCCAACTCCAGTAATTTCAGCGACAAGTTCTTTTGTCTGAATGAAGCATTACAATCATATGAATGAAGATCAGGTTGCACCTTCATGGTAACTAAAGGTAACTATGATATTCTCCTGATAACGGCCTCAAATTTCATGGACTAGTCACAAAGACTAAGAATTCTATGGCCTCAAATGTACACATACCAGAAATCCATTTTGTGACGTTGCGGACACTACAGCAAAAAGAGTACCGACATACACGTCTTGAAAAAAACAAGTTTATTCTATAGAACATGCCAAATACACACCTTTTATCATAATAGAAGAACAAAATAAGAAAAAAAACCATTTTTTTCATACATTAGTGACGCATACCTAAAATATTGCTTTTTTTATAACCACTGTTCAATACAACATCAACAGCTGAAATTCTCACCTTTGAATGTACTGGCATATCAATTTAATAAGTGGAGGTTTTATTACATAATAAATATACTCAACGCCATTAAAAAACACCGGAGAGGTATGTACTGTATTTGCGGCAAATTGAAGAATCGATTGATTTTTATTGCTTTTCCAGTGAGGCACGAGAGGAAATAAAGAAAAGCGCGTGGTATTGTAATCCTGACGCGCACCACGTGCACGCGCCAAGCACTTCAGTAATAACAAACATTGAGCTGTTTGTGATGTGTACAGTGGCACTTGACTTGTTCTTTTTGGTGAGGTCAATAGCCTACATAAAGCCAACAAAAAAAAAAAAAAAAAAAAAACGAAAAATGCCACTGCATCAAGAAAATGGAACGAATTGTGACGCAGGAGAGAGGAAAAGAGCCTTCGGCATGTTACGGGCAGGTCTCAGCCGCCGAGAGGTGGTGCGTCATTTGCACTGTCACCGTTCAACAATCAGTCGGCTGTCTATCCGAGAATGGAAAACTGGCACCGTCACTGACCGACACCGCTTAGGGCAGCCCCGAGTGACGATGGCAGCTCAAGAGTGCCACCATCTGGTTACAGCCTGTACGTGACAGATTCCGGACAGCAACAAAACTGATCATGAGATGAGGGGTCCGAGACGATTGAGAGTGAGCCCAAGTACTGTTTGACGCCGTCTACGTGAGCAAAACATGCATGCACACGGGCCCTACAGAAAACCCAGTTTTTTTTTGCCCATTTACACATGGCTGCCCTTGTCGTGGTTTTCATTCAGACATATTTTCATATTATGAGGTTACCCCATCCCCAAGCAATTGGAGAGAGACAGATTCTTCAGACCATCAGGCTTTATTGTGGCATGTTGATGAATATAAAGCAGAGTTCTTTTTGCGCAAGAAGAACTGTCATCTTGCCTATCACACCCAGTTTTTATACCTTCATCACAGGAAATATCTTCCAAATATGGCCTTTCCACCTTCTCATTCTCACACTACAAGGACAGGCAAACCAAAACACTGCCAACTTCCCTTGGGAACTTCAACCAAAAGATAAGCATGCACATCACTAAAAAGGAAAAATACAGCCAGATGAATAGGATACAAGTAGATACATAAATGATTCAATTAATTATGTTTTTTTCAGTAACAACTAATGATTTTACTGAACAAATATTGATCAAAGCTACAGAAATCAAATACATCACCTGATTATGTTTTTGAATCCGCTAAACAGAAGCCTGCTTACTAATCAAAGCTACAGAAACCTGCTGCTTATGTGTGTGAGCTGCTCATGTGTGAATTGAATTGCTTGTATGTGTGTGTGTGTCTGTGTGTGAACTGCTTTGTGTGTGCATGTGTACGTGTGCACAGCTCGTGTGTGTGAACTGCCTGTATGTGTATGTGTGTGTGTGTGCACTGCTTGTATATGTGTGTGTCTGTGTTACTGCTGCATACATAATATGGATACTGATTATGATTATTCAATATGGTTATTGATTTACTGATGAATATGATGAGAAATATTGAAATATAATCCTCAAAACCCTTACCGTGGTCGGTCAGCGACAGTCCCTGTTTTCCATTCTCAGACACAAACAGGGAAATAACGTGCCAAAAAATTACACAGAGGCAGGTGCCCACAGTCAGAAGTGAAGAGTTCCTACTCCTGTTGATGGGCAAAAATGGGTTTTCTGTAGGGGCCGTGTGCACGCATGTGTTGCTCACGTAGACGGCGTCAAACGGTACTTGCGCTCACCCTCAATTGTCTCGGACCCCTCATCTCATGATCAGTTTGGGTTGTTGTCCAGAATCTGTCACGTACAGGCTTAACCAGATGTGGCGCTCTTGAGCTGCCATCGTCACTCGTGGCTGCCCTAAGCGGGGTCACTCAGTGACAGTGCCTGTTTTCCATTCTCGGATAGACAGCCGACTGATTGTTGAACAGTGACAGTGCAAATTACGCACCACCTCTCGGCAGCTGAGATCTGCCCGTAACATGCCAAAGGCACTTTGTCTCTCTCCTGTGCCACAAGCCGTTCCATTTTCTTGATGCATTAGCATTTTACGTTTTTTTTTGTTGGCTTTATGTAGGCTATTGACCACACCAAAAAGAACAAGTCAAGTGTCACTGTACACAACACGAACAGCTCAATGTTTGTTATTACTGAAGTGCTTGGCGCGTGCACGTGGTGTGCGTCAGGATTACAATACCACGCGCTTTTCTTTATTTCCTCTCGTGCCTCACTGGAAAAGCAATAAAAATCAATCGATTTTTCAATTTGCCACAAATACAGTACATACTTCACCGGTGCGTTTTTAATGGCGCTGAGTATACATACCGTCGGCCTGCTGATAAAACCTTGTATCTCCAAATTTGGTGACTTTAATATTTTTGCCTAATAGCAACCTTATGATCTTACGCATCTACTGATAAAATCCCTAACTCAATATCCAATGAAAAGTGTTAAAAAAAGGCACGTGACGAAACCTTGTATGTCCATTGGTGGCTGAGGTTGGAATGATGAAACCTATCTCCAAAGAGACTCAAATGTCAACAAAGGTGAGTGTCATTTCTCCCAATTTTACCTTGATTTTTGTCAAAACTTCATTACAAGTAAGTTGACAAAAGAAACAAAACAATGCTTGTAGACTCTGTAGAGTCAAAAATCTACGTATCTACATAAAGTTGAAGTCCCGAAAAGGCAAGGAGTAATCATCTGGAACAAAATAAACATGTGGACTGTGGAGATACGAGCTTTTATAGGTAAACACAAGAGAAAGCACAATTTAGTTGCATTTTTAGCCAATCTAGGCGACAATATGCTCACCTTTAAATGGGTTACTGATCTCCACTCTGTAATTCAGTATTAAGAGTCATAGCTGATTCATCATTATTGATTCTATGGCATTGTTCTTGTAAATGGATATACGAGTTTTTATCAGTAGGCTTAAGTTCATCTATGTTCTTTGATGATGAGTACTGCTTGTGCATTCCACTGCAATCATCAATGGATGCAAGCATTAAACTGCTCTAGTTATCAGAAATATTTTACGGGATAAATGTTGCCATACTTTTTCTCGATTTCCACTGTTATTTGGGTCAATGACGTGACATTGTCCGAGTTCACCACTTCCGTTTAAAATAATTTTAAATGATTCATAATAAGCATTATTTTATTCTATAAAACCTATTTAATGTGAACATATTTCCAGTTTATCATAAAAATGATATATATTTTTGTTTTGCCATCTCAAACCCTCAAAATGTCAGGTGGCACAACTGTCCGAGCAACTTAACACTATGTGAAATGTATTAAATATGTAATTTAAAATATGAATTAATATAATATTAATATGGGGGCATAATTTTCTATTGAATACCTTTCAAATAAACAAAGTTTAATAGTTTAATTGTTCTTAAATTGCTTGGAAAACCAAAATACCCACCCCCTACAATAAAGAATCCATAAGTTACTTTTAATACCCAGCTCAACTACAAAAAAGTAATGTTTTAGGCAGAGTAGACACTGTCAGGTATACTTACTAAAAAAATCACTTCGAAAAAAAAGAGGGAAGTATGTTTTTTTCAATAAACTTTTGGTTGCGCCACCTGACATTTTTTGGCTGGTGAAACTGCAAATACAGTCTAAAACTGTACTAAAACCCTGTAAATGTTGTGCAACCATTAAGACTTGTTTCAACACACTCTTCCAACTTCAAATAAATGTATTCTGTACATTTTTAAAGATTTAGTTAAAAAAAAATAAATAAATTTAAAAGGCTTATTTGTCATTGACCCATTTACAGTTGACTGGAAGGCCTCCCTTTGGAACTGATAAACTTGTATTTTTGCAGAAATATCTCTGCACATCTTCACACATTAATGTTCACATGTTACCACACTTTATGAAGAGTGTATAATGAACTAAACTAATGCGTAAGGCCATGAGTAGATTCTTGCTAATGTTTGCAATGTTTACAACAATTGTACTCCTATGATTTAATTACAATTTTTTAAATTAAATTACAATTAACATTTTGACAGTAAAGTTGTCAGTAAGTATGCCACATTATTTATATCTTCAGCAATAATTGGGACTGTTAATTATAGTACCAGTGCTACATATTTGTCAACAATTCAAAGACTCAGTTAATAACCCTGAGGGAAAGAAATGATCATGCTTCAAATTATACATAACGCATCAAGAAATTATAGCCCCTTTTATGCATCTAAACATGGATAACCTATCATTTCAGTTCAAGTGATTTTAATAATTTTTCATTTCACCCCTATTACTCTGCTCATTGCGAAGAAAATCATCCCTTATTTGCCTTGGTATTCACTGGCAAAACCCCGTATCTCCAATTTGATAAGAAACAAAAACTCGTATGTCCACGATAATAACATAAACATTGCAAAATACAAAATTTTATTGATTGGATACATGCTTGGAAGAAAAATAGTCATCCTACCCAAACACAGCTCAACTGCATTCTTACATGCAAAATTAAACATTATTTATGCTCTCCTGTGAAGTTTATCATTTTGAAGATATGAGGTTTTATCAGCAGGCCGACGATACATTATTACCTCATGAATACATCACTACAGGCACACTCCACATTAATCTTCTCATTTATGATGTAAATTTTTTTTTTGCATGAATCACAGTAGAACTTTTCTCGCTCCACAAATATTTTAGTGCACTGTTACTTTTTGAACACCCTGTATATCTTCAGTGGGTGTGGATTAGTTCTGTCAGGAGGTAATTACGCTTGTGTTATCTTTCAGTGATCATATTATATTCATTTGAAGAGTGGTTGATGCAGTATTAAAGGATGTGGGGGAAAAAGTCGCGGACACTACACACCGTTGCGGACACTACCAACGATATTTGAGTCCATTTGTGCACCGCAAAAGGACCTATATCTTGAATTGATTTTACTGAATATAAACCTTATCTTACGAGCATAATTCAATTTAGGTGGGATAATCCCACTTGGCCAAGTCTTTACAGAAATATATGCTTGACAGTATACCGTTGCGGACACTACATATTTTTAGTGATACCATTCAATACCAAAATCAAGGCAGTGTACCTGACAGGGAAGTGTTCCCTTGTCAGAAATGTTATCATTTTGTGGTAGGACTGGTCATAAGGTACTCAGATGCAACTTTAAGATGTTTTAAACTGATTATAAATCCTTCAAGCAAGTAAATATTGAAAAACTATGGCAAAAAAAAAGAAAAATCAACAACAAAGGACATCAGAGATTGTAATTGTGGTAATTATGGCACCCCAGGTGGGATCTCCACAAAATAACCTGCAAATACACCAGAAAAAAAAATACAGAATATATGCATTAAACTAGTCAACTATCTTTTTTGCTTCATTTAGAAAATCACAATTAAAAATCAGTTAATGTTGAAATTCCCTCCATAACAATGTGAAATTATGTACAAACTGGCTTTCAAGTACTTGCTGCCTCGGCATCAAAACAGCTGGAATATTCATTAGTTCCAGTGCAACTGGTCATTGTATGTCTGTGTCACTAAAAAGTATATTGAACAGTGTTGTGTACATATTATTTAATAGCACATACTATAACAGAGACCAGGGGATATTTACGGCCTGATCCCCATCACATCAATGGGGGTTAGTGTACAAAAACCAAAAACCAGTAGTTATGGTAAATAAAAAAGAAATGATTTGCAAATCCTTTTCAACCTATATTCAATTGAATAACAAAGTTCTTAATGTTCGAACAGGTAAACTTGCTCATTTTTTGTCAAATTTGAGTGCAAAAAAGAAATGCTCATCAAACATTTATGTGGAACAATAATACACAGATTAAATCTCCAAGAAATGCTCAGTCATTTTTTCACAAGGATGGCCGAGGGGAATGTGAACAATAACAGATTGTCGAACAGTTTAAAAATCTGTTCTATAGATGTATGAATATATGTAGGCTTCCGGACTGTATAAAGATCAGAAAACCACTGTCAAAATTGGCACAAACGCAAGTTAAACCCATTTATCAACACAGTGGTAAAACTATGGGCCCCAGCTCATCTTTTTTGATGCAAATGGAAAAGTGTTTGTCTTCATTTAGTGCCCTGACACAATGGATAACAGGATGATTCTGGACCGCTCATTTTTGCTCCAACTGGGATCATGGATGAGAAGAAGACTAAAACTGGGATCAGAGAAGAAGACTAAAAACTAATGTAAATGAAACGGCGCCAGTTTCAGTTTCTGCAAATACACTATTATAAACTTACACCTTTTTGCCGGTTATTTTAATTGTGATTTAATAATAAGTTTAATATAGAGTTCCGTCCAAGTTGAGTGTAAACCATGGTTAAATGTGCGCAGGACTCCTCTTACAGTTAAAATAATAGGGAGACAATGCGTTAATTTAACTGTTAAATTCAGTCAGTTTATAACAGTGTAGGCAAAAAAAAAAAAAAGTTTCTCAGTTTGAACATTAAAACAGTGTATTCATTTGAAAAGGATTTGCAAATCATTGTATTCGATTTACAGCTGCCAACTTCACTGGTTTTGGGTTTTGTAACTTGCATATAACAAATTCAATTGGACCTGCTCATTTTGTCTGCTGTAAGACAGGGGCCTGGCCTCACTTTGTGTATAAAGATCCCTCCTTCATTTAGTGCCCCACATTCCACAGCTAAAACCTTTCCCTTCACCAATTAAAGCGGCGTTATTTTAACTGTGATTTAATAATAAGTTTAATATAGAGTTCGTCCAAGTTGAGAGTGTAAACCATGGTTAAAGCGCAGGAGGCAACTGCACTGTTTTCAGTCAGGTTAGGTGCAACCTAAAATTCACCTTTCCCTTCACCAAAATTTGAAAAAATCATTAATTTTTTTCTCAATATCATTTCTCAGAATACATTTCTTTTGGCTTTTAAAGGAATAATAACTGAACATTGACAATATTGGGTACATTGATGATACTTGGTCAAAAAAACATTAATCTAACTTTGAGACGGATTTTCTCTGTAAGGGAATTTCCGCCACATAAATCCATATATCTCGAGAACGAGTGAAGATATCTGCATGAATTTTGTGAGTGAGATGATCTCACTCTGAAAACAGTAATATCCATGTTGGGGTGTCTTAGACACCTCAGCATAGGGCCTCAGGCCTGACAGCATTTTGAGGTCCCCTTCTTGACCCCCTAAAATTTTAATTTGTTGTCAAATCTCCCAAACCTTTGGCTCAAAACCTTCAATATGACGTCCATAAACTGTGTACAAACATTCAAATCAATACATGGAATGGTTTCTCACAAAAATGAAATTAATGTATTTCTTCATATCAGGTGTCGGCCATCTTGGATCATGTGATCTAATTAGCATAATTATGTAAATTCAATAAAAAATGCTTTCTTTCATCATAGCCATCAACATTGAAACCTTAAATCCAGTCTCCATTCAAAATAAAGGAAATTTTCATTTCAGGTTACACCTAACCCTAAGGGCTGTGTCCAGCTTTAGCTGCCTGGTGTTTTGCTCCCTACTGCGGGTCAGTAGGTTCAGCTGCCACTCTGTTGCTTCCTTTGGTTTTACTTCGGTTTGTTGTTTCTTTGTATTAATGTTATTTTCAGTTGGGACCTTGTTCCCTTTTTGTTTGTGTTTGCTTGCTTTTATTATTAAACATCATTCATCACTCCCCCAGCCTTGCGCATGAGTCCCAACTCCAGATCTGGGTTTTACAGTCTGCTGGATTGCAGTGAGGCATCCAACGTGCCCAGCCCTTACAGGTGCAAACCAGCTTGTCCGAAATACATGAGAGCCCTTTAATGGAAATGCATTCTCACGGGACCGGACATTTTGTCCGATGTAAGAGAAAATCTGTTAAATATATAAAAAAATCCGGTATATTCAATGTTTATTTAGTGGAAAAACATTACAGAAAAATCGGTACTTGAGCTGTTGTCCGGTATAAGCAAGTTTCCGTTTTATACGAGGACAGTTTAGGCGAGTTCTACTGTACATGGTTTCAGTTTCAGAAAAGCTTTACATTCAGGCAGGGCTTGCAGTATGTATGGAGTGTATATGGTATTGGTTTCCCAAACATGGTCTTGGGGTTAAGACTAAACTGCTGTAAACATGAAATGCACCCAGTATGGTAAATGTAAATAAATGAGTAGTTTTAAAATTATGTTGAAAATAGTATAACTGCTTTACCTTAACTGTAGACTCATTTTGAAACTGCCTTTTATATCTCAAGTCTTAAAAAATGCAGTAAAGGAACTTTTAGAAGTGGTGAAAAGCAATGATATCTTTGAAAAATTTCAGTCTGGCTTCAGACAGCAACTCAGCACAGAAACAGCCCTTCTTACTGCTCATTATTGGTGCTGCTCATTACCTACTGAGTGTAAAATATAATCATTTTTATGAAGAAATGTAAATCTTAGGCTAACCTCTTTTAAATGAAATGAAATTAAACGGCACCTTAACCCTTCGAGTGCTGAAATAATTAAATTTATAAGCTTTTGAAATTTCATCTTGCGCTGTTGAAAACCTATCATGAGGCAACATGTTTAAAAGAGCTCCCGCAAGTGGCAACATGATAGGTTTTCAGCAGCTTTGAATTTGATATCTTACATCATTGAGCAACACTACTTGCATTTGGCGCTCTAAGAGTTTATGTTCCAACCCCGCAAAATATCAAATTCAGGGTGTAAAAACTTCAATTGGCAAAAATAATAATAATAATAATGAGGGGATTATCAAACAAAGACAACCAACTTCAAAAATAAGCGATGCCAAAGCTCTAAAGGTGCGCAGAGTTTATTGTACACAAAATCAAGAGGAGCGATGGTGGATTGTACACTGCGCAGGTCAGATGGAAGACTTATTTGTGCTGAGTCACTTTCTCCCGCAGTGTTTTCTCAGCAGCTCCCGAAAACGAGTCAATCTGGAATAAAAATGCAAATGTTTAAAAATGTGTAGTCTGACGCGTGTGAAGAAAAATGAGCACCAATTGGAGGGGTTATTTCCATAAGTGCTCAAGTCCATATTCATTAAAAAATCAGATAACACTACAAATCCATTCTTTCATTGATGAGGAATAAGTCACATTAGCTAATTTTGGCCAAGAAGCACTCAAGTACAATATAAAACGAGCAGTGAATTGGAAATTCCCCAAGAAGCTACTTCCAGTGGTGACCAAAGCCAGTCTAAAACGTACACAAGTACACAAGTCCAGGCAGCCAATCAAAGCATCCCTTAGAAAATTGGTTGGGCAATAGCAGCCACTGTTGCTTTCTTACCTAACCAAAATGGCTGACTCTACAGGCCTGGGTGTGTGTGTGTGTGTGTGTGTGTGTGCGCGCACGGACTCAACCCCAAACAGCTAAAAAAAAAAAAAAAAAAAAAAAAAAAGACCCAGGCAGCCAGAAACATGGGCTAAAAATGACAAACAAAAGTCTGGCAAAAGGTGATCTTTTTAGCTGCTTATTCTTTGGCTGAACTTTCTAATTACCGCCACGTCCCTCTCGATGACGAATGAAGTCTTTAAACCTGTTTGGATGGTGCTGCTGCCCATTCATAATTTATGGAGAACATGGAGGTTTTTATTGTGACCTTTGTTCAGCTGCATTTACCTTCTATTTCACTGTATTTATCTTCCATTCACTTTGTTCAAGAAGCTTTTTGACATCCATGACTACAGTTATACTGGTATGACTATATTTGCTGTTCATTTTTATTAGAAAGTAGTACGTTCTGTTTTCAAAAAAGATGTACTGTTTTAGTACGCTGAAATAATAAAATTTAATTCTCTTAATTTTTTAAATCGAGTTCAATTTTTGTTATTTTGAGGCATTTGCTTCTAAAAGTGCTCAAGTCTGCAGACTGTTGTTTGAAATATCGGGCCGACAATCAAGACAGCGCCTAGAAGGTTTCCTGATACGTTTTAAGACATCTTTTCTGATATTTCATTACGTTTACATCAGCTTAACACACGTAACATGATCCCCACAAGTTGTTAAATTCTTAATCTCGTTTCTCTAAAAAGACGAAAACGGACTTGCACACTTCTGGAAATCAACCCTTAAATTCAATAGTCCAAAAACGGACTATTCTGATGCATGCATGCATTATATCTTACAGTGAGAGACAATTTTGTGCTCAGTTAAAAATTTAAGCTGTTGCTAAACGCATTGTACTGAAATTTTTGATTCACTGCCAAGTGAAACAGAACAATGACCAATGTAACAATATTACATAATACATATGGTATATGATCACATAATACATATTTTCCGCCAAAACAAATTGCACAGTATCAATTTAAGAGTGAGTGCCGATCATACCTTTTCCCCATGTTTGAAGAAGAGGAATGTTGGCATGCAGGTAATCCCATATTTCTCTGTAACCTCCTGCAATGAGAGTAGAAACATGGTAAATTACCCAACAAAACAACCAGTTTATTTCACTGCATGCATCAGATCACCAAACCTCACTCAAAAGACAAAAACAATGTGCAAGACACTTCAGACGCCTCGGACTTGCCATTAAATCAAACAGATTAGAATCATCACAAAGGTGCATATGAATACTTGATATAAAGCCTGCAGGTTACAATGACATCATTCGAACAAAACTTTTTTTTTTGCAAAATTAGCATAAATAGGTCAAAGTGACCTAAAATGAACAAAATAAATTTTTTGCATAATTACCACCTATACACAATCATGTAACTGCTCTAAAATTCACACAAAAATTGAAGATTAATTTTTTTACACGAGTGAAAAAGCATTGAAGGTCATACTCAATTACTCACAGCACACAGGCAAAAAGTGATCAATTCATCAATTTGAGCTGATTGGAGACAGATTCTGAATTCTCCTGTTCAGTTTGTAAAGGCTTTTTTTTTTTTGTTGAGATTTTGGGATAAATCAGCCGAGCTTGAAATGCCACCTTGCGAAGGATTGCCGGACCAAAGGTGCCCGAACAATGCTAATGATGATAAGGTAGTACTCAGGTGCGGGGCAATCTTGATCTCTGCCAATTGTGTTATGAGGTTCGGATCAGCTAACTCCAGCCGGGATAAAGGACTTGACTGATATCCTGCGCGTACCCAAAGCAGAGATTCATGGAATATATGTGAAGTTCCTGCAGAACATTTATCGCCATTCCCAGAAAGACATTCAAGACGCATCACTTCAGCTAGACATGGATGTTTTGTTGGAGATTGGTAAAAAGTTGGACGGGAGGACTGTTGATGAATTTCCACAGTTCAGGGATAGCCATTGTATAAACAAACAGGAGTTGTCAGAAGACAACAGCTCGTCAGAAAAAACTTTAACCTTGCTGTCCACAGACGCGGACGCCGAGGGTATGGCAATAGCTCTCCGAGGACATTCGTCCCGACGAGCTAAGAATCAAACAAGAAGTTTGTTTCTGATATACATCACATGGGATACAGTCTGGTGAATAGGAAGGTAGTCGCAATAAGAATCGGTTAAGGTGACCTCGGCAGATGGCAGGAATACCAAGGATTTCCAGGATCTTGTTCTTATGGTTACCAGTCTGCTCGCAAGACTGTCGGTTGTAGAGAAGGAATCGGTAGCTATCAAACAAATCAATGGAATCCAGAGGAAACAAGCGTTGCCACTAAACGTGGCCATGTCCCCCGCCAGGTCACGGAAATCCACTGGGGTCGGCGTATCACAATAATACACATTGAAGTCAAAGACGAATGAAATCGGTCAAACCGTTCTTGAGATATCGCGTTCACAACAAACGGGACATGACAGATGGACGGACGGAGCTGAATACTATGTCCCCCGCTCCGCTCGCTACCGCGGCGGCGGGGGACAGAAACTAGAACTGTTTGTTGGTAGCGCCTCGGGAGTCAAACCCCACGTGGATTATAACTCGGAAGGGTCACGGACCACATTTACTGGCTTGGCCCAGTCACATGATGCAGCACCAAGCATTCACACTGTCAATCCGGGAGAAGCTGGATCAGATGAAGAAGGCGACAAGGACGGCAACGTTAAAGTGTGCGTAAACGCTGAGTGCTTCTGGCTATTCGTAAAGATTTGTCTTCATGTAGGAGACGTGATTTGGAAACTGAAGGAAATGAAATTTTAGTGGGTGAGACGATGCGGGATGATTCAAATGCTGAAGTGGGTGTTATTGTGTGCTACAGGAGCGACTGTGTGAGCCACCTCAGGAAAGTGCTAGAGGCCTGTGACGGGCATTTTATTCGACTGTGTATTTAACTATCCCAACATAAATTGGGGTACTGTTTCATCCCCTATAATGGGTTCTGCAGGTGACCTCTGAACTGATTGATGATTTTTCTCTTGACTAAACTTGTCGGTAGCTCAACTCACATTGGTGGCAACATTCTTGATTTAATTCTGACCGATCACCCTGAATTATTTCGTCCTGTTGACATATGGTCACGTTTGACTCTGATCATTTTCCGTTAGTTACATATTTTAGATCACGTCTCCCGTGGCCCTGATGTTCACCACAAAGTTCTTGATTAAAAATCTGGTGACTTCAATGGCCTCTGTACTTTTCTACAAGAAACTTGGGTCTGTAGGAGGACACTCAGCATCCAAAATGGAAACTGGGCTCATCTGAGCACTCATATTGTGTGAATTCATTTCCTGTTTACAATGGCTCAGGTCACTCAGGGCACAATCCCTTGCTGAAGGAGTTTTTTATATTGAACAAGAATAACCATGAGGGCAGTTCACAGTCCATATTACAATGTATAACCCCTAAGGAAACCAGGCTGCGTTCGCCTGCAAATGGGCTTTACTGCATTCAAACTGCTGCCTTTCTTACCCCTCTGCCACTATGGGGTACTGTCATCATGATGGCGTCTGTCTGTCTGTCTGTACAGACATATCCAGTCGCTGTTGACGGAGATTTTGAATGGATGGATAGTTTCAAGTTTCCCATGAAGTGTTGGCTCATCGGGAGTGTCCTTTTTGATGCTCAGGTCATTTGGGATCTCATAATGTCTGCCATAGTTTCAAGTTTCCCATGAATGCTCATGAAACTCAACCAATCAGGACAGAGGGAGGTCCTGACTGGTTACAGCTGACGGGAGTGGTAGCATTTTGAGACTCTGAATTCAGTGGCAGAGGAGAAGGGAGTCCAGTCCAATTACTGACAGCAGAAAGGGTATTACCATATTCCTACCAAATAAAACAAAAGAAAATTACCAAATGTGGCTTTAAGGTGCAGTCGCATATGAATCGGCCATGTTTTTGGGTTTGCTGTGGTGAAAATGGGCGCTCCAGTGGGCCAAAATGGGTGGAAAACGTGACGTACAAGATAGGATGGCTTGACACAGCCTCCCTCAGTGTTTCAATCTGCAGACGTGGAGGAAACTCCACCCGCTCATCAAATATTGGTTGAGCAACAATATATCTTGAAAATCATAGTTCATCAAATTAGCCCTTAGAGCGCTAGGGCTGGGCATCGAAAACCGGTTCCAGTTTGAAACTGGTTCCAATTTTTCAAGAACCAAGGATTCGTTCTGACACGTGAATTTCAAATCTGCCATCGGTTCCAAACTTATGTCAATCGCGGTCCGAAATACACTGCAGTGAGAATAAATTTGGCAGGACCTGCTACCACTACGCGGACCTAATATCACATGATTTGTTACACAGTACGTCATCATAACCAGGAAACACTTCTGTTTGCCTGCTGACCACTCTTAATATTCAGGTCATTTATATTCATTTTTGTCCAGCGCCAGGCTTGAGATGCAAAAACTGGATCGCCGACTTTGTTTACATGGTGTTTACGTGTGCAGTTGCTTACCCGTAGATGAGGACTGTAATTTGGTATTTGTTCCTGATTTTTCTTCATCACGTAACTATTGCACTTTTCCCAGAGCCCAACTAACGACATATTTTTGATATTACCTCAGGTCCACATCACTTATGCAGAAATTTGTCTGAGAATGTGAGAAAAAAAAAAATCCCGCCATATTAAGTCATGCTGTTAATATTTAGCCAAACTGAATGCCAAGTGTAATGGTTTTATCGGTATGGCTTAGCACTGTAGCAGGCTAGTCAAGTGCTACTCTCATAACAAAGTCAGGGCTTTCAAAAGTAGCCGGCAGCCGGCGATTATCGCCGTCTACTTGGGATACGACGACCCACTACTTGATAACTCTGATGCTCGCCATTATGAAATTCTTTTGGGTACATTTGTTATTTCTTATATCCAGTTTTAAGCCGTATTTCCTAAAGAATAAGAATCGCATAAATCATTTCCTTGTTTTGGTAAGCCATTGCCATTAAGACATGGAGTGCAAATTTCTGATGTTCGCCCGTATGTGTGCGACTGTACCTTCAGAAAAATAATTAGGTCCTACATTATCAAGACAAAACCTGAAATCAGACTGTCTCAGCATTGTTGCTCTAGGTCCCTTCCTAACGAATCATGTTCTTGAACAATCCATCTTGCTTATGTGCCCTTTTTGACACAAAATCGGCAGCCATTACTCATTTTGCATAGTGATGAAGCAGACAATCAGAGCAGAGCCCCATGACTCCCTGCTGAACTGAAACATTGCACAGTTACTGAGGGTAAAATGAGGCTGGAGATGCTTTTTCTTGTTTGTTATTTTTTAATAACACTTCCCGCACTTTTACAGCCATGTCATCTGTGGACCTCTTCTAAACACATGTAGGAATCTAACTGCATACTATTAAAAATACTCATTTCATGTCTATAGATAATTTTGAGCCTCTAATCACCCTGACAAGCATGTAAACTCCACACAGAGAGATATCATGCCAGATTTGAACCCAAAACCTTCTTGCAATGAGGCAGCAGTGCTATCGACTGCAAATGATGGATTCGTTTTTTTCCTGACAAGCTTAAAAAGCCTAAAAAGTTTCTAGACACCAGGGAATTGTCTTAAATGGTTAAACCAAATTATACAACTGCATTATGGGACCACAAAAGTGCCCATCTTTTTCAATGTTGTTGGACTTGAAACAGTATCTAGTTTGTTTTTATACACCAAATCCGAGAATTAGCCGTTAAACAAAGCCATTTAATACTATGAGCACAAAGTACCATAAAATGTATTTCAACCCCTACAGATTTCCTCATTTTTTTCCATGTTTATCTGAATAAATGGTTTCAGATCTTCAAACAATGTCTAAGTAAAATGCAAATTGAGGAAATGGAAAATAATGTTTTAAATGATCATCTGCATTGCAGGTTGACACAGGTTGTCTTCATCTAATATTGAATTTTGTTTGAAGACGTGAAACAATAAGTTTGACAAATATGCAGAAAAATAGAATCAGTCAGAAAGGGGAAGATACTCTCACACAATCCATCAGCATCAGGGAAACCCTTCACTTCACATCACTCAACAAACTGGACCAGCTGCAGTCAATGACAATGATTAAAATTTACATTGCACCTTTCAGACAAGTAATTTTTTTTGCCTTACCTGAGCATCATCCACATCCACCGAAATAAACACAACGTCTGAAAAGTCGGGCTCCTCTGCCATTTTCTGTGGAAACAAAGTAGGTGATAAGGTTAGAGTTTCCCTCACGTATCCCAGAATTCAGCCCATCATTCTGGGAGGAAACGCGAGTCTGCTGCATCAGGCCTGCCGCACAGCTCAGGATGGGTGCCGACGCCTGTGCCGGACTTTCGCCATGTAACGCTTTTCAATGACCAAGTTCAAAAGATCTAAGGTTCAAACAAAGACTCATTTTAGTAGCAAAATGGGTAAAGCCAGCATCTGCTTTTCTCAGTGAACTAACTCATTCCATCATTCTGTAAAAGGACACCTAGGAAATTGGTAAATTGGTCAACGGGACACAGAATTTCTCTCTCATCTTTCTGAGGAGCCAGAATATTTAAAATGCCAAACTGCTCAACACTGCATTCTATATTAATGTCTCTACAGCTGCATCAGAGCAGCATCTTACGGAGCTGGGCCCAATTCTTAACAGGATAACATCACGGTCGACAGGCCATTAACGTTTTATTGTCCATCTATGCCCAGAAAGGGCTTCTCATGAAGTCAAATTTAGTCTCATGGGCCCTCCTTACTGTCCAATAAATTTGAGGCAAAACAGTCGGTCGATAATGCTTAGAATGGGATAAATATCAATATTAAAAATAGCCGTGGTGTTGATCATCTGATGCGACGCAGACAAAATTTGTGGAGAAACTGTATTTTTTGAGATTAACCGCATCGGTTAGATGCTCACAATGGCATGAATCTTTATCATTTTAGTCGATAATAAAAAGCCATACTCAAGACTCATTACCCCTCACAGCAACACAACTTTGCCGTGTTGCCAGTTCGGCATCCTTGCTCGAATCATCTCTTCTTGGGAAGAGCAACTTAGTTTATTCTAGCTTCTGGGGATGAACGTAAGCTGCTCAATAAAGCTGCAGCTTGGCTGAGTCGATCTCGTAAAGTGGAACTGGCGAGAATGTGGACAAATTCAGCCCCTGGTATCTACATGGTTTCTAATTTCGGCAAGCTAGCTAGCAAACGTTGGCTAGCGCTTTGACCTCTTTCTTCTCCCGATCGTCCATTTTCCAAAACGCTGCTGTGTCTGATGCGGGCTCCTTCTCTCCATACGGGAGCCAGCAATGGTGGTGCTGGTGGTGGTAGTTACTGTTGTAATGTTAGCTACGGCCTGATGGGAACAAAGGTTTTAATTCTCATTCAACGGAGACATTATGCAGCAGCAGGTTGCTGAAGTGATGTGGTTGTGTTTATTCGGCAAATGGTTTCTGGGGATAAAAGTTAGCTGCTCAATAAAGCAGCAGCTTGGCCGAGACGCTCTTTTTCGACTCCTGTCCAGGCAGGGGCACATTTCCCATAAGCATAGCTTCTAACTAAGTTTGCAACATACATAGTTGGATAATGTCCATGATTCGTCCATTCACAGTGAGAGGCTCCTACTACGCAAGTTAACATCTGTGCTTCAGGGGGACGCACCCAAGCTGCCATTGAGATTGTGGTTTGATGGTATTTGGCAAATCTCATTGGAGATGAGCACTGCCCTTATAATATTGCACATTATGGCCAGATAAACGGCGTTGGTTTAGGAGTTCATTATAATGTACCTTAACTCACCTTCCGTTTCCACCAAACCACCTTCCGTTTCTAACAACTCACCTTCCGTTTCCACCAAACCACCTTCCGTTTCTAACAACTCACCTTCCGTTTCCAACAACTCACCTTCCGTTTCTAACAAACCACCTTCCGTTTCCATCAAACCACCTTCCATTTCTAACAACTCACCTTCCGTTTCCACCAAACCACCTTCCATTTCTAACAACTCACCTTCCGTTTCCACCAAACCACCTTCCATTTCTAACAACTCACCTTCCGTTTCCACCGAACCACCTTCCGTTTCTAACAAACCACCTTCCGTTTCCAACAACTCACCTTCCGTTTCCAACAAACCACCTTCCAAACCACCTTCCGTTTCTAACAACTCACCTTCCGTTTCCACCAAACCACCTTCCGTTTCCAACAACTCACCTTCCGTTTCCACCAAACCACCTTCCGTTTCTAACAACTCACCTTCCGTTTCCACCAAACCACCTTCCGTTTCTAACAACTCACCTTCCGTTTCCAACAAATCACCGTCCGTTTCCACTGTTTTTAGAGGTCAATTTAGAGCGTGCAAGAGGTAGAAACAGTGAACGCGAGAAGTAAAAACAGTGAACAGGAGAGTTAATAACAGTACATAACAGTCTAGCCATCATGACATTATCAGCAAGCCTCTGTGCGTACATGCAAAACCCAGAAGCTGATTGGTTGGTATGCAAATGAGGAACATTGTTTTAGTTCGCACCCCTAATGAGTGACGTCCTAGCGGAAGACCCGCCTTGATGAGATGCCTGACAGATTGCAATTTAATTTTCATGGTGTCCCAAAAAAAGAGCCTGCTGACATGTATTTATAAATGCAATGAACCAGGAGGCGCCGTTCCCCTTACTGAATTTGAATATTGTCCCATGTATTGCAGGATAAGTCTTCGAAAATGAAATGTCAAATACAGTTATCATTATTATTTTCAAGTGATAAGAAAACAGCATTTTCATTATCATGTTGACCCTGAAAGAGCGTGATGACATGCATATGTAAATGCAATAGACTGGGAGAGCTGTTTGGCTTATTTCATTTGAATATTGTCTGCAGTAGAGCAGGTTAAGTCTTTGCAAATTAAATGTTGAATGCCATTTTCAATATTATTTTCAAATAGTCTGAAAACAGCATTTACATTTTCATGTTGACCCCTAAAAGAGCGTGGTGACATGTATATATAAATGCAATAGGCAGGGGGTGCTGTTTTGCTTATTGTATTTGAATATTGTCCACTGTATTGCGGGGCACCACTTTGAAAATTATGTGTCAAAAAGCTTTTTCCATTATCATTTGAATATAGTCATAGATTTCCCATATGAGGATGTGAAAATGAAATTGATAATTGGATTAATGCATGTACTGGCTTTCTACTAAAGGTAAATAAACCAACCAAATGCCAACCAGTGTTCCAACACACACCTTGTGATTAATCTTCTTACAGTTTTCGCTGAGCTTGCTTGCAGACTTTCATGGGCAGTTGTTGAGGCGAGGCGAGTGTGAATGTGCTTGTATGTTTGTTTGTGCATGTGCGGTGGTGCGAGGCACCCTGTAGTCACGTTCAAAAAATCAAACGATTCAACAAACTTAACGTAACATAACGCAAACTCAAAGTATAAAAAAACGGTAAACAAAGATAATCGATAATAAACTTAGGACCGTGCGCTGCTGCGGTGCGGTTGAGAACTACTTGCTCCTCTGTTGGAATCCTACCTTCTGCGCGCACCTGAAGGCTAATTAAGGTAAAAACTCTACTCCCAATGGGCTGCAATAGTAGAATTACATTTTCATTGTAATATTGTCCCCTATGGGCTTCCATATTAGCTTTCCGTAGAGATCTAATTTGCCCATTTTCGGATTTCTCAATGCATGTCTACTTTAAAGGCCAAAAAAAAAAAAAAAAAAAAAAAATACACTTTTCAGCTCTTACCCCAATAAAAGTACATTGCCCCTACTATTCACATATATTCTTGGGCAATCTTTGAAATTTTGCTGGCAAATGACCATGGTATAAGTGGTATAATCAACTCGTAGGTGTGCATTACACGGTTTAAAGGCACTTCACAGAGGTGCACTTCCAACCACCCTCCGCGAACCGCGTCGTGCCTTAAAACTGTGTAATTCACACCTACGAGTTGATTATCCCTTACATAACCACTGAATGTAACTACTCAGGAATTATTCCATAAATCTCCGAGTTTTACGTGTGTAGTATCCAGTCGTGATTTTATGTTTTCATCCGCCTAAATTTCGAGCAAGCATTGAATTTCTTCGTTTGAAAGGAGATATCTTTTCGCCGCTGCATTTGTTAGAACAAGAGAGTCGTAACACATAACAGTGATCTTCTGTGCTCAAGTACGGTCGCTTTCACATTTGGTATGAGTACGGATGAACCGTGCCCGAGACCACCTCTTCCGAGCTGAAGCTAAGCAGGTGTGGGCTCAGTTAGTACTTGGATGGGAGACCAGCTGGGAAAACCAAGTTGCTGCTGGAAGAGGTGTTGGTGGCCAGTAGGTTGCGATCTTCCCTCTGGTGGAATAATCCCCAATGCCCCAGTGCAGTGATGGGGACACTGTTCTGAAGGGCACGCCATCTTTCGGATGAGACGTTAAACCGAGGTCCTGACTCTCTGTGGTCACTAAAGATCCTATGACACTCTTCGATAAAAGTAGGGGGTTCCCCGGTGTCATGGCTAAATTCCCAACCTGGCTCTTTCGACCTGCCACCTAATCATCCCCTGATCTAATTGGCTATGCAAATTGCCCTCTCCCTCCCCACCTCAACCCCCAGGGCTCCCTTGAAAAAGAGATTTTAATCTCAATGGGACTTCCCTGGTTAAATAAGGGTTAAATAAAAAAAATTGAAAAACCTCATATTGCAGATTATGTTTTTCTGCTCAGAATCGGGCGAACTCCTTAAATCCAAACCAAGTGCACAAGATAGACATTGCATTGGTGTTTTTTCACGAGCATGCCCCCTCCTCGGTACGCTCAATTCTTTCAGCTATACTCTTGGCCATTATCCAAATAAAGCAGGTGCAGCTTAATGACATCATCAACTAGCGCCATCGCGGTTGGCAGGTATAGTCAAAATCTCTACCTTTGGCCAAATTTATATTGTCTCTACAGTCTACCATTTATACCGCCCACCCCTACCCTGGATATTAAATTCCTAAAAGCTGCATGGTGAATAAATAGATTTTGATTGTTGGCACCATCGGTTATATTTCATGAGATATTGACAGGTTAATATCACCTCATAAGAACAGTGAAAAGGGGGACATTAGTAGAGAATTTGATCTCAGTTTAAACTTAAATGATGGGAATGATTAAATATGGAGTCTGTGGACACTAATAAATCAGTTATCAGTTCACCTGGACAATGTCTCACCAGTTAACTACTACTGGTTACAGTGATCCATATTTCCTTGGTCAAATTGTATCCTGTAGTACTGTCGTGCAGACAGATATTCTAACGAGAACACTCACGTGAAATACTGGTCCTATCAGCTTACAGGGCCCACACCACGAAGCGGTAAAGTCCACCACGACCAGCTTGTCACCGGCATCACTGAGGGCTGCCTCAAATTCTGTCTTGAGAAACAAAGAAAACAAATTTTATTGTTCACAATCGCGCTTCCATTTCCAATCCTAAAAGCACCTTGCTGCTGCAGTGCATGTTAATAAATCAAGAGGGTTCATTAAAAAACTAAATTTTAAAAAACGATTTTAGCAAAAGGATCAATAATCATCATGTTTTTGGCATCATAATACTATTTAAATAATGAAATATAATGTTTTTTAATGTCATTTTCATCCAAAATTTGAACTAGAATGTGTTTTTACTCGTGAAAACAGATGTCTCCCCCCAGCCCCTTTCCCTGCCTAACCCACTGGACGGACAGACAGGCAAATACCAAAAGGCAGGACTGCAGGACCTGAGTAGTAAGTGTGCAAAGTTACGTGAAGATCATGCAAACGTTGTAGGAGTTGTGCTCCGGACAAAAATTGCACACATCCGGACGGACAGACGGACGGCTGAACAGACAGGCACATACCAAAAGGCACCACTTCAGGACCTGAGTAGTAAGTATGCAAAGTTTCGTTAAGATCATGCAAACGGTTTTGGAATTGCACTCAGGAAACGAAAAGGGAATGCGAACGGGAACCGACCCTAAAACAATGTTTCCCCTCTCCTTCGGGGGGGGCATAATTACACTTAAAAGGTGGTATATTAATCATGGCAGTTTGGAACTTCCGTAAACTTACAAACAAGAGCGCAGGTATTGCTGACGGGCCAAGCACACAGTTTTTGATTTGGTGTATGTTTGGAGGTGCCGTTCTGGGTCAGTGTGCCTGTGTTTACGGACACATTGGCTTCTTCGCTGAGCTGCTGGAATGTGAAGCCTGGATCAGTGGCAAAAGTGCAGAGAAAAAACACACACGGCATCTAAAGGCCTGCTTGTTTAGACACCGTGGCGTGCACAACTACATCCCCATTAGCTGGCCCTCAATTGTTTATTTGGAGGTACAGAAGTTATTCAGTGTTGAAATAACATTTCATTTATTCCAGAGGAAGGATTTCCCCATTACTTATGATCTTCCTTAACCCTAAGAGCGCCAAATGCAGCTATTGTTGCTCAATGATGCAAGATATCAAAATCAAAGCTGCTGAAAACCATGTGGCAACTCATTAAAAAGAGCTTCCACGCTGAAATAACACTGGAATAAGAGGTAGACCAACTCTGATGACCGACTCTGAAACCCTGGGCTGCAGTTTACCAGGCTAGCCATTTTCAGCCCAAAGCTCTGATTTATTTCCAAGATATTGGCCTCCAAACCCTGATAAATTAATGTTTGAGAAAAAGTTGGTACGGCCCCTCATTTTGGAGCGGCAGATCTCAAAAACCCTGGGGAGCTGAAGCCTAAAATTTTGCTTCCATTCTGTTACAAAGTATACCGTGGCCTGTTTCAGATAATTTGCGATGTTTTCTACTGTAGTCAATGGGGCTAGGTAATTCTATAGTTCAAGTCATTTCCAATTAGCCTGGCACTGCCAGCCTTCGTACTTCCGCTCAATTTCATTTCGCTTCACCTCTCAGTCTGGTCACTCGGAGCTCTGCCTCGTTTACCACGGCAGAAAATACGCCGGACCACCCAGCGAACAGAAGGCGCGGCCGAGAGCCATGATGTAGCAGCTGCGCCGAGTTTGAAATTGTAGCCTCCGAAATCAACAATGGCTACGGACATAGATGCACAGGAGGCCATTCGCTCTGTCGTGGAGAAAATCCCCGGAATCAGCGACTTATAGCCACAACAAGATGAATGTTTGGTTAGTATTTTTGAATGGAAATGATGTTGTAGCGCTACTCCCTACAGATTGTCATGTCTATTTAATAGCCATCATGAAATAGGCACCCTGTTCATCTCTGTGAGAGACAGCCGAACCACCTAAGCTAGCTTGTAGCTTCTAGTGTTACATTGCCCGCGAATTTAACACTAAGTTAGCAGCAAACTTTTTAAAAGCCGTGTTTTTGTTCGTGTCACAAGACCTATTCACTGTCTCAGTGTTATGTTATTATCAATGAATGAAATGGCTGCTTAGAGCCAAACTGTGTTGCTATAAAGTTAGATAGCGAGCTTGGTATGATGTTAGTGAAGGTGTGGTTAACGGTTCAGTTTTCGTGTCAACGCAGATTTCGTCCTGATGTAAATAATGCGTTATTCTCGCCGATTCTGCCGTTGGTTTCGGGTCTCTTGCATTTTTTTAAACAGCAGCAGTATCTGCAGGAAAAATGATAGCTCAACAGTTTGTTTCTTGTAAGGAGAACAGAAAGAGCACCTTTGGTTCTTTTAAGTGAATGAGTGAAATTTGGGAGATGGGCATATGTATGGGTACAGTATTAACTTTAATGTACCGAGCAGTTTGCTTTCGCTGCATTCCTGGTATGAAGGACTGTGTTTACAGCAGAAGGACTAGGCGGCTGAGCGGCGATAACATACATCATCGTAAGCGTTAGTGATTAGTTTACTGGTACACCAATGATTTTAAACTTTAGACAAGCGCCCACCCACCAGGAAGTAAACACTTGTCAATGACGACTGGCCAGACTCTGTGTATGAAGCAAAGCGAAGTAGCAAAGTCTGGGTTTACCAGGCTAATTTCAATGCCAGCTTTGCTAATGTTAGCTGGCTAAGTGGAATTGGAAAAAAAAAAAAAAAAAAAAAAACTGGTCGACTTCAGTGAAAGATTTCTCGATATTTAATTTCTCCTCGTGTTCAGCAGCTTAACTGACGTTATTTATGTAGTCATGATGCTATTGATTCAGACAATTAACTCAACACCACGTAAATTTAGCTGTCCACACAGCTTGTTTGCTGCTTCTAGAATAAGTTACAAAAAGGCTGGGTTAGCCTGTGGTTCTGGATAAGATAGCGTGAGCCCACATAAAGAGTTCCAAATTATTGCTTAAATAGGATTCTAGCAGTTGTCTTAGACTTTTTTGTTGTCATTTTTTGACAAAATTCTTGCCTGGTATTGTTTGTCCTGTCTGTTTATATCACTGACATTTAATATCAAACATTGTGGGATAAGTAATTCTCTAGCTAGGCTAAGGTTGTTCCACATTATTGAGCAAGTCACAGGTTTCATACAGTATAGGGTCAAAGAATTATCTTTTTATAGGTTAAACCTCTGATATAGACAGTGCAGTGCCTTGTGAAATGTACGAAAACATTTGACACCTTACAGTATGATGATTTTAATGTCTTTTTTTTTCATAAAATATGATATGATAATACTGCATGAAACCTGTTATTTAATTATGTGGAACAACCCAATTTGGTAGTTTACCTTTATTTGGGCTTGGCTGGAGAATTGATCACACGTTTTAAAATTAATATCAGTGATATAAACCAATAAGAGACACAATACCCAAGGCAAGGGTTTTGCTGGAAAAACAGAAAAGCATATTTATGGGACTAAAATCCTCTTTGCAGTAAATTTGAACTTAGTGTAATTTAGGCATTGAAAAACAAACTCCTGAACTCTTACGGTAGTTTGGGTGTTAGAAACAGTGATTTCAACACACCATAGCCATGAAATATTTACAGTTTGATCTCTTGACAGCTGTAAAGGTCACTCAGACATCTCAATCTGTGTCGTCATGGTTGTAGCAAGCATGATGTTGAATGAATATTATAGCTTATGTGTGTGTGTGCTTTTGTGAGTGTGACTGAGGTGCATGCATCTCCTCTGTACCTGTGCTTTCATTCACAGAAAAAACACCCCAAACCCCTCGAGAGATATCAACACTTAACTTCATCTGCCCAGAAAAGGTGAGGAGGCGTTCCAGATGAAGGCACTGCGACCCCATCCAAGCAAATCAAGTTGTGGGAGACTCCTAGAGTATCTCAGTCAAGTACTGGGAAATTCATTGCTGGATTTGTTGAGAAAGGGTTGCACCCTCCTAATGTTGTAGAGAAGCAGGGCTTCATTGATCTTATCCATCATCTCCTATGTTCATTTTCACAGCTGTTTTTGAAGGGAATTAAAGGGAAATTGAGAACTAACTAATTGCATTGTGAATTTTGTTTTACTCATGCCCTCTCCAAGCTATACTCTAGCTGGTGTATGGTATTATGTTACTGCTAAGCTGACAATCAGACTCAGGTTTTCAACAAAACAGAAAAAAATGTTTGGGTAGCTTTGTATGTGTCGATATGTCTTAAATATTACAACCTCAGATTGGATATCTGATAGCCATTCCAATAAAGGTTTTTTCTTTTTTTGGAAATAAATGAAAACGTTGTTGGTCGTCTTTGATGGCATATCCGGATATAAAATTAGACACGCACTGAGTTTTTCACCCTTTTTACTTTACTTTTTTACTTAAAAAGTATCTTTCTAAGCCTGTACTTTTTCACTCTTACTTGAGTAAAAAGCTTGAGTTGATACTTCAACTTTTAAGTATTTTTGAACCCAGTATCTATACTTCTACTTAAGTAAAGGATGTATGTACTTTTGACACCACTGCTTGTCGATGTTTGGGTTTGAAGTGGCCAACCGAACTTCCACTTCCACTCGCCGCCATTTTGAATTTTTTCTGTAGTGTGTTGTACTCTTCTGACGCCACTAGATGGTAGTGTAACTGTCCACACATGTGGTCATAAGGCCCCAGTTAAGCAGAATTAACTACTGTGGTAATATAACCCAAAGTCTGATGTCCACACATGTGGACGCCAGGTCTTAAGAAGTTTTTTTTTTTTTGCAGCAACCCGCGTGAGCGTCGAGTCTGTGGAGGAGGGGGTGGAGGGAAGGATCCCTCTCCAATATTCAGAACTTGGACTGCAGTACCCATTTTAAAACCCTTGCTGTCAGTGCCACATATTGCTGGTTCAACATCAACTAATGCTTGAAATTTACTGACTCATGGCCAATTTAATTATGTGTCAGGTTTTCATGATGGTCTGGGATTCACACACTGGATCATGCGTAATGCAGGATATATCCACTGCATTAACAGCGCCAGTCATTAGGCCTGAAAGAGCTGACCTCCACAACACATCGGTTTGTTCGCTTGCCACAGGTCATGGTAAATAATGGGATCGTAGCGCCAGAGAAATCCAACTGATGTGAGCATTTTGCTGAAGATGAAACTGTCTCGCGACTATGGTTTTGAATGGGATAGTAAGCAATAGAAGTAAAGAAGATATGCTGTGTTGAACACGGGGGAGTGAACTACACTCACTTCATTTCTCCACAGACCACGTTTACCTCACTTGTCTCTTAGTCCTCAGAAGGGATGCACAGACAGACGCAAGGAAACTGTGCAAGGAAAAAAAAGGCAACGAGGAATTATGTTTCTTAGAGAAATGAGACGTCCTCGCATCTGAAGCGTCACGCGAATCCATTTCAGTTTCTCATGATGCTGCACAGCGGGATCAGCTGCCAGCGTGTGTTGTTACTGATCGACATCATGGTTTTGGGCTTTAAGTGTTCCGGGACGGCTGGTCTTGTGTAAGCTCGCTCAATCGCTCCTCAGAGCCATCTCCTGGTGCAACATCAAAGGTTCTGCAGAGCAGGGAGGTGCACCGTCCGACACCCACAACTTCTCCACACGTCACATTCACAACAAGTGTTCGGTCATGTTAAATTTATATATATGTGTATGTATATGTGTAGGTATGTATATATGTGTATGTATATTCCCCCCCCCCGTCTTATGAGTATCTATCTCTATGTATTCTACACTTTGTCACTCGTTGGTTTGGTTAATGTTTTTGTTTATTTTATTGTGCAGGGCCCCTTGGAAGAGCAGTTTCCTAACTGAAAGGGCTACTCTGTTGAAATAAAAAATAAATAAATAAATTTACCATAATGCTTCAGTTCCTCAAAAATGTTTTAAATGAATGGGGACACTCCCACAGCAACTGACCCTCTTTCACAACCATACATTGCACCTTCTTTACAAACGCCACTAGACTTCTCCATTAGCCTATGGGGAAATAGAGCAGTGCGGTACCTTTGATGCAATACTGGTTTCTGTAAATTGTTACGACAGCCCATCCAGATATGAACCAACTCAGTTTAGACAATAATTTCCGGGAAATAATAAGCCGCAGGGATGTGAAAATAATAATTAATAATGATACATTTCATTTATGGGTGCCTTTCATGACACTCAAGGTCACCTTTCAAATAAAAACAGAGTCAAACACAATACAATAAAATACAAAAGCATAAAATAATTAAACATTTAACAACAAACAAACAAACAGACACTCAGGACCAAAGAAAGAAAGTAAGAAAGCCTGAACAGATGAGTTCTGAGCCTGGATTTGAAGTGAGGGAGTGAGTCAGTATTTCGGAGGTCAGGGGGGAGTGAATTCCAGAGTTGGGGAGCAAAGCGGCTGAATGCTCAGCCCCCCATGGTACTGAGGCGGATGGAGGGGACAGTGAGGTGAATAGAAGACGAGGATCTGAGGGTTTGAGTCGGTTTGGTGATAGGAAGGAGGTCAGAGAGGTATGGTGGGGCGAGGTTGTGGATGGACTTGTAGGTCAGAAGTAAAATCTTATAGTGAATGCGGTCAATAATGGGGAGCCAATGGAGCTGCGGCAGGATGGGTGTGATATGACAGGTGGATGGGCTCCTAGTGATAATATGGTCGGCAGAGTTCTGACCCAGCTGCAGTATATGGAGGATTTTCTGAGGGAAACCAAACAGGAGGAGATGCAGTAGTTGAGCCGAGAAGCGACAAGACTGCGAACCAGTATGGCAGCGGTGAGAGGTGTGAGGGAGGGGCGTAGGCGGTTGATATAACGACGATGAAAGTAAGCTGACCGGGTGATGTTGTTAATGTGGGATGTAAAGGAATGAATTTGGCTGGACGCATCTGGCAACACTCCTCCCTTCACGGCCGCCCATTTTCTCCCCTTCAGGTCCTGCGCATAGGATCAGTCACCGACACCTCATCCCATCCCTTGGTGCCCCCCCACACTTCTAATCTCTGGTCCCGACCCTGCCTGACATCCCAGCCCCCGCATCGTGACCCCATAGTCTTTCACTCTAAGTCCCCTTCTTTTGACACGAAGTTATTACGTTGTACATTATCAGTTGAGTGTTACCACATTATCAGGCAAACATTTTTTATTATATTGTTGGTCAAAATGTCATTACATTATCAGGCAGTTATTATATTATCGGTTAATTTTATTACATTATTGGGCAGTTATTACATTATTGGTCCAACATTACATTATCAGTTGTAACAAGACCTTTCGCGAAGAATCAGGTGGTTAAGTAATTGCTTAGCCCGATGAAACCATGGCAGGCTGTTCTGATGGAGCGCTAGTAGCCACGTGCTACATCATAATTAGGGTTGGGTGGCATGAACAAAATCTTATATCACGGTATAAGTAATTTTATATCATGGTAACAGTATATATCATGGTATGGCATTTTTTTCTGTAAATTCAATTAAAAGCCCCACTAGGTAGGAATCCCAGTTTCGTGCGCTCTAGCGGCCACTAAAGGCCACTTGAGCAAGTAGAAGCGCAAAACGCTGTCGTAAAACAGCTGCCTTCTCCTTATGCTCCTTATCCAAAAGCTCATGTGTGCCGTAAAGCGGAACGTACGTCTCGGGAGAGTGCGGGACCCGCGATCGAAAGTTACATAGTCCCAGATGCAGGCCATCAGGTCCCTCTGTGGTAATGGGAGAGATGCCTTTCTCACTGTAATAATCCAGCCCACCAATAGATAGACTTTGAAACTGATATTTTAAGGTGAAATTCCTACCTAGTGGGGCTTTGATGGCTTAAAATATCCAAACTGTACTTTCATCACATTTGATTATTTTCTTCAATTTTTTAACTGCTTTTCCAACTTTCAAACACCACCACATGACTAGCAAGCCCACCAGTGTAGTGAGCTAGCTGGCTAGTTTGCTAATAAGGCTACAGTATACCACATGCACGCCGCTGCAATTCAATTAATTCTACGCTATTTCGACAGTGAGCTATACGATAATCTCGCAACACGTCATTTGACGCGCACTATACGACGGAAGTCATGTGGGGGGATTTTATGGGGGAGAGCAGATTTTACACGACACCGGCACTCTTCAAGTAGGTACCCGCATGGTCGCTGGAGGCGCCAAGATCGCAGCCTGAAATCAGGCCCCTGACTGAAGTACAGTCCATTTACAGCGTGTTCGCAGATTTTTCCTCTCTTGTAGGCACAGTGTATACAATCACTACCAAACTTCCGGTTTTTGAAAATATGATAAACACACTACATTTCAGAGTGATTTTCATCAAATTTTACCGATTTCAACCTTCCAAACATCCTTTTTGAAGTGTTCACTAGTGAAATATCAAGGCAAGTACGCATTAAATGTGGTTTTTAGGGGGCGCCCCGGTGGCACATCGGTCTAAGCGCATGCACCATAAGGCTGTGTCCTTCCCGCGGCGACCCGGATTTGATTCCGGCTCGGGTCATTTGCCGCATGTCTACCCCCATTCTTCTCCCCAACTTTCCTGTCTCTCTACACTGTGTAACTGTCTAATAAAAAAAAAAGAGAAAGTCCCCCCACCCAAAAAAAGTGGTTTTTAATGCCATAAATCACTTTTTCAGGCCTCATTCCATATGAAACAGTTCACTCTGATCAGCTGACAAGACATGTTGCATTAATTTTGAACAGCACTCCAAAGATTGGTCATGCCAGGACCTGCAGCACAGAGTGACCTAGATTTTGACCTTCTGTGCCATTGATGAGTTTATTCTTAATTTTAACTGTAAGGCTAATTGCTCATAATACCGATTAATTTAACCTAATTATGATTTAAAACATAAATATCTCCCACACAGAGGCCTAAAAGGGGCCATGCCCATGCGGCTGCCCACCCCATTTCAGAATTGAAAGAAAACTTTATAAACTAATGACTGTGACTTTCTATGATAAAATAAATTAAATCAAGAATTATTCAGATGCATTTTGATATTTTAATCGGAATAGGTTACATGTACACAAACTGCAATGTTAATTATATAGCCTGACAAGTAAATATGTGTTTCAGTTTTTTGATTGCACCAAATGAAAGAATGACCCCAAACCCTAGTCATGTGACAAAGGTTTTGAAGCAGAGTCGTAAACCCGTGTCAAAACCGGAAGTTTCGGACGTGCTCGAAACAGTTCGAATCTGCGTGTCGAAATTGTCATCTCTACGCAAGATCGCCCAGCTAACTTAGATGCTAAATCCATTGTCAATTCAGAAATGAGACGTGTATCGCTATCTAAATCTCCGTAAGATCGCGCGACATTCGGTGCCATCAGACTCCCACTATCGACGGAATGCTGCGTGATGAAAAACCATGAAAGCATGCAGACCTAGTTCGCCTTTCAGAACAAAATGCAAAATAACAAGCATTCTACAAGGTATGGCGTCCGATTCTTACCAGATCTCCGATTTCTTTGACCATTTTGAAAGTTAAGAGGTCCGCGTGCTAGATCACCCTCGGTCGTGGAGTGAAATGTTGAGGCGTTGTTCCCGGTTAAGTTTCACAGCCTGGCCGCCAGTTCCGCCTCCTCGGGGGAGGTTCTTCTTCTTCCTCTTCTGTGTGTTGTGTGTTGCAACAATGGCGCATTGCTGCCACTTGCGGTTCTGTTCTGGATCTTAATTATTATCCCCCGCAACAACGTAGTTGCGGGGGGTATTAAAATGGGGTCCGTCCGTCCGTCCGTCCGTAACATTTCGTGTCCGGGCTGTAACTTTCTTCCTAATCACCCGATACTCATCATATTTGGCATGGAGGTGTAGAAACACATAAAGGTGTGTCATGAAAAACAATTTTGAAAATATTTTCATAATTTATTGCGTTTTGGGGCAAAAAGTGACATATTCATGAGAAATCTGTAAAGTGTCCTGTCCGGGCTGTAACTTTCTTCCTAATCACCCGATACTCATCATATTTGGCATGGAGGTGTAGAAACACCTAAAAGGTGTGTCATGAAAAAAAAATTTTGAAAATATTTTTAAAATTGTTTTGCGTTTTCTTGGCAAAAAGTGACAAATTTGTGAGAAATCTGTAATGTGTCCTGTCCGGGCTGTAACTTTCTTCCTAATCACCCGATACTCATCATATTTGGCATAGAGATGTAGAAACACATAAAGGTGTGTTATGAAGAACAATTTTGAAGATATTTTTACAATTTTTCGCGTTTTGGGGCAAAAGTGTCACATTTGTAAGAAATCTGTAATGTGTCCTGTCGGGGCTATAACTTTCTTCCTAATCATCCATTTATCATCATTTTTGTCATGTAGGTGTAGAAACACATACAGATATGTCAGGAGAAACAATTTTGAGAATTTTTTTTTAAAAACTCACATTTACGTAGGAAATTTGTAAGCAATCTCTTTTGTGTTCCGTCCAGGCTATCTGAGGTATCTTGGAGATATGTTGTTTTTGTAGTGTAAAAAGACATGTTAAAGGTTTGTGACGATAAACAATTTTGAAAATATTTCATGGTTTTCATTATATACTCCGAAAGTGTTTGATTTTGTTTTTCATAACATTGATTGAATTGCCAAAGTATTATTAACAAAGTATACTATCTAAGAGAAGCTAACAGATGTGACAATCTTCAGGAAAAAATAATTTGTGAGTTGCGGGGGATATTGCTTGACAACGTCAGCAGCTTGTTATATTCTTTTATGGAGACCAATTCGATGTAGATACTCCAACAGTTTTTTTTGTCTACCGGCGTCTCTGGCGAAAGGGAGACATAAGAATGCACCCCGTCCGTGCGTGTCCCCGTCCGTCCTAAAAGTGGCGTTAACACGATAACTCAAGAACAAAATGGATTACAGACCCCATGTTCTGCATATAAGAAGATTAGATTATGAACCAGTTTCCTATTTAATATCAGTGGCGACGGGAGATCCTGGGCCTCGCGGCCAGCTTGTTCATTTTAGCAGAACTGTCCAGGTTCAGCGAGCTGCGCACATTGAAAGCAGACACTCCCGCTGCTCCTAGGTCTCTGAACAATCTCCTCCGTTGTTGGGAATTTATTTACACGTATAGGAACGTGCTGCACAGTCTCAATGGTTCCACATTCACATTTCCCATCTGGATGCTTGCCGATCAGAGCCAGCCCACTTCTTAGCCCTCAGCGCCCAAGTCTCAGCCTCGTTACAATAACCCGCGCATCTTGTCTTTTATTACAGACTGGGCCCGCTTCTCTTGTTACAGTCCCCTGATGTGCAAAATAAAACCTTCCTTTCCCCTCACTGTCCCATGATTTTTGCCACTTTTCTTTCATTATTCTATTAATAGATTCCATATAATCTGGGAGTCCATACAAGGATTAAATATCTACATTGTCCTTCTGCAGAGCACCTCTTGCTAATCTACCCGCCATCTCATTCCCCTCTATGCCCACATGAGCTGGAACCCAAATGAAAGCCACCTCACAGCTGCCCCATGAATATTATACAACAACTGACATATTTCTGCAAGTAGATCAGGTCTTGACTTGAACTTCATTTCTCTAATTGTTAATAAAGCTGATACGGAATCGCTACAAATAACTGACTGACTTGGTTTTTTTATTCTCCACCCACCTAAGTGCCCAAAGAATTGCCAAAACTTCTGCCGTAAAACTGATCTTACAGTCAGGAATCCGGAAGCCCTCTCCAGTTTCCTCCTCTGGGATAAAAACAGCAGCTGCTACCCTTCAACTCTTTGGATCTTTTGATCCATCTGTATATATTTTCAAATGGCAACCCCATTGTGTAGAAAGCTGAGACTGAACTTCCTTTACGACATCACCAGACCTAACTGTCTTGCTCTTATCAAGAATTCACATGTCAATTTCAGGATCCAGAACAAACCATAAAGGCCAGCAGACTGGCGGGCATGCATTTAAATTATTAACACTAATTTCCTCTGCCACAGACTTCAGCTGCTCAGCAAAATTGGTTCTAATCTTTATTTCCCCCACAAGGAAATTCCTCATGTGAGCCCAACAGGCACTTGGCTTGAAATGTTTCATTTTGACCTTTAATCTTCATTAAATATTTTAGACCAAATCTAATCCTTCTGAATTGTAGAGGCATCTCGCCCATTTCTATTAAGAGCTGCCACTGGTGTTGTTCGAAAAGCTCCACTACACACTCTTACAGCCTTAGATTGAATGATGTCCAGCTTCTTACGAACTGTAGGAGCAGCTGAGCCGTATGCCATGCAACCACAGTCAATGACCGATCTTATCATAGCTCTATAAATCATCAGAAGAGTCTCTTTGTCATGGAGAGGGTCTTTAGTCAGCCCCCCTGTCACCAAAATAGCCATCTGCTCTTCAGAGAAATATGGTCAAACTATCCGCTTGCCAAATTTATGCGCGCACTTTTCCTCCATACTTTGATACTTCATCGGAAGACACAGTTATTTGTCATCGAGACGGCGAAAAAATGCTGGGCAAAAAAAGTGATAGTATTCGATCTTGCAATATAAAAATGCAACCGTTTCACTCCAATGGTTCTAATTTTGCTTATTGTTCCTTGGATTAAGCATCTAATAGTCATTCCAATGAGCAAAAGAGATCTTTAAAACATGGCCGGTATTAGCCAATCAAGTGACAGCTTCCATTTGACAGACATGGTATTGACCAATCAACATGGAATCCAGGGAGTAAGGAATACCATGTGCGTAAGTGCCATAAACCGGAAATAGTTTCTCTACACAACTCTACACAAAGTTTGTCTGTACTGCTTCGATACTTTGGCTGCGTGCGAAAAGTCAAAAAATTACATCTTACCCACTCACTCCTAACCACTTTTTTTTTTTTTACCTTTGAGGAAAACGTCCTAAGGTAAAAGGAAGGTGTAAAAGGGAATTCCTAATGCCTTAGGAAGACAACCGCGCTAATTAGAGAATCCGAATGCACTTACATTAGGCAAAGTGATTATGAGCCCCCTGCCCATCATGTACAACCCCAAGTCCGAAATAGTTGGGACAAAGTGTAAATTGTGAATAAAATTAAAACGCGATGACTTGACTTGACTCAAATCACACCAGCCAGTATTTTATTCATAATAGAACAGGGAAAACATAACAAATGTTGAAACTGAGAAATTTTACAATTTTATCCACAAAATGAGCTCATTTCAAATTTAATGGCTGCTACAGGTCTCAAAAATGTTGGGACAGGGGCCTGTTTACCATGGTGTAACATCCCCTCTTCTTTTTAACACAGAGTGGAGGCGTCTGGGCATTGAGGAGACAAGTTTCTTGAGTTTAGCCGTTGGAATTTGATCCCACTCACAGGCTTCCAGCTGCTGGAGTGTTTTGGGTCCTTTGACAAACTTTTTGTTTAATTATGCACCAAATGCTCTCAATCGGTGAAAGATCAGCACTGCAGGCAGGCCAGTTCAGCACATGGACTCTTCTACTACGCAGCCATGCTGTTGTAATAGCTGCAGTATGTGGTTTTGCATTGTCCTGCTGAAATACACAAGGCTTTCCCTGGAATAGATGTCATCTGGAGAGGAGCATATGTTGCTCTAAAACCTTTATATACCTTTCGGCATTCATGGCGCTTTTTAAAACATGCAAGAGTCCCACACCATATGCACTAATGCATCCCCATACCATCAGAGATGCTGGCTTTTGAGCTGAACGCTGATAACAGGAGGGGTGGTCTTTCTCCTCTTTAGTCCGGAGGACACGACGCCCATGATTTCCAACAAGAATGTCAAATTTGGACTCGTCTGACCACAGGACACTTTGCTACAGTCCATTTTAAATGAGACTTGGCCAACAGAACACAGCGGCACTTCTGGATCATGCTCAAAAATGGCTTCCTTTTTGCATGATAAAGTTTTAGGTGGCATCTGTGGATAGCACGGCGGACTGTGTTTACAGACAGTGGTTTCTTGAAGTATTCCTGGGCCCATTTGATAATGTCAATGACAGAATCATGCCGGTGAGTGATGCGGTGGCGTCTGAGGGCCCGAAGATCACGGGCATCCAGTAAAGGCCTTCGGCCTTATCCCTTACGCACAGAGATTTTTCCAGTTTCTCTGAATCTTTTGATGATGTTATGCACTGTCGATGATGAGACCTTCAAAGCCTTTGCAATTTGACATTGAGGAACATTGTTTTTACAGTATTCCACAATTTTTTTACGCAAGCCTTCACAGGTTGGAGAGCCTCTGGCCATGTTTGCTTCTGAGAGACTCAGCCTCTCTAAGACATCCCTTTTATAGCCAATCATGTTCCACACCTGATGCCCGTTAACTGGGTCCAGGAGAGATCTGGTGTCTGGCGAGCTTGAAATGGAGCAGAGCGCCCCCTGTCTGTGAGCCTGTTACCTGCGGAGAGCCCCCGACCCTTCAGAACGCTAATGTCACTCTCTCTGGGCGGATCTTCCAGTCGACCGCCAGCTACTCCTGCACTGAGGGGTACAGGTAAGATAAGTACAGTGCCAATTTTTTTCCATTTCTGTTTATTTGTCATGTTTAAATGTTTCAGATCATCCAATTAATGATCAACATAAAGCAAAGACAATGGCCCTCATTTATCAAACAAACTTAGGATCTGGTGTAGATTCTGGTGTAAATATCAGCGTAGGCCAGGTGTCACGTCTGATTTACTAAAAGTGTGTACGTCGCTGATTTCGGTGTAGAACTGGCGTGGCGTTGATAAATCTGGTGGCTAAAACCATCGTAATTTAAATGACACGCTTCTATAAATTCATGCTATGAGAGGCATAGTCCTGCCCACTTTACAACATGGACTCTCGAAAGATGGCAAAGAAGAAAAACTTCACTGAGGAGGAAATATAAATTATCACGTCCGAGGTGAAGAAAAACAAAATAATTTTATTTGGAAGCCTTAAGAGTGGCATAAAGGGAGCCCAGAAGGCTGCAGTTTGGAAAACTATTGCTGCTACGGTAAACACCGTTGGGGTGGAAAACCGGAGTGCAGCAGAGGTTTGATTTAATTTATTAAAAAATTCAATTTATAGATCAATGATATTTCATGTTATAGAGCCTACATAACTGACAATCCAAATGCTTTATATGTAGGTAAGAAAAAGTGGTCCGATTTTAAGATCGCCACCAAAAAACGGGTTGCTGCGCTCAGGCGCTGCAGCGCACAGACCGGTGGAGGCCAACCAGACTCAAACCTCCAGCTGTCACCATTCGAGGAGCGCGTGGCAGCAGGGCTCCCCCTCCATCGTGGGAATACGAGGTGGTGCAGACACGGATGAGTCCCCACCGCCTCGATCGGAGCTGCATGAGGGTAATCGTTAAAATACAGTCTGCAGAGATCACTCATCACTGTACTTTTATTAGTATTACTCCATGACATTTTATTGGGTACGCACAAAACGAGCAGCCACTCGTCACTTTCCCGGAGGAGATCTTCTCTGTGCTGAAACTACCTCTCACGTCGGACAGAAGCGTATTTCTCTAACAATAGAAGATGGAAGAGGCTATTTGCCCCACAGCGCTTCCGCGCGAAACTTCAAAGAGTGAGGCAGATCATAAAATGAAATCTCTTATTGGCCCAGCTGCTGGGCAAATAGCAGAAGTGCTTCTGTTATCCGCCATGCCGTGGTGCGAATAGCAGAACTACTTGTCTCATCGGCCCCGCTGCGGGGCAGATAGCTGATGTATACTGACCAAAAAGAGAAATGTAATTTTCTATTTCTTGATTTTATCGAGTGTAACGGTTATTAATCAACACTTCATTGGTATCAAATGAAAGAGCGAATCTCAGACAATAGATATAACAGAAAATCAGGTTGGAGTATCGCCATGTTGGCTTGTATCTAACAAGATGAAGCTCGACATTACGAAACACAAATGACACTATCAGTATCTCGTACGTCCCCCGTTAGCGTCGCGCACGGTGGTACACCTGCGTCTCATAGACATCACCAGACGTCTGATTGTTGCTTGTGGAACGCTGCTCCACTCTTCGGTCAGTGCTTGTCTTAGCTGACGTACTGTAGCTGCCGGTGGTTGATGTCTCCAGATCGTTCTATCCAGAATGTCCCACAAGTGTTCTATAGGTGAAAAATCTGGAGAAAACGCTGGCCAGGGAAGGATTTGCGCGTTTTCGGCCCGAAGGAACTCCATACAGATGCGTGCCACGTGCGGACGCGCGTTGTCCTGTTGGAAAGTCAGTCGGTGACGTCGGACAAACGGAAGCATGACTGGACGGAGAATTTCATCATGGTAACAGACAGCGTTGAAAAACGCATCTCAGCGGCAGTTTGAGTTGCCGACCGGAAGCGATCCCGCAGATGCAACAAGCGGATACGACGGTCAGACGCTGGAGTCGTAACACGTGCCCTACCGGATCTGGGGCGATCGACCATGTGTCCAGTGGCATTAAATCTGGTTCTGAGGCGACTAATTGTTGCAGAATGCACGCTGAATTGACGGGCAACTCTATCTACTGGACTTCTGGCCTGTAGCATCCCAATCACGCGTTCTTGTTGAACTTTCATTAGTCATGGCATTATAACCTGTCTGATTTTTACTCATTTTCGGTTGGACTTTTATAGGCCCCAGTGTCTACAAGGAACTCAAAACAAAGATGGAAGTGTTAGGACAATGGCAGTACTCGAACCCAAGCACTGCCGATGTTTGGTTCTGGACGAATGGCGGCTCCAGAATACGCGCTGTGACCGCGAAAATTTGTATGGTAGAAGTGCTCACCTCCAAAAATAACTCAGAGCAAAAGCATCTTTCTCAATGGGTTTGTCGAAATTTGGCACCAGATTACGTAATTGCGTTTCTTTTTTTGGTCAGTATATTTCACTCAACTCATCCTGTTGCGGGGCGAAGAGCCACTTAAGATCTGCCATTGTCAAAATGTGATCACGGTCAAAGTGTCTGTAGGCCTATATATAGGCTACTGAGCAACAAAAGAAACGCAAGTTAGCTAGTTAGTTAATGTACTCTTATGGTTACTCAGTCAAAGTCAGTCCCTCCAGGATTTCGCAGGCTTTTTTTGGGATTGTTGTAGCCTAAAATGCCTGATTTTGCGGCAGCTTTTTCAAAAAGTTGCAATAATAGTTGTTTTGAGAACAAAATTGAAAGGCCGCACAAAATTCCTATGGATTGATTGCATTTGCGTTAATAGTTGGATCGCGACATCGCAACTTCCTGGAGGGACTGCAAAGTGACCGCAAAACAAAGAAAAGTTTGATGAAACGAGTATAAATGTGCAAGCGCTAGTAATAAATTTGATTTTCTAAAATAATTACGTGCAAACATATTTTCCAGTCTGCCTTTAATTGACTTGCGTTTCTTTTGTTGTTCAGTATATATATATGACTGGATGAGCATCTGACATACCACACTGCATATCTGCCAAGCCACGCATTGCGCTTAATCAAATTGATTGTAATTGTCAGCCGTCTGGCCTGACAAGCAGATTGTCTCAAAATATAAGTTTAATTTCTCAACACAGGTGTCTTATTTATTTATTTAGCCTATTTATTCATTTTACTAATAAGAACAACAACAGCATGATGTCCACATCGCTGCATATGGTTTTTTAATCATTTTGACAGCTGCACTCGTTCCTGGACGTTGTACGTTGGTTTCAAATGAGCGTACACCTGGTCAGACCTGGCGTGAGATTTTTGCGAACCGTTCGCTCACGTTCAGATTGATAAATGCTGATCCTTGCGGGAGATTTGGTGTACACCCATTTTTTTTGTGTACGCACGTTTGATAAATGAGGGCCAACGTGATTAAACACAAAATGCACCTTTTAAAATATCATTTCATTCAATTAAAAGTAATGTGTTATTCAAAATCTACATCATCCGTGGGAAAATATAATTGCCCTCTTAAACCCAAAACTGGTTCTGGCACCCTCAGTGTCAACAACTGTTATCAAACATTTGCAATTACTGAAAATGAGTCCAATACTTTCATGTGGAGGAAATTTGACCACTTTTGGCACAATTGTTTCAATTTTGCCTTTTTTGGTGGGTTTTCAAGCATGAATTGCCTGTTTAAGGTCATGTACACCATCTCAATTGGATTCAAGTCAGGACTTTGACTGGGCCACTCCAAAACCTTAATTTTGTTCCTTTTGTTTTTAGCCATATAGAGGTGCACTTATGTGCTTCAGATCTTTTCCCTGTTGCATAAACCATCGCACTTGAGCTTTAGGCCACAAACTGATGGCCTGATATTCACCTTCAGGATTTTCTGATACTGAGAAGACTTTGGATAGGCTACTCTATAACCATCCTTATTTGGCATCATCTTTCGCCTTTCCACTCACATCGCGCCAAAAGACTTTACCGGTAAATAATTTTATCTTTCTTTCTTTCCTTTTCCTTTACACACACTTACTCAACGCATCACATTATTTTCCAGTTTTAACACTTCTTGCGTTCATTTTTTCGCTTTAAAACACTATTTTACCAACATGTCGCCAACAACTTTAAAACACTCTCCAAATTTAAACTCTCTTTCGTTACGCCACGACCAACAAAACGCTTGAAATAAAGTTTTACCACTTCTCCCTTTCACTTCCCCCAACCACTCAAATAATACACGTTTAAAAAGCACAAAACAACTACACAATTAAATAAATGTTTTAAAAGGTTTATCCCCACAAAAAAAACGTAAAACACACTAAAACATGCTAAAATGTATAAAATTCTGTCCCCACGCCACTGCAAAAAGGGGCGGAGGGTGAGTGGGAAGGGGGTCTTGGGGACGGTGCTGAATCAGACGCAGCCCAGAGAGAGAGAGAGAGAGAGAGAGAGAGAGAGAAGGGGAGGAGGATTAGGAGAAGGGGGGTAATACTGAATAAACTATAATAACCTCATTAAAAAATGAACTCATGTGAACTCATCAAACAACCGTGACTAATTGCCTTGTCACAGGGCGCATGATATTATCTCTTACACCATTACATACAGTGCTGTTGTATTCTGTACACACAAGACTGGATGGAGCTGGTGGTGAGAAGTAACAGTGGCTCCTCTGTAAATTTTCATTTCTAGTTAGGTGAAATGCATGCCTGCAAACAATAACACTAATTTTACATTTACATTTCAGATACAATCATGATAAATTATTTTTGTGGTGCCTTTAATTATGAGCCACACAGTTCTATTTCTCAAACTAGGCATAGCTTCTGTCCCATTTGTTGACACCAAATGGTAGAATCCGGCAATACGTTGCAGTTAAGTTTTCATGCTAGTAATATGCAAAAGCTCATTAAAATGACACTTTCACTGGTGCCACCCAAGCTAACCCCTCAAACCAGATGTAGACGCCAGCGGACATGGCACTGCTCTATTTATGCACGCAGTTACACTATTCTATCACTATCACCCGGATCAGTTATTCAATATTCACCAGCAAGCCGAGCTCAAACACTGTTTTGAATTTGGACGAGTTCAGTCCCATCCATGTTTACTAGGAGTTGCATGAATAAAGCTCTTCAGCTAAGCCTGATGTGCTAACTGCTCAATATACTTGCCCATAGTATCTATCCAGCAGTTCAAAAAAATGATCACTTGCGACAGAAAAAAACGTTGTCCCTGTTGGCTCCCTATAGCTTCAGCTATAGTGAGCCAATGGTAGCCCAATTAAATAGTGAAGAAAAATCAGTTTTGTGAAGCAAAAATTCGACATGGTATTGATACTACGTCATTCTACTATCAATCATAGTGATCACATATCAAAAACACACAATTCCCTACCGAGGATTTACGTGTAAATTCCTCCATTGCTGAATTCAGTGCTCCCTAATATCCTGCTTAGCCCGCTGCTTGATAAGCCTCTCACTCAACTGTTTACTTAGGCTCATCTGCGTAAAGCACAGTTGTAGCTCACGCCCATTTGAAACTTCCCCAGTAATTATCTATTTTTTACACATTTCTTATCCAATTCCAGAGAGTATTAACTTTCCACAGTAACTGAAAGACATTGATTTGACCATCAGAAAATGATTTAAACCTTTGCATAACAGCAGTTAGGTCTTATTTTCTTAATGTTGCACAAGTGAAAATGACACGATTGCACAGAAAATAAGACTTCCAAAACTGGCTTGAAGTGCTCACTTACATTTATGGGATTTAAATGATACAAGTACTTAGTCAATGGGAATTATTCCGAATGAAACAGGACTGGAGGGTTCCTTCTACCGAAGAGATCTATGTCTCTGGAGGAATTCAATTACGAAAGGTTTTTGTTCATTTTATTGGTAAGTTCAATTTTATTTTTTTTACTTATGGCAAGCTGTTTTTTAATCTCTGTTTACCATAGCCATGATGATCATAGAGCTTGTTTGCCACGTTGGTTCGAAAGAGTAACCATTAGTCTTCGCTGATAATACTGCATGTGATGGCATTTTGCTCAATGTGGCTCTGTGTTCTAGAAATTATACCGTATTCAACGAAATTGAATGCCAAGGTTTTGGCTCGTTGAAAATGTGAACAGCTCAAGTACTTCGGTAGACCCTCTGCTATGTTTGTTGCACCATTCTGTTCAATCTAGAGTAGCATATTGCCTGCTTTTCCTGATAGTGGAATGTCTGTTCTGTTAAAATGAGGTATATTTCAGATACTGAGTCAGTGAGTGAAACTTGTTCCTTATAAGGAGTAGAAAGTGTTTATATAAGGTCGCAACCTCGGAAGTGGGAACTGCTAGCTTTTCATTGCAGGATGAATGTTCTGACTGCTAAATGAACAGTTCCTTTAATGAGTATGTGTGCTGGCTTGTGGGACTCTGAAGAAAAATGGACAAAATTCTAAACTTTGTCTCAGAGAAAAGGCGTGTTTTGGGTTTGGAGAGGTTACTGGTGACGACTGATGTCCAACTGCACCTATATTGATAAACTCATGCTAAATTCAACTGAAAAAATCATTAATTCATATTAAATTTCATGCGTCAAAAGTTGATTTGTGTTAAATATATGATTATTTTATGATTTTATACTTGGCATTGAGAGGGATCTGAGAGTTTGGGGAGCCAACTGGACAGCAGTCTTATTTGACTCTGATAGAGTAGATAATTTAGAATTTTACGCTCACAACCCTCCAGACTAACTTTTGGACCTAGGAGCGCATGTGCTCCCAATCAGAAAAAAGTTGCCAAGACGCTAAAATTTAGGCGCCAAGAGGCCAAAACTGTGGTCACGCAAAGTACCACGATACTTTTCTGAATATTTACAAGCCCAAATAAAGATACCTGAACAGACTATCAGTTGTTGCTGCATTTATTGAAGAAAAATTATCAGAAAGCACTTTGTGAACTGAAAAGTAGATACTGATGTTCACAAGAATGTTTGAAAAATGTGTAAATGCAGTTATCATTTTGGAGAGTAATCATACAAGTCTAAATGTATGTACAAGTCTCCATTTCTCCAAGGGACAACTTTTCATCAAACCCTCCCAGTACATAAACTGAATCATTTATAGAAAAATCACGGCCAAATTTAGATGAGTACCCCCAAAATGAAAGGAACGGGCATTGACTCCAAATGCAGTTCAGCATTGGCAGGGCATTTATTAGGATTTACAGAGCTCATGGTCAAGACAGAAATAGATCAATAGCCAGGCAAACAGAGATATGCAGGATGGGCAGAATCGAAGTCAGGGGACAAGCAAAAAGATCCAGTAACCAGAATAATCAATCCGCACAAAGACAGTAACAAAGAGGGTTGAAACTAAGGGAATGGAAGGGGAAGGAAAAAGGGAGTTGGATGGGGTAAGGGAGAACACAGGAGAAACTAAACAGATGGGTACAAAATGGGAATTCGGGAGAACGAAGTACTAATCAATCAAATCGCAATCTCACAACGCAATACAAACAATCAAATACAAGACTTACGGGAGAATCACGAGAAACGAGCTATCAACAATCGCAACGAGGAAAAAAAGCGCAGAAACGAGACTGACCAAGACGAGCTGTGGTAGAAACGAGTCGACAAGAAACTACGGGAAAGTGGGTCTTTTAAACGCAAACTAATTAAGTGGAATCCCAGCTAAACACAGGACAGCTGTAGAGAGAGGTGGAACTAGAAAAGCAAGGACGGCGATAGGAGAGAGAGGGAAAACGGGTGGAGTTCTAACTCTAATCTAACTAAACACCCGTGCCTCGCTAAACTACTCTCAGGTGCGGATAGTCAATGAGAACAGCGAGAAGGAAGTGGAAACACCCAACCGAAATTACAGGGAAGAGAGTGTGATGAAGAAGACAAGACGCCACGAGACAGAAACGGGAGGAAAACACTGAAGACCAGAGACAGAGCAATCATCCAGAAACACACGCTCTAACGAATAAATATAATAAATATATAAATAATAGCGATACTAAAAACAAACAAGAAATATACTAAAAACTAGAAACTAAAACCAGAAACTAAAAACAAGCTAAAAACAAACATACAAATTACTGATTTCTAACACAAAAACCAACATATGGGGATAAATCAATGAATAACTCCCAATTATCACAGTGCTAGTTCTAAAATTTATAACTGTAATTGTTGCTGCCATCCCAAGGAACAATTTGACACCAAACATGGATTAATTGCTTCAAAAATATGAGACCCAGGCGGAATTGAAGCCGTAAAAAGCATAATTTGGCAACATTTTTTCATCACAAATTTAAAGTTTAACATTAAAATTAATACAGTTCCCAAAGTGATCCACCCTAAATATTTGGTAAATAGTAGGTGCAGTATGCCAAGTTCATTAGCACAAAGTTTCAAGAAATCTTTCACCGGTAACAATGTAGTAGGACGGCTTATTATAATAATAATAATTATTATTTACCAGTTTTTTTATTTCGCTATGTAGATTTTGCACATTTCTAAGGGTAACGGAAACGCACACAGAGAGCGAGGACGATGTCCGACGTTATTAGTCCCAAAAAAACAGTCTGCTTCGTGACCGTACACTGCTCGTGACACAGGCTCCTATCTGAGGCATTGCGCTGATAAGCCTATGGTCGTCGCTGGAGTACATTGGACAGGCGTCACCAGTTAGTTTTTGAATCAGTTTTGAACATTTGTTGCAATCGACAAAATACTATTCCTCTGACAGCTGGCCAATTATCGGAGCCCCAAAGAAAACGGACTATAAATCTATAAGGACCGCAGCTTTTCTCATCTTTATCGTACTCTAATGAAAATAAATAATCTTGCACTCAGGCTAACCAGTCACCGATTTTATACATACTGCATGAATAATCATGTACATGCGGAACTTCAGATCAGAGTGGAAGTGCGCATCCAACCTAATCCATCAGGATAGAAGGTTCGCGATTTATGTTGAAACGCTAAATAAAACCACTCGCCACTGGACGCAAGCACCCATAGCTGGTATCAACAAGACTCAAAACTGTGTCACGAACAGTCTACGGTCACGATGCAGACTGAGTTTTCGGGCTAATAACGTCGGACATCGTTCTCACTCTCCATGTGCGTTTCCATTACCCTTAGAAATGCGCAAAATCTACATAGCGAAATAAAAAACCGGTAATGAAAACACTTTCTGATATGAAATTTGCTCTCCGATCTGCTGTATTAGTCACCGAAGCCAAGGCCTAATACGTAGACTATTGGACTTCTGCAGCAGACCAGCTAGTGTACTTGTAATTTCGCGTATTGTGGAGCATTTGCATCGTTATTGTCCGACAAGGTTTTACAAATTTGCCGCGCGCACAACTCAGCTGACAGTGACAAGGTCGAATGCTTTGCCATTCTCATCGATGCATGAGTACAGCCGAGCTGTGATTGGCTGATGGTACCAGCCGATCTGTGATTGGCTGATGTACGTAATGGTACCAACCGACCTGCAGAAAAAAAATTGCGGCCGGCGGCTGATAATTAGGGAGTGAATCGCTGCCCAGAATAGGCGCACAGTGCATGACGTGTTGGTCGTGCAGTGCGCGACCGATGTGAGAATGTAAGTCGCAAAACGTAAATCTTGATCGCAAATGCGACCGTTTTGGTCGCAGTCTGGAGCGCTGGCTCATGATAAATACTTGTGGTCAAGGAGTTAATGATTCCAGAAATAAATTTTTTAACCCACAGCCATTTTTAATTCCCAATATTATTTTTTTTTAAATTCTATTTCAATGCTGAATTTTCTTGAAGTTTTTTTTCTTATCTTTGCAGCCCTTTTTCTCAACCAAAATCATGAAAATAAACTGAAATACAACATAATTCTAAATGCCACAAATGTCTTGACTCAGTTGGGCCATTCCTTTCCTCTCTGTGCAGCTGCAGTCTTGAATTATAAAGCCTGAAATAAAGTAACACATAAATAGCCAGATTCTGCGCAAAGGGGTTGAAAAGAAACAACCCCTCCACCCCGGAATAGAAGTTCCCCCTCAAGATCCAACTATCTGCCCCAGGCAGGAATTTATGCAATCTAACAGCGACAAAATAATGGGCTACATTCAGTACAAAAAAATAATTTAACAAGGCAACATTGTCACCAATATCCCCTGCCACGGTGAGAATGGTCAAGGGAGATTCCATATTCATGCCGAGAAAACTTGTCCCCATTGCGAATCCCGTACACCTAAGTGAACGAACAGAGTCAAGGGCCATAACTCCATGAAAATAAACTTATCTGAATCAGTTTTCAAACTCATTTAATAGGGTCATTACACTACTGGCCACACACAAAAATTTCATCCATGTAGATGAAATAGTTGCCGAGAAAAATTGTCCCCATTGCAACATCCATACACCAAGTTCAGAGTCAAGGGCCATAACTCCGTAAAAATAAATTTCTCGGAATCAATTGTCGAACTCATTCAATAGGGTCATCTGTACTGGCCACCCACAAAATTTCATCCACGTAGCCAAGAAAACTTGTCCCCATTAAACACCCATACACCAAGTTCAGAGTCAAGGGCCATAACTCCGTAAAAATAAATTTCTCGGAATCAACTGTCGAACTCATTCAATAGGATCATTAGTACTGGTCACCCACAAAATTTCATCCATGTAGGTGCAACAGTTGCCGAGAAAACTTGTCCTCATTGCAACACCCATACACCAAGTCGACGAACAGAAACAAGGACCATACCTCTGTAAAAATAAATTTCTCTGAATGAACTGTCAAACTCATTCAATAGGATCATTACTACTGGTCACCCACAAAATTTAATCCATGTAGGTGTAATAGATGCCGAAAAAACTTTTCCCCATGGAACCCGGATGGACGGACAAGCTTTATTCCAATATCCCTTGATCCGCCAGACTCATTCAATAGGGTCATCTGTACTGGCCACCCACAAAACAGCTGTAGCGCTGTTCGTTGGTGTTCATTCTGCTTGAGTTGAGACAGAGGAAGACGTGCGGGATCGAATCTGAAGTTTTACTCTTGTTTAAACGGAGTTATCTGAAACTAATTTGTGTGTTCAGGCTCAAACAGTATTAAAGATTAGACAATTTGCTCGAGGTATAACCTTTTGTCGCATTAGGGGCAGGGAGAATCTTCCTCCATCATCTTTTTTTTTTTTCCCCCCCTTTAACAACTTGGTGAGCAAACAGCCAAATTAAGTCGCTAATCTGGTCAAACAAAGGCGACGGGGGTTTTTGGGGGTTTTTTTTTTTTTGAGGGGGTTTCAGTCTCCGGGAGCAAAAGTAAGGTAAAAGTAAAATAAATTTAAACGCTAAATTTAAAGAATAAACTAAATGAAGTAATTGTCTAACTTAGTGAATTGTGTGATATACAAAGTAAGTCAGAGTTGTTTTCAAAGACTGAGGTACACTGTCGCCTGCTTTTTTCTGTAGCTGATTTAGCTAAAGAACGATTGTAAGCTCTCAACGCCAGGAATATATCAAATTACCGGGATATCTAACTATCTAGCTTGGTTTCATACTTGGTCGCTTGCCTTTCATACAGTCTTCTAGCCAATAAATATTGACGTTCACCGGGGTTTTTTAGTCCCCTTCGTTCTCTATCCTGACCGCATTTCCGCATAAACGCATTTCCAAGCTTGAATATTAACGCGCGAACCGGGGTTTTTGTTTTTTCGCATTTTATTATCATCGAAGGGCTCTTCTGATTAAACACATTGCAAATTACGTTATCTTTGTATTTTCCTCCGGTTGCGGTGCCTTGATCAGCTGATTAAAGTTTAACTGCTTGTTTGAGTGCTCAGCGACAGCTTGTTGGGGGAGGTACCGTGTTTAGTTCGCTCACGAAGTAAACGACTTGTTTATTCGGTCCGTTTTAATTAAAGGGAACCGAGGCTTAACTCTTATCTCGGTTACTCTTGGTTGTATTTGTGGCTGGCTAGCTAGATAGTTACTGTTTGCTTTTTGGCTGGGGATCTGAGATTTAGTATTTAGTCAATAGGACAGCAGTCACTTTAGTAAATCCGTTCGGTTACCCTTGAATTTAAACGGAAAGCTTTACCGGAGTGCTCCGCCTCCTCCCTCCTCCAGTTTCTCCTGGGCGTAGTATAGCCAGTCTTTTATCTGGGTTCTCAGCTAAGCCCTGTGAGACTTTTGGGTTAGTATATTAATAGTACCGGGTCTAGATAGATTCAAGTTGGCTTATTTGGAGTGCTTATTATCGATAGAGTTTCTCAATTTGGTATTTCATTTCTGTTCACTAAAACTAAGCCACTGTTAAAAGAGGCTTATTATCCATTCACATAGTTTCCCCACAGTTTCTATTGTGACTGCTGCTTAGGGCTTCTCAGGTTAATTAATTAATAAATTGTGGTTCCTGAGCTTCTGTCTCGGCATTAGTAATTTTCTTTGTTATCTAGGGTGAGCGAGGTCATTAGGTAGGGGGTTCAAAATGTGGCCAAAACTATGTGACGGTTGCAGGATGATCGCACTTTTGGAAAGAGATTTCCAGGGTGGGTTTGTCTGTCACGGTGCCAGCTAATTGAGCATCTGGAGAGCAAGATCCTTGTTCTTCAGGGCCAGTTGGCGACACGACATAGTTCATAATCAGTAGAGTTCCTAGAGGAACTAAGTAGTATGTCGTTTAGAGAAATGGTCTGTACGCCCAAAGCAGGGTGGTGTGGGGACCCCAGAGCAGGCAGGGAGAGAAAGTTGGGTGACGGTGGGGCGTCAGCGCAGGAAAGGGCGTGCACACCGTGCAGCGACAGCTCCTCCAGTGGTTGAGGTGTCCAACCGATTCCGCCCTTGCAGGAACTCGAATTGGCCCCTGACCCTGAGAGTGAGGGGACTGATGAGCAGCAGGGCACCCTGTTGGCCTACCTACCCCTCAGAAAAGAGAGTTATTGATAATGGGGGACTCAATACTTAGAGGAATAGACAGTTTAGTCTGTTACATGCGACAAGGAGTCAAATGCGGTGTGTTGCCTGCCTGGTGCCCAGGTAGGGGAGACCTCCTGGAGCGGGCGGACAAGCTCCTGGCCAGAGCGGGGAGGGATCCAGTTGTCATGGTCCATGTTGGGACTAATGACATAGGTAAGGGTAGGTTTGAGGTTCTGCAAAGCAAATTTGTTGAATTAGCTGAAAAGCTTAGGAGCAGATCCTCCACGGTAGTGTTCTCCGGGATTCTACGGTACCACGTGCAAGCAGAGGGAAGCAGAATTTTATCTGGAGGTTTAACACGTGGCTACGAACCTGGTGTAGGAAAAGAGGGGTATAGGTTTATGGGGCACTGGAACTACTTCTGGGACAGGGGTGACCTGTTCAAGCCGGATGGGCTACACCTGAACCGGAGGGGTACCTTTGCACTGGGTCAGCGTATGTTGAGGGTAGCAGAGAGTTATTTAAACTAGGGACTTGGGGGGCAGGGAGGTTAGAGAGTGTTACACAGAGGGAAATGCAGACTGCCCTGATGGAGGCTGACAGCGTTACATGCACTATTGATGATATATTTTTAAAGCAAAAAAGCATGGTGAGGGGCTTTGAGCAGCAGGCGCATGGGAAATCGAAGGGAAGAGCGTTCATGATAACCTGAAATGTTTTTATCTAAATGCAAGAAGCATTAAAAATAAATTTCAAGAACTTGAGGCCGTTATGATTAGTGAAGGCTATGACATAGTTGGGATTACAGAGACATGGCTTAGTGAAGAGGATGGAGATGAATATAATGTAGAAGGTTATAAGCTCTTTAGGAAGGATAGATGTAATAGGCGAGGAGGGGGTGTAGCACTCTATGTGAACGAAAACATAAATGTGCAGGAAATTCCTGAAATTGAATATTCCGTGCCTTGTGAAGATATCTGGGTCAGGCTCACTGGCAAACACGAGACTGGTTTAAACATAGGTGTATGCTATCGACCACCAGCTTTGGACAGTACAGTCAATGAAATGCTCCTTAAGAGGATTACATAAACTTGTAGAGGAGGTGGGACTATTATTATGGGAGACTTAAATTATCCTGGTATTGATTGGGAAATGGTGAAAGGACAGGGTAGGGGGAGGAAGAATTTCTAGATGTCATAAATGATAATTTTTGGTGCAGTATGTTAATAAACCTACAAGAGAGAAGGCAATTTTAGATTTGCTGCTCTGTAATGACCCAGATAGAATTAGCAATGTTGAGGTACTGGAGCCACTTGGGACAAGTGATCACTCTACTATTAATTTTGAGGTTTCATGGGAAGTTAAAAAGGTGTCTCCAAAAACAAAAATTTTTAATTTTAGGCGAGCAAACTTTGACAGGATGCGGTCATATCTAAGTGAAACAAAATGGGAGACACTCCTGGACTGTGAGTCTGTAAATGAGATGTGGGAAAGATTTAAGGGGTTTTACTTGATTCACAATGTAAATTCATTCCAAAGGTGTCCAAAAGTAAGCTGAAAAAGCAGAATCCTCAGTGGATGACAGCAGCTATTCGTAGGAGTTTGAGGGAAAAAAGGAATCTTTATAAGATGTACATAGAGGATAACAATGAGATTACTAAGGCGAATTCTGTAAAATGCGGGCTGTGGTCAAAAAAAAGAGCTGAGGAATGCTAGAAGACTGTATGAAAGACAAATTGCAGAGGGGGCAAAAACTAACCCTAAGCGCTTCTTTCAGTACTGTAGCAGAAAAAGGAAAGTCAAAAGAGCAGGTTAAGTGCATAAAGAATAAAAATGGATCGCTGCTATATGATAATAAGGATATTGCGGACACCTTAAGCGGTTACTTTGTTGAGAATTTTACCTTAGAGCGGGTCTTTATTCGGCCAGAGGGCTTGTCCAATGCTCAAGATTATTTAGCGGAAATTGAGGTTAGGGATAACGTCGTATTAGACAAGTTGCATCAACTAAAGGCAGATAAGGCGGCGGGTCCTGATGGCTTATATCCTAGAGTGCTCAGGGAAGTTAGTGAGATCATCTTTAAGCCGCTATCTGCCATCTTTAGGCGGTCTTTAGAAACTGGAGAAATACCAAATGATTGGAAACAGGGCAATATAATACCAATATATAAAAAAGGGGACCGTACTGAGCCAGGTAATTACAGGCCAGTCAGTTTAACTTGCATTGCGTGCAAAATATTGGAATCTATCATAAAAGATGAGCTGGACTTATTTCTTGAACGTAACAATATCTTGAGGGATAGCCAACATGGTTTTAAGTAAAGGAAGGTCATGCCTGACAAACCTTCTGGAATTTTTTTTGAAGAGGCCACCAAGACTTATGACCAGAGCAGGGCTTATGACATCATATATTTGGATTTTCAGAAAGCATTTGACACAGTACCGCATAAGAGACTAATTTTAAAATGAGCTCCATTGGAGTTACAGGTGGTATTCTGAAGTGGATTCATAACTGGTTGCAGGACAGAACACAAGAGTGGTGGTCAGTGGTATATCATCTGAGCTAGGTAGGGTGGGGAGTGGCGTCCCCCAGGGATCGGTGTTGGGACCCCTGCTGTTCCTCATCTACATTAATGACCTTGATAGGAATATTGAGAGCAGATTAGTGAAATTTGCAGATGATACTAAATTGGGGGGCTTGGCAAATAGTTTAGAGTCCACTAAAGTGATTCAGGATGATTTGGATAGAATTCAGAATTGGGCAGAAATGTGGCAAATGAAATTTAATGTAGCGAAATGTAAAGTAGTACATGTAGGTAATAAAAACATTAGACGGGATTACTTCATGGGAGGTTTTAAACTGGAATGTGCTCCACAAGAGAAAGATCTGGGAGTGATTGTTGACCAAACCCTCACAGGCTCTAGCCATTGTGCCGTAGCTGTTAAAAAAGCCAATCGGATGCTGGGATACATTGCCAAAAGTATTGAGTTCAAATCCAAGGAGGTGATGCTTCTTTTGTACAACACATTCGTCAGACCACATCTAGAGTATTGTGTACAGTTCTGGGGACCATACTTTAAGAAAGACATAGAGGCTTTAGAGAAAGTTCAGAGAAGAGCCACGAAGCTAATTCCGGGTATTAAAGATGAAAGCTATGAGGAAAGGCTGAAGATCCTTAATCTCTTTAGTCTTAGGAAAAGGAGACTAAGGGGTGATTTGATTGAGGTCTTTAAATATGTAAAAGGGATTAACAAAGTGAATTATGTAGGATTCCTTCGACCAAGTGTTGTTAGCAGAACTCGGGGTCACAAATGGAAGCTGACTAAAGGTAAATTTAGCACTGATATTCGGAAATATTTCTTCACCCAAAGAGTAATTTCGGTGTGGAACAGCTTGCCTGACCATATTGTTGAGGCACAGACCTTGGGAGTTTTCAAGAGCAGACTTGACTTAAAGCTAGATACCATTGAGTCATTGAGTATCTGAAGTGATATATTCACGATGGTACAAAGAAACTGGCGAGCCTAGTTGGGCTGAACGGCCTGTTCTCGTCATTCATGTTATGTTATGTTATGTTAAAATGTCATCCACGTTGCCGAGAAAACTTGTCCCCATTAAACACCCATACACAAAGTCCAGAGTCAAGGGCCATAACTCTGTAAAAATAAATTTCTCGGAATCAACTGTCGAACTCATTCAATAGGATCATTAGTACTGATCACCCACAAAATTTCATCCACGTAGGTGCAACAGTTGCCAAGAAAACTTGTCTCCATTGCAAATCCCATACACCTAAGTGAATGAACAGAGTCAAGGGCCATAACTCTGTAAAAATACATTTCTTGGAATCAATTGTCGAACGCATTCAGTAGTGTCATCAGTACTGGCCACATACAAAATTTCATTCACGTAGGTGCAGTAGTTTCTGAGCAAACTTGTCCCCATGGAACCCAGACGGACAGACGGAATGACGGATGGACGAGCTCCATTCCAATATCCCCCGATCCACTTCGTGGCGGACTCATTCAATAGGGTCATCTGTACTGGCCGCCCGCAAAATTTCATCCACGTTGCTGAGAAAACTTGTCCTCATTAAACACCCATACACCAAGTTCAGAGTGAAGGGCCGTAACTCCGTAAAAATAAATTTCTCGGAATCAATTGTCGAACTCATTCAATAGGATCATTAGTACTGGCCACACACAAAATTTCACCCATGAAGGTGCAATAGTTGCTGAGAAAACTTGTCCCCATTGCAAATCCTATACACCAAGTCAACGAACAGAAACAAGGACCATAACTCCGTAAAAATTCAATAGGATCATTAGTACTAGTCACCCACAAAATTTCATCCAAGTAGGTGCAATAGATGGCGAGAAAACTTGTCCCCATTGCAAATCCCGTACACCTAAGTGAACGAACAGAGTCAAGGGCCATAACTCTGTAAAAATAAATTTCTCAGAATGAATTGTCGAACTCATTCAATAAGGTCATCAGTACTGGCCACATACAAAATTTCATTCACGTAGGTGCAATAGTTTCCAAGAAAACTTGTCCCCATGGAACCCGGACGGATGAACAGAATGATGGATGGACGGACGAGCTCCATTCAAATATCCCCGATCCACTTTTTTAGAGGGGATAATTATAATTAGGTCTATGCACTGGCACTCGGCGATGGCATTTCAGAACTCTTCAGCGAATTAAGGTAATTTTGGTGACTAGTACGTGGTTTCGTCCGTTTACATTTTCCAATCAGAAAGCTGTCTATTTTTTACAGCAAGTTACGAGACCATGCTGCAAAAACAGGTGTGCGTACTTGTCGCCGAAATTACCTTCAGTACTTTTGTGTCAGACGTGAACTCTTCAGGAAAGCGCCGTGCATTAACTCAATCACTGCTTGTAATTTGGCTCATAAACGGCTCGATGTTAAACAGTGAACACAAGTGAATGATAAATAACGGCAATTCAGGGGTGGGCTCAATTTTCTAAGACTCAAAACCATGAACTTTGCAATGTAAACAATAGTGCCCATGCTGCCATAAGATAAGTGAACTTTATATCCGCCTATGGGATTAGAGTGAACGAGTGCTCTTCTCAGCCTGCACTTCACTGAAAATGTTGGGGCAGCTAAGCCATGACTTTGTTTAGTTGAAAAGTTATTTTTACACTGGACGATGAGTCGATACTGTGTGATCAGACACAGGCTAATACCCTTCTTTGTCACTTCATGACCTTTGCTGTGCTTTGACTTTCTTGGTTCCTTATGAGGCATAATGCTCAGATCTCTAATGTTGGCAATTTCAAATGGACAACCTCACTTACGAGCAGGGGCGGTTCCAGGATTTTTAAAGTGGGGTGGCACAGGGGGGATTAATAATCAGTCTGGGCGGGGGCAGGTCATTTTTATCAGAATACACCATTGAAAATCTGCTCAGAAATATAGGAAATACAGGCGCGTCCCGGTGGCTCATCGGTCTAAGTGCGCATACCATAAAGGCTGTGTCCTTCCCGCAGCGACCTGGGTTCGAACCCGGCTCGGGTCATTTGCTGCATGTCTTCCCCCCAACTTTCCTGTCTCTCTACACTGTATAACTATCAAATAAAGGGAAAATTCCCCCCAAAAAAAATCTTAAAAAAGAAATATAGGAAATACATGATAGGATAGAACACAATAACACATCATTTTCATTCTTCATTTTACTTGTTTCTATTTTCAATAAATTGTATCCAAATACAAAACACATTTTCCATAGGCTAAGTGTGCCACTTGTTTCAAAAACATTTCCAGTGCAAAACAAAACAAAACAATTCCATGGTATCAGAATTTTGGAAATTTTATTACACACAAATATCCATGGTGCATATTTTATAGCAAAATCACATTGCAGTGTGAGTGTGTCCATAAATGCAGTAGTGTCAATATCCCAGTCCATTGTCGTCAGGTTCCCGATGCCAGCCCAAGCAATTTGGAAGGGAGAGAAATAAATGTAATGGTAACGTCATACACCGTACTGCATCTAAACATCTCAATGTCGTTCATCTGATCGCTGCATTCTCAACATTCTCGGACTCCTTAAACTTCAGTTTGTTCAACCACATTATCTTAAAAGAAATTGATTGTGATTTTAGTCTTTAATCAAAAATGAAAGACTACATCATGATAATTGAAAAGTTTAAATTTAGGAAAATCCGTAGACACCAAGCATGTAACTATGGGAATATGGTTTACTGGGAAAATTTCTTAATATTGCCTAGAAGTTGCGGTCGCTTTTGGTTAAGTAGCCTACTGCCGCAGCTGAATTGACCTAAGTATAATTGCGACCAGCGTTAATTTGCGACTAACGTTTGACTTCGAAGTGACACTTTTTCAATATTTCAAAATATAGAACTGAGTTTATACATACCGCCCAGAGACGCGGTAATTATGGACCACTCTTCCTATGCATACCATGCATTCAAATGCCAAAGCGCAGCGTTTCTGTTGTATTCTGTTGTTATATCCGCAGTGTAATGGGGATGTTAGATTGTACGCTGGGCTTATTGTTCATCGTTTTCCGAAAGATTATCTTCCTAGAACAAGATCGTTGAATCAGATAAGGAGAGATGAAGGGCCGTAACTGCAGAGGTTTTCTGATCGCGATACACGTTTCCAATGGTTTTATTTATCGAGGCATTAGCAGTGGCTTGATCAGGTCACGACTGAGAGTGTAAGATTCTGTTTATCACATAACTGAATCGCGCAATCTATTAAAACAAATGTAATTTCTGTAAGCGCCCGGTAAGTAATTCCCAACCACAGACCTGACGCCATCACTCTGCTAACTTGCACAGCCGTCAAGCCATTACTTTCGCGTTTGAACAAGCAATGGTTTGTATTGATCACTTCCACATCATTAGTTGGACCATGGCAGAAGTACTAACGTTAGAAGCTGGGGATTACATTATTAGGCACACATAACCACGCTGTATGCCACAGGCTAACTGGAAGCCAGTCCAGCATGTCACAAGCTACCTAGCTTGTCATGTGATTTTCACGAACCTGAGCTAGTTGAAGCATTTTCTAAGGTTGGGGGGGAGTCGGGGGACGATAACTCCTCTACTGCTTCTGGCTCCCTTGCTTTGTCCTTTCTCCCAAAGAACCTCCTGATGTCCATGCCAGTGATAAGTATTAATTTGATTGAAATCACTAGCAAGTAATACAACCCTCGCTTCCAGCATGCAACCGCTGAACTGCCAACAAATGTAACATTGACCGCCCTACGTTCAACTTGGAAATTCAAACAATTTATCCTCATGATTCTGCGCCTCTGCCCATATATGGGCATGCCCCATATGTCTGGCCTTTGTGATCGTGCCTCGCAATTATTCCTGCTGCTGCTACTACGGTGAAGCCCCACTACACACGGGAAATCTCCGCACTCTTCGGCATCCCATTCATTTTCTATGGCATGCGTGCGTTTTGGTGCGCGATGCATTCTGGGACACCATCCGATACGAGCCGGGCTCCGGTGCGGGAAAGTGGGAGGGGACGAAGATGAAATTTTCAAGCCATATTGAAATGAATACGGTTCCCGTGCTGCGTGAACCAGTCTCTTTCGCTTGAAAATGAGCGGGGGAACTTTTTATCAGGGACCAACAACAAGCAGAAATTGTTAGAGACTAGCCAGCTGGCTATCTTATATCAGTTTTAAATGGTATGAAAAGTTCCTGTGCAAAAGTTCAGCCGTAGTGAAGTAGATACAAATCCCTATTTCACTTATCATAATTCCAACGTTATATTACTGTTCAATTTAACATGGTGAGTGACGTTTTGAGCTTTGTGGCTCACTATCGTAAACGAGGATTTACAACTAGGCGACATGAACGTATCTTTTCAGGGTATCTGACATGGTTAATTTAAATATATCAGGCCATCACAGTTTACATAATTATACAATTAAACCCATCAACTCTGTATTTATAACAACAGCATAAAAATCAAAATCCAGCGGGAATGGATTCTCTTTGATGACATATTGTCTGATACGCCCACAAGCCAGCAGACCAGATACGCCCATAAACGAGCAACTCCGCCGGACAGTGCGGATGACATGCGGATTTCACGTGTGTAGTGTGAGGCTTCAGTCAGCCATCCAAAGTGATTTGACACTAGTAGGCGAGGCTACTGTTGTTGATTGGGGGGGACTTCGGGAGATCCGGGGCTATTGGTCAATCATTTGTGACTTCAGCCGGGAATGCCCGGGGCTAACGACGCCCCCTGTTACTGAGCGTATAAACACAGGCACTACTTCAGTGTGGAATTTAGTTTGTGGTTTCCCGCGGTCCATACTGTATCTTTGTATTGCCAGATGCTACGTGACCGCTGCTGAGAGAGACACAGGTCTCGAACATAGTTCATTTTTACCGAAAGGGCTCTACTGATTAAACACATTGCAAATTACATTATTTTTGTATTTTCCTCTGGTGGCGGTGCCTTGGCCAGCTGATTAAAGTTTAGCTGCTTCTTTGAGTGCTTCGCGACGGCTTGTTGGGGGAGATAGCGCGTTTAGTTAGCTCACATTGTAAATGACTTGTTTATTCGGTCCGTTTGAATTAAAGGGTACCGGGGCTTTACTCTTTTTCGGTTACCTTTGGTTGTATTTGTGGCTAGCTGGCTAGCTATATAGTTACTATTTGCATTTTCGACTTGGGATCTGATATTTTAGTGTTTTGTTAGTAGGGCAAGTTACTTAAGTCGTCCATTCGGTTCGGTTGGAATTTTAAACGGTAAGGTTTACCGGAGTACTCCGTCCCCTCCCTCCCCTAGTTTCTCCTGGATGTTGTAGCTGCCCAAGACGAGTTAGTAAGCTACTGCTGATGTTGTGTATTGGTTAGTGGCATTTTCTGTTCATCACTTACCTGGGTATTGGTGACTCTCATCTGAGAACAGTATCTGGAGAAGCCAGTCTGTGATTATCTGGATTCTGAGCTAAGCCCTGTGATATTTTTAGACTAGTATACTAATAGTATTGGAATTATATAAAATCAAGTTAGTCATCTGAGTGCTTTTCTCTTATTACATATAATCCAAATATGGATTTGGTTTAGTTTTGAATAGTTCACAGCTCTTTACAGAAAATCTTTCAAAATTGAAGAAACTTTACATTTCATGATTTCTAGAAGCACCTTCGCCTCATGAAATGGTTTTAAATACGACTGAAGCTTCTGCACAGTCCCATAGCACTCAATCAGCCGATAAAGAACATTAGCTCATATCAGCCAGGCTCCTGAGTCTGTACACGAAAAATGAAAAATGGCAGGGAACACTTGTGTTCCGTTTTCATAATTTATTCAGCCAAACTGTAAACATTTTACAGGTTGCAAGTGTAAAAGGTTTAGTCAAGAGAAAAAAATTATTCCATGTTTATTGCCAGTAATTGATTAAGGGTCAAATTTAAAAACAAATCAGAATGTCAAAAATTGAAAACAAGATGGATTGTACATTTAATGGAGATCTGTGTGAAGGGAAGATTCATTTAAGAGCGTGTATTTTTTCCTCCAGTTTTGTTGGGTTGCATCCGGAGAATTCATCAATCTGGAACAGAAAAGTTGGACATTTTAAGGAGAAACTGCTCACGTTTGCATAGAGCACCTGTAATAAGATGGGAGGTCAGTCAGAATGAGAAGTTCCTGTGTAACGGCTTCAGTCTGAATGAAACACCCCGATGCAACTGAAAATCTGAGCCAATCAGAAGAGGCGATGGCGTCCTTCTGATAGTCGCTTCCATGGCATTGAGTCTGTACTCGGACACTTGTGCGCATGTTTGGCCAGCACCCACGCAACAATGACGCCGTGACCTTTTATTCATGTACCTGGACAAACATGGCAGAATCCATGAAAAGCGAGACAGCAAATGAGACTGTGCTTCATTCAAATGTTTTGAAAAAATTGAAAATGGTGGAATTATCAATATGGCCCATCTCATCCAGATGTGGAATCTGTTAAAATTGTAACAAGTGGCTGCCCACTGCTCCTAACTAAAGGATGGATCAAATGCAGAGGACAAATGACCCCATGGGGTTCAATAAAGTGCATCTTCCATCTTCTTCAACCACAACACTGGCTAAAGAGGTGCTGTATTCGGCACAATGCGCATGTCAGATCTATTCTGAGTGTAGCCAATGTTTCTGCCAAATTAGATCGTGTGAGTTTTTCTCTAATGTAAATGGTACATTCAGATTCATCAATCAGAGTAATTTAAACCTGAGTGTGTACTTACAAACATTGTTACTGACAAGCTGAAATCAAATAAAATTTCTCCAAAATTTACTCAAAAGGATAACGATACTTAAACCGAAAAGTAGCCTCTGCATGTACATGAAAAGGTAGTACCTATAACAATACAGATCAATATGAAAGTCACACATGAATCACATTCTGGTGAAACACTGCAGTAAAGGTGATGAACTGTCAGGGTATTACATGTACCTTTTTTTCATGTTTGTAGAACTGGAATGTCGGCATGCACTTAATTTCGCAGAAGGTAGCAACATCCTGGTGAGAAAGAACAGAAGCCCAAAATACAAATCAAATTTCAGACAAAAATTGTTGCATTAACCCTATTCAGGACTTTTGGACCCCAAGCACTTCATTTATTATTATCTTTTTCATTTTAAATGACACGTGTCCGAGATCTCATGTGATCCTCCATGGTTTAGTCACACAAAATACAGAAAAGAATGGCATTGCTAGGGCAGGCACTTTCTGAGTAAATTGACAATAATACTCTGGGGTCCAGCATTCAACGGAAGTCCCGCGTCCCGGCTCGTTCCCAGAGCCTAATAAAGTTTTTGAAACACATCTTCTCTCTTCTCTCAAAAACTTTATTAGTGTCTGGGAACGAGCCGGGAGGCGGACTCCGAATGAATCTTAGCTTACTTGAAGCATAACTGTGGTATTTTATTATTTTTAGCAAAAAATAACCGTGTTTCTAAAGTTCTGAGGATACGAGTGGACAAAGCAGACTTGGATTATATTGGACGATGCGTTCGACGATGGTTTGAAAGTTTCTCAACAGACGTTTTGTGGAATTTTTACCGTTGCTACTGTGTGACCCTATTTGCTTCCAGCAAAAAAGGAATTTGGATAATTTTTCAAAACTCTCCAGTGGCCATAAAGTTGCGCCAGGTGCAAAACAACTTCGTCCGTTCGAGACATCTAATGGTGAGTAATTGATATACAAATCATAGTTTTTGGGTGGACTATCCCTTTAATATACCTTTCAGCATTCATGATGCTTTTTTAAAACATGCAAGTGTCCCACACCATATGCACTAATACATCCCCATACCATCAGAGATGCTGGCTTTTGAACTGAGCGCTGATAACAGGAGGGGCGGTCTTTCTCCTCTTTAGCCCGGAGGACACAACGCCCATGATTTCCAACAAGAATGTCAAATTTGGACTCGTCTGACCACAGGACACTTTGCCACTTTGCTACAGTCCATTTTAAATGAGCCTTGGCCCACAGAACACGGCGGCGCTTCTGGATCATGCTCAACAATGGCTTCCTTTTTGCATGATAGAGTTTTAGGTGGCATCTGTGGATGGCACGGCGGACTGTGTTTACAGACAGTGGTCTCTTGAAGTATTCCTGGGCCCATTTAGTAATGTCGACAGAATCATACTGGTGAGTGATGCAGTGGCGTCTGAGGACCCGAAGATCACGGGCATCCAGTAAAGGTCTTCGGCCTTTAACTTAATTACTTGCTAAATGTTCTTTCAGCTGATTCTCTTATATTTTAATTGCTTTTTCAGCCATTTTTTTGCCAGTGTCCCAAATTTTTTGAGACCTGTTGCAGCCAGAAAATTTGAAATGAGCTCATTTTGTGGATAAATATGTAAAATGTCTCAGTTTCAACATTTGAAATGTTATCTATGTTCTATTGTAAATAAGATATCGGCTCATGAGATCTGAAAGTCATTGCATTTTGATTTTATTCACAATTTACACTTCGTCCCAACTATTTCGGAATTGGGGTTGTAAGAGAAAGAGCACAAAACATGAAGCCAGCTACACCGAGAAGATGCTTTCTGTGCCCACGTGAACAAGACCGGAAGACAAGAACCTGTTGCATTGATTGCGGAAACCATGTGTGTTAGGAGCATTGCACAGATAGCGTTTTGTGTGATCAGTGCCTTGGAACTGTCGAGAGAGTGAGAGTAAACTCTAAAGTAATTTCTGAGATTAAGTTTTAGTGCTGGGACACTTTGGCAGAAGCTGTTTTAATGTAGAACTTGTGAGGTCCAATGGACCCCAGAGATATTATATCATATTTGCTGCTGGGAAATGAAGACATTATGGAAGGCAGTACTAGACTGACATTTATTGGCATGCTATGCAGTAGTTCTTAGTAGTTGAGCAGCAAATTTTCAAAGAAATTGTAATTTCCGGCTATAATGCCATTTTGTTGAATTTTTAGTTGGCCACTATATGTGGCATTAGAAATCTGGTAGTACAGTGCCTGACAAAAGTCTTGTCACTTATCCAAGTTGTAGGAACAACAAATAATAACCTGACTTGTAGTTTATCAATTGGAATCAAAAATGGCTTATATGAAAGGCAAAGCCCTCTAGATTATGCAAAATATACCAAAATAGAGTTTTGTGTCATTGATTGAGTTTTATAATTTAATTTGTACAGAAAGGTCAGATTTTGCTTGGACAAAAGTCTTGTCGCATTGAAAAAAAATGTGGAAATTATACATACACTTTATTTTGAATACACAAATATGCCACTATAATATCAGAACATAAAGCCATGGTGCCTTGGAAAAAAAGAATTAATATTGCATTATGACTCCCATGAGCTTGGAGGACTGCATCCATACGTCTTGGCAATGACTGAGATAACTTGATGATGAAATCATCTGGAATGGCATAGAAAGCAGTCTTGCAGGACTCCCAGAGTTCATCAAGATTCTATGGTTTCATCTTCCAAGCCTCCTCCTTCATCTTACCCCTGAAATGCTCAATAATGTTCATGTCAGGTGACTGGGTTGGCCAATCCTGGAGTACCTTCACCTTCTTCGCTTTCAGGAACTGTGACATGGAGGCAGAAGAATGAGAAGGAGCAGCAGTATAAGTAGGGCAGCAAGAACTTCTTGATATTTCAGGCTGTTGATGTTGCCATCCACTCTGCAGATCTTTCTCACACCCCCATGCTGGATGTAACAACAAACCACGATTTTTCCTCCACCAAACATGATTGTTTTCTGGGAGAATCTTGGGTCCATGAGGGTTCCAACAGGTCTTGTACGGCGACTGGCATGCAGTTCAATGGATGATTAACCAGAAAAATAAACTTTCAGAAACTTTTCCAGTATCAATCCTTTCTGCGAGCTGTGGGCCTTGGCAAATGCAATGCAGGTTTTTTGTTTTCTGTTTAATGCAGACTTCTATGTACTAATTTGGCTATGAAAACCACTTTGAGAGAGAATTTGACAAACTCTTCTTGTAGATACCGGGATTTTTGGTGACATTTCCTCATGTAAACCGCTGTAGTTGAAGAAGGGCTAGCCTTGTACAGTTGAAGCAACAAACGGTCCTTTCAAACAGTTGTCATACCGGGGTCTGTCTGACCTGCGCTTGCCATGAACGTCACCAGTTTCTTCAAATCTTTTTCTCATCCCCTCCACTTGACATTTGGATACATTAAAGATGTCTGCCACCTCAGCAGCAGACTCAGTCTTCAGGCTCTTGATGATCAGCACTTGGGTCTGTGGTTGAATCATTGGTATGTTGTCAGAGGTCTAGTCGCACCTCATATGAAAGTCTGGTGTGCTGGGGTTATTTCTATACACATCTGGGAATGTGTTAATTACAGTATTTGTCATAGGTTAAACTCTAATCTGCGATTTGTTGCATCATCTGAAGAGACGACAAGACTTTTGTCCCAGCAAAAACAGATGTTATGGGCTCAGCAAAGCTGTGAACATCAGAACACTTTTTGACGGTTTCATTTTGCACCAAATTATTAATGTGAAAGCCCTTGACATTAAAATGGACCATTTATTGTAACAATTGATTGGTTAGAAATAAAGTTATATGCTATTTTTAGTTACTATGTCCTTATGCGACAAGACTTTTGTCAGGCACTGTAGATTTTAGCAAGTGTACAGTTAAACTCTGTATTTTTTGCAGTAATAAACTCTCCTCGGAAAAAAAACAGGTACTTTAAGCTGAATGAAGTGTTTATTTTAAGCTAAAATAAAGAAAGTTACCTTTGGGTGCATTGGACCCCAAAAGATCGTAAATGTAGGTTTTTTCAAAGGTCCTGAATAGGGTCAATAAAGCGTAATTACCACTCCTAATAAAACAATATTGATTCATCAAACCTGACCATCAGAGACGGCGCTTCGAGCACTGGATACTTCACAATCTTGCATGCTCGCATGTCAAGATCTTAAGACCCAGAATGTGGTTTGTCCTCTATAAATACCCACATCCTCCACTAACCTGCTCCATACTGCCTTCCTGCACAGAAACAAGAGCCTCACACTGGCTCAGTGGATGGTCTTCCCAAGAATCCCCTGCACATTCCACCTGATTCCTAATTCAGAGACGCGAGGTAACAGGTTTTTAGCTTCTTCTTCCGACTACTTAGTTTGCTGCTTACAGCATCGGCAGGATTTATCACTCGGCCATCTTTTGTTACATTCCATAAAAGAGCGACTGAACATGTCCCAGTGTGAATGAACATGGTGCACACCTGGACCCAAGGGCTGCATGCTTTAAGAACGTGAAGATCAGAGTCACAGGCACTGCTTACCAGCTCTGTGATTGTGCAGGAGAGCATTTTTAAGCCTGGATATTCCCATGGGTCTGGTGCCATCCTGCCTGATACTGCTCCATACGGATTTCAGGGGGACAGCAGTAAGGTCCCAAGACCATGTGCATGACGCTGAAACACCGTTTGGCAGGTTCATGTGAGCTCAGATGGCATCACTGCTGGCTATCAAGTCTACCACTAAAAGTGCATTAAATGGAGCGAAATCTTCTTACTTCAAGTGACTCTGGCCTTTTGCCATATTCAGCCTCAAAGCCAGGAAGTTGCCTGGAGTTTGCAATCAAATGGCAGAAGCCTCAGGGCAGTGGCCACTTGACCCAGAGGTGGCAGGACACATGGTAAAGAACCATGAAAAAAAAAAAAAAAAAGGGGGGGGGGGGTGTCTGTTCACTTCCTTAGCTTAGACATCCAACCCGGTCGATCGGGAAGCTCTGGCCAGACAGCCCAGTATGAACTGCCTTAATTCTGCCATCACTGACTGTGGCCCCACATAAGGACCCCAGGTTACACCTGGTCGCTCCTAACTGGCCAGGAAGACCAAGTCTCCCGTGCAGCTCAGGTGCCTTGATGGGTGACTGCGGTTCTGTACAAGGAAACAGCTCCTCTTGTCGCAACTAACCACTGTATCCGGAACCAGGCGCTTGCAGCTCATGATTAAAACGGACCTACTTTCTGGACTTAGGATTTTTCCAAAATATCCAAAAATAGTGCCATATGCAAAGGCTTAGTTGATAGTGAAGGAGTTTGATAATCAAAGTTTTTATTGGCTCAAAACTTTGATAAAAGGTGACTGTTGATGGGGTAAAAAGCTCATTCCAGTCATCATGTGCCCACATGGCCAACTCGGGGCCTGAAGTAGGGGTTACCAAAGGGTAATTTTGTCCCGAGGCCATATTTGGGACCCTCCTGTACCCCCATCAAGGCTCTGAGTGCCCTGAAATTCTCTAAATACACAGTAGTGTATCCAAATATGATGATAAATTGGTTGAAACCCCATCAGGACAAAAACTTTCCAAGATATAGAGCCCCAAAGTGCCCCAAAAATTTATTGCGTCATTAAAAAATCCACTTTTAAGGGGTTAATATCTCTAAAAATAGTAAACCTATGCTAGCTTTAAGTGCAGATTCTGATAGACAGGGCCAGAATACATAGATATAGCAATTTACAGGCCTGTAGCTAGCTTAAAACAAAAGATATGGGTCTCCAAAAATGCTTGCAAATTAAGTGTGCAATTCCCAGACCCCAAAAGTGGGCGTGGCACCCAATCTTTGCGGATTCTTTCATTTGACATCATAAGGCACTAATAGAATAAAAATCAGGCAAATTGAAGAGGTGTCACTGGGGAGGGTGTGTGACTTGACATGGAATGACCCTATATTAAAAAATTAAATATACTGGGGTTGGATTGTTGTCCGTACGTTTTAAAGACTGGGCGAATGATCCGACTCAGTGGCCTGCAGACATACACGTTCTGTCGTGGGGTCCCGCCATAATCTGCCAAACTCGTCCTCTCTTCTGATAGCTTGAAGCCATTTTGTCCACCTTTGTGGTTCCATTTTACTATTTGGTAAAATGTAAAACTTTAATTGGTGATTTTTTTTGTTTATTTGCGGTGCAAAAGGGCACACGGCAACTCTTCGCCATTATGGCTAATGGCAGAGACCGGTTTGTTTTCCCCCTCGGCTCCACTTTTGTGGACGTTCCCTTTGTTGCCGACTGTATCTATCTCAACCTACGAATATGGGACATGGGCAAGTATTCAGCGCTTAAATCACCATTTCTGACGGTCATCCTGATTTCGAAAAACCGCAGAGACGTGTAACTTTTGTTCACCTCATTTTCTTGCATCAACACAGTGCATGAAAGCAGAGATGAATAAGAGGGCTTCTTGTGTGTTGAAGATGCCATCATGGTCGTAGGGAATAACTGAAAACAATCTGTTGGAAAGAGCAAATCTCTCTGCTGTACCAAGGCCTTACTTTTCCTGCCTCTAGGACCAGACGACAGCTGAACCACTCTCAACGTGTAAATTATCTACAGGGTGCAAACAGGCTTTCATTCATGAACGGGAAAAACTCTTTGTATCAAGAGTTAAAATACCGCATGTCTCAGTGCATATTTCACTCTCATCTTCGTATTTCTCATGGGAGAAGCTTTTAAGAATTTTCAAGCATTTTCAGGGTACAATTCGTTTAACTGATTGTTTTGGGCCAAAGGTAGTAATTCTCTATTTTTAACGCACGTGACAGGGTTGGGCACGTGATTGCGCCACACATCCAGACTGTCCTGTTTATGGCAGCTTCAGTGCATCCCCAAGCACAGAGGACATATGGTGGGTAGTCTGGCTGGGTACGTCTTCGAACGAATTAGGACCTGTCTGATAACCTGATGGACACCTTCGTTGTCCCAGGCCCCTGGGTTTCAGATTTTTTAAAGGCCTGTAGACGTGAAAAATTTTTACTGACAAGATTGTGTTACACACTGCATTACAAATTCGCCCATCATGCGATCATTTTCCTTTTTCTTTGAGGGTACAATTTTTTTAACCCTTAAAACGCAGAAATAATTAAATTTATATTTTTAAAAAAAATTATCTTGTGCTGATGAAAACCTATCATGTGGCGACTTGTTTAATAGAGCTCCCCTGGGGGAGCTCTATTAAACAAGTCGCCACATGATAGGTTTTCAACAGCTTAGATTTTGATATCTTACATCATTGAGCAACAATAACTGCATTTAGTGATATAAGGGTAAATAATTTTTTGGCTTGTATAATCAGCAAAGACAACATGGTTGAGAGCAGAAGTCTGACGTTATTGAAGTTATTGACCCAAAAAAAATAAGATTAAGTTTACCTGCCGACCCTAAATGGGCGTGGTGATTGCGCGATACATCCTGTTCACAAAATAATACTGGGTTCCCTGGAGTCTCAGCAAAGTCCCTCATCATGGCCACCAAGACATTTCCCATCTCTCTTAACGGTGAAGTCCAGCCCCTTTACTGTGAATGCTTACAGACAGTGGCGGTCCGTTGGCAGAAACACAGGGCCAGCAATAACCTCACCTTTCACTGCTTAATGACCTAAACCTTTCGCAGTTTACCTCTCCCAATGAGCAACAGTTGCTAAGACTAATTGGTAGAACCAACGAGAGTCTAATTTATTTTTGAAAGCCTTGTTGTGCATTGCACCACAACATTAGACAGTGTTTTCTTCCGCACATCAATGACTACGAAAAATATCAATATGTCTTTATAATTTCTGCGCTCGTGTAGCTTGTGAAACAGCACAGATTTGCGTAAATTAGTTTGCAATAAGCTGCGAGAATCCGTTGTATAGTCTGAATGTAGTGACAGCTAAAGGGCGTTGTTAGGTACGATGCACAGCTGAGTGATGGTGAAAATAAATGCTGCGAAGTCAGCAAAAGTTTCGGATTTTTTGCATTTGTTTCCATCCTAACAATGTTGTATCAATTATATAAATGTTGGCAATAGGCATTCATTTTTTTCATTATCGTGTCTTATTATGGAAAATGGATTGATCTTGGTCGTTCAGTCGATAAATCGTATGATTGTTAATCAGGCGAACTTGAATGAGAACAGCGAGAGGACAGTTGAGCGGTAAAGGGTAAGGTTACGGAAGCCCCTCTGAACATGTGACCGCATGCCACTACTTACAGATCATCTTCACCCGAGCAATGTGTTGCTATTAGAATGAAAGACCTGGAGAGAAGTAGTTCAGATAGTTGAACAGGAGTTCTGTTCGCCAGTGAACAACAGGGACCATCTGTTCTGACACACCATGCACCTCTTTATGAGAACTGAATGCAAGAACCACCAGTGAAATGAGAAGCAAATTATATCAACGCTAACCATCCCCCCCCCCCGTTTCCATTTTGTACGTTTCAGACCAGCATAACATTCTCTTACCTGAGCATCGTCTACATCCACCTTCAGAAACACAACATTTGCGTTCACTGGATCCTCTGAGAATTTCTAAAGGAGGGGAGTAAGTGATTAACAGGAAGGTCAGTTTCCCATTAATCCCAGTTTTCCCGTCAATCATTATGGGAGGAAATGCAAAGTTTTTTTCCCAACTAAAGAGGCAATCTCAGAATTTCAACTGGCTGCCAGTTTTACTGAAGTGTTTTTGGTGGTTAGAGAAATACTTTACCTTCTTCATCCACTTTATGAGAGCAATAGCTTTGCAGCGCCACAAAGAATATCATTTCAAAGTTTTCAAAATTTTGAGCTCATTGCACTATGGCCATTATTTACATAAAGAGTTAACAATATCCCAAGATTAAGGTAGCATACTGCTATTAAGCATGAAAATCTTTATTTCATCACTTACAGCATAATTGCTTTCTTGATATGAGAAGCAAACATTCAAATTAGCAGGGATGGAGGTGATTTGCATAAATTATGCAAATTAGGTGTCCAAGATGGCCGCCACAAAGGGACATATCATGACACTTTCAAAACACCATACCTCAGTAACTAATAGACATATCAACTTTTTATTTTGCACACAGGTTGCCTGATCCAGCATCTATGGGCTAAACCTCTTAAAGTTGAATACTTTAACAAAATGCAAAGGTTTTTTGAAATTTTGCTCTTGACTTGAAAATTCTCCACCTCATTATATATTCAGCACCCCCTGAAATTAAAAGAGTACCAAAATGGCCATATTTTTTAGGTTCAGGACAACCATCATGCTGTAAACTATTTATGTTCCAAACTTCATTAAAATCGGACAAGCGGTTTTTGAGAAATGGCGCGTATGTTGTGGAAATGGTAATGGTATTTTTATAGCAGTAATCTACCTTAATGGGGCTGTTGAATAAGTGAATTTAATTCGTATTTCCTTTCCATGAAATTAAATGCAATGCAGGCTTCCCTCATTATCATTTACTGTTGAGTTCTCCATCTCCCAGGTGGTAGGTTCAGAGGTCAGGTGTCCGCACTTACACCAGTTAGAACCCTTTTCATTCACCACACACTTTTATTTGATCAGTTACAGATAGTCTACATGATTTTATGGATATAAAAAAATGCATGCAGTGTTTGCGATTAATATCAATATATACTACATGTCCACATAAATTGTATTCTTCCTGGCTTGCATAGTCATTTTTGACAGAATGTGATTTTTTGTTATCCCGCATTAAAAGCTCATAGTTTACAAAAATTAAGAGCTCGCTATAATTTGAAGATCGCCCTTGTGGTTAGGTTAAAAAAAAAAAAAAAAGGCAAAACAAACGCATACACAAGGGGCTCAGGATCGGGTTTGAGAGCCACTGTGTTACGCAGAACAATTGCACACGCCAGTTCAGTACATCAAATACGGAGAGGTTCTCTGTGAACCCAATTCGCTCATTACCAAACTGGGCGGAGTCACCTGAACTGTCCTGTTCTTATTGATCAGTGTCCTGTAGTGTATTGTTAGTTGGAAGGATATTGTGAAGAAAACACTCACTTTAAAATGTGGCCCGATGCTCTGACAGGGCCCGCACCACGTAGCAGTGAAGTCCACCACAACCAGCTTATCGCCCGCATCCTTCAGGTTCTGATCAAACGCTTCCTATACATGAGAGCAAAGAAACTCATCTTTTCCATTCATAATCACACTTAGGTTTTGGACCTAAAGTTTACTACAGCAAAACTGTTCAACAGTGATTAAATTTGCACAAAATTTTAGTCATCTTTAGCCCCATGATTATTACTAACGTGTTTATATTGTACCACATCAGTTAAATGTAGTAACTGATGAAAACATTACTATACGAGATGTATACAAGAGAATATAATGCATAAACTTCTCTACAATCTATAGAGGTCAGCTCCCTTACTTGATGTGAACACATAGACAAAAGTGTATATGTGAGACAACACTTTAGTGCCAATATTTGTCTTTGGTCTGACACACAATTTCTGGAGTTTTGGCTAAGCATTCTAGTTCAATGGATTCCAAAATGCCCCATGAAAACCTGCAAACCCATATATGGGTCCATCTAATGCAGCTGCTGTATTCAAACCTGTGGAACTTCAGGCCCATTTTAAATTCTGGTGGAGATCCCAAGGTTTCCAAAGGTCCAAAATATATCCTGCTGCATAACAGGGACATGTGAACAAAATAATATATCCCCAATTCCGAAATAGTTGGGACGAAGTGTAAATTGTGAATAAAATCAAAATGCAATTATAGCTGCTGTGCAGCAATGGTCGGGGCCGGGCAATTTTAGGCAAAATTAGGCAATTCTGAGCAACAAGCAGAGTGTCGGAAGATGAAAAAAAGGTGGCATTCTAATGTGCATTTTACATCAGTTGAGGCTTGAACTCACAATTTCTGGCACAAGAGACTATGCTCTCTCTCACTGAGCTAATTGTCAAATAGAAATGTCACACGTAGCTTCATAAATTGACTAAGCCAGTCACCTGTGTGCAAGACAGCATCTGTTAGCGTGTAAAGGCAGATTTCAAACGGCTGTCAAAAATTCAGTAAAGACAAAAATCCGAAAATACACAAATTGCATCTAGACAGCATGGAGATATTGGTAACTTGTTTTTAACAAAGATTTATTGGCTCCATAAGTGAAAGACTGATGTTTAAAAATGCCATTTTTGTATTGACTCCAATTGTTTGCATGAGAGCGAAATTCAAAATGCTGTAAAAAATTCAGTTTTTGAGATATCAGTATTTTATTTTCCAAACATCATCTACCATGATGCCAAAATTTTGTCATTTTTTTAATGAGCATTGAAAATGTATTTAGCAAGAATTTGCAAGTATGTGTTTACAATACCGTTTACAGTCAAACATTTTGATGCACTGTAGGCTTAATATTCGTTAAATCAAAAATCTGTGGATCATTTGTGTGGGACAAACATAGATAGAACATAGATAACATTTCAAATGTTGAAACTGAGACATTTTACATTTTTATCCACAAAATGAGCTTATTTCAAATTTTCTGGCTGCAACAGGTCTCAAAAAAGTTGGGACACAGGCAAAAAAAAAAAAAAAAGGGCTGAATAAGCAATTAATATATAAGAGAATCAGCTGAAAGAACATTTAGCAAGTAATTAAGTTAACACGTTGACTGCCAACTACGAGATAACTCGCAATGGCGGGTCCGGGCCAGCGCTAGACTTGAAAATTCGGCGGAAATTATCCATCCCTTTATTGACTACAATTAGTCTTGGCTAATTCTTGATGGTTTTCCTTTATAAACACGTTTTCCAATTCAAGAATAATCAAGTGGCAATTGAAGACACGGCTTCTCTCCCCCATGCGATCTAACAGCAAATAATGGGCTACATTCAGTAGAGAAAATAATTTAATTATAATTAGGTCTCTGCACAGGCACTCAGCAACGTTATTTTTTTTTTCTAGCGAGAGCGCATTTCAGAACGCATTTGCAAATGAAGGTAATTTCGGCAAGTACCTACACCTGTTTTTGCAGCACGGTCATGCAACTTGCTGTAAAAAATAGACAGCTGTCAGACTGGAAAATGTAAACGGAGGAAACCCACATTACTTGCCACCAGAATTACCTTCATTCGCAAATGAGTTCTGCAATGCCGCTCTCGCTGGAAAAAAAAATACCGTTGCTGAGTGCCAGTGCATAGACCTAATTATAATTAAATTATTTTCTCTACTGAATGTAGCCCATTATTTGCTGTTAGATCGCATGGGGGAGAGAAGCCGTGTCTTCAATTGCCACTTGATTATTCTTGAATTGGAAAACGTGTTTATAAAGGAAAACCATCAAGAATGAGCCAGGACTAATTGTAGTCAATAAAGGGATGGATAATTTCCTCCGAATTTTCAAGTCTAGCGCTGGCCCGGACCCGCCATTACGAGTTATCTCGTAGTTGGCAGTCAACGTGTTAACTGGCATCAGGTGTGTAACATGATTGGCTATAAAAGGGATGTCTTAGAGAGGCTGAGTCTCTCAGAAGTAAAGATGACCAGAGGCTCTCCAACCTGTAAAGGCTTTAGGGCTGTCACTTTTTATTCGAAATTCGAACATTCATTCGAACCTGAGTGTGAAAGTTCGTATTCGAACTGAAATGAGACGTTCGAAGTCAAAATACAGTGTCTATCAGTGCATCATGCAGTCTAAAGTAGTTTGACATTCGACCCAGCAGAGGGCGCCCTCAGAGAAACTTGTCCGTTGCATACCCTCTTGACCTCCATTAAGACTCTATTTGCTATTTGACCATGGAGAGCGTTAGCAAGCGGAGCAACGAGCGAACAATTACAACACCAAAACATCTTAGAAGCGCTGTCTGGAAGTATTTTGGATTTTACTGTGTAGATGGTAAAATAACAAAGTCAGAGCCGTGTGTCATTATTCGCCGTAGTCCGCAATTATTCAATGAACGCTTAATAATGAGATAAATCCTTGTGCATTGAAGTATCAGTTTCACTTGCGCAAATGTGGACGGTCACAGCAAGTAACATGGAAAGCGACTCCGGCCTTCTCGTGCTTCTCTTTACTCAGAGATTGGAAACAATGCATGTGTTTCAAGATCGTTTAAATTGTTTAAATGAAATAAGACCATTTGAAACGTCTTTTTGCAATTCCATTGCTGTCAATCCCTCAGTAAAGACAAGCCTGAGAATTCCCGAGTCATAATCGATTTCTGTGTCACTAGTAGGGAAATCTACCGTAATGCACGTGAAACTGATTAACTTAATTCACAATGACTTAAATTCCGCGAGTGAATTTCTTCAGTGCGCGTCGATAGAATAATTGCTGACTACGGCACAGGAACGTGAATGCCAGAGACTCACGCGTGAGACTTGGCATCTCTGCAGATACTGTCGCTGTGTTGTATAGTGCGGCTTAATATCAGATGAAAATTAATGAAGAGGATGGTTTTTTTTTTTTTTTTTACTTGGGTTGGGTCGCGGTGCGGGGGGGTTCGAATATATTCGAACATCACGTTGTTATATTCTAAATTCGTTCGAAGTTGTTATTTTTAAAAAGGTGACAGCCCTAAAAGGCTTGCGTAAAAAAAAAAAAAAAATGTGGAATACTTTAAAAACAATGTTCCTTAATGTCAAATTGCAAAAACTTTGAAGGTCTCATTGACAGTGCATAACATCAAAAGATTCAGAGAAACTGGAAAAATCTCTGTGCATAAGGGACAAGGCCGAAGACCTTTACAGGATGCCCGTGATCTTCGGGCCCTCAGACGCCACTGCATCACTCACCGCCATGATTCTGTCATTGACATTACTAAATGGGCCCAGGAATACTTCAAGAAACCACTGTCTGTAAACACAGTCTGCCGTGCCATCCACAGATGCCACCTAAAAACTCTATCATACAAAAAAGGAAGCCATTGTTGAGCATGATCCAGAAGTGCCGCCATGTTCTGTGGGCCAAGGCTCATTTAAAATGGACTGTAGCAAAGTGTCCTGTGGTCAGACGAGTCCAAATTTGACATTCTTGTTGGATATCATGGGTGTCGTGTCCTCCGGGCTAAAGAGGAGAAAGACCACCCCTCCGGTTATCAGCGCTCAGTTCAAAAGCCAGCATCTCTGATGGTATGGGGATGCATTAGTGCATATGGTGTGGGACACCTGCATGTTTTAAAAAGCACCATGAATGCTGAAAGGTATATAAAGGTTTTAGAGCAACATATGCTCCCCTCCAGATGACATCTATTCCAGGGAAGGCCTTGTGTGTTTCAGCAGGACAATGCAAAACCACATACTGCAGCCATTACAACAGCATGGCTTCGTAGTAGAAGAGTCCGTGTGCTGAACTGGCCTGCCTGCAGTCCTGATCTTTCACCGATTGATACATTTGGTGCATAATTAAACGAAAAGTCTGTCAAAGGAGACCCAAAACTCTCCAGCAGCTGGAAGCCTGCAATAAACAAGAGTGGGATCAAATTCCAATGGCTAAACTCAAGAAACTTGTCTCCTCAATGCCCAGACGCCTCCACTCTGTGTTAAAAAGAAGAGGGGATGCTACACCATGGTAACAGGCCCCTGTCCCAACTTTTTTGAGACCTGTAGCAGCCATCAAATTTGAAATGAGCTCATTTTGTAGATAAATTTGTAAAATTTCTCAGTTTCAACATTTGCTATGTTATCTCTGTTCTATTGTGAATAACATACTGGCTGGTGTGATTTGAAAGTCATTGCGTTTTGATTTTATTCACAATTTACACTTTGTCCCAACGATTTCAGAATTGGGGTTGTACAAGATCTTGATATTTTCCATTTGATGTGATGCTGTGGCCATAAAAGCATAGTATCCTGGGTTTGAATATTTCTCTCAATATAAGGGTGATGTGTTGTTGATAGTTGTGCTCAGATGTTTGAATACCCTGGCTGAATTTGTGAAATGGGTAACATTTTTAAAGAAAACATGAATGGCCAGGCAAAACACATTTATTTCTTATTAGATTCATATCCAACTGCAGGTTATGTACAATGGCACAATCATCAAATAAACATGACAATGAGGGAAAGAAATGAAATGTACCCCGTTCAAAAGTGTACATACCCTTAGTTCTTAAAACTGTGTATTACCTCCTTTAACATCATTAACAGTGTGCAGTCTTTAGTGATAGTTGTCAGTGAGGCCCTAATTCTCTCAGGTGGTTTAGCTGCCCATTCTTCCTTGCAAAATGCCTCCAGCTCCTGCATATTCTTAGGTCGTCTTGCATTAACTGCATGTTGGAGATCTCCCCAAAGTGGCTTGATAATATTGAGGTCAGGAGACTGTGATGGCCGCTCCAGAACCTTCACCTCTCTCTTCTGTAACCACTGGAGGGTCAACTAGGCCTTGTGCTTTGGATCATTGACATGCTGCAAAGTCCAATTGTGTCCCATGCGCAGCTCTCCTGCTGAAGAATGCAAATTGTCTGCCAGTATTTTCTGATAGCATGCTGCATTCATCTTGCCATCAATTTTCACGAGATTCCCTGTGCCTTACGAGCTCACAAACCCCCAAAACATCGGAGAGCCACCACCATGCTTCACAGAGGGAATGGTGTCGACTGCTCTCCAAACATAGTGCTTGTGGTTGTGACCATAAAGTTCCATTTTGGTCCTGTCGCTCCAAATGACGGCACTCCAGAAGTTGTGAGCTGTGTCAAGGTGTTGTCTGGCATATTTTAGGCGGGCTATTTTGTGGGATTGGTGCAATAATGGCTTCCTTCTAGCAACTCGACTGTGCAGCTCATTGTTTTCTAAGTGCCTCCTTATCGTGCTCCAGGAAACAACCTCACCATCTGTTTCCAGAGCATTCTGTTTTTCTCTTGAGGAAGCTTGTGGATTTTTCTTTGTATCCTGAACAATTCTCCTTGCAGTTTTGGCTGAAATCTTTCTTTGCCTACCTGACCTTGGCTCAGTATCAACATATCCCCTAATCTTCCACCTCTTAATCATAGACTGAACAGTAATGACTGGCATTTAAGACTTTGAATATCTTTTTTTTACCCCACATGTATTTTTTTTTTTATTGGGTGGTTAGCACAGCACATACAGTTTTCCGAAAGTAGACTTTTCACCCAAATTTTCATTTTCAGTTGCAAGAAAAATAAAACACATAAAACACACAAAATGACAAACAAACTGACCCCCCCTTACGTGAGGAACTAACAGCGATGCATGATCCACTACACAGGAAATTAAGGGAAATAAGTATCCCCATGACTATAAAATAAAATATAAAATACATCTGGCTAATCTTTCAGAGATGGAATAGCATTAACATATGAAAGAACAGGGTCCCAAGTTTTGTTAAACTTTTCAGAGCAGCCCCTAATACTGTACTTAATTTTCTCTAAATGTAGAAACATCATCAAGTCTTTCAGCCAAGAGTTAGAAGGAAGTGGTTTTTGATCTTTCCAATGAAGCAAAATGTGTCTGCGAGCTACAAGAGAGGCAAATGCGATAATATTGCTCTCCTTGACAGTGAAACAGGCAACTTTTTCAGGGACACCAAAAACAGAAATCAAAGGGCTTGGAGCGACGTGCCTATTCAGGGCTTTTGAGAGGGAATTATAGAAAGAGGACCAAAATGAGCCCAGTGCTGGACAGGAGAAAAATGTGTATGATTTGCAGGTGATGAGGAGCATCTGTCGCACCTGTCACTTGTATTAAGCAGTTTAAGTTTAACTTTAGACAAGTGTGTCCTGTGAAGGACTTTTGAACTGAATCAATGTCAAACTGGCACAAGATGAAGTGGGATTAATCCTGACCATGGCCCTCTGCCACCATTCATCTGAAAAAGTAGAGTCAAGCTCCTTTTCCCAGGTATTTCTAACAGTCACTGGCGATGGCAGTGATGATAGGATTAACTTCAACGTGACTGATATTGTTCTATGGGTCACAGGCTGTGATAAAACTGTATCAATAAAAGAATCAGATGGCTGGTGAGGAAAGTTGGGGAAGTTACAACGAACAAAGTTACGGATTTGAAAGTACCTGAATAAATGAGACTGGGGCAGGTTGAAAACAGTCTTAAGACTATCAAAAGAAGCAAAAACCTTATCCTTATACAGTTGTTTGAAACAGACCAAGCCCTTCTCCTTCCACAGAGAGAACACTGGATCAAGTATTGCAGGTAGAAATAAATGATTATCACAAATGGGCATCAGAGGTGAGAGAGAAGCAATTCTGAAATGGCATCTAAACTGCCTCCAGATCTTTATGGTAGATAAAATAATTGGGTTACAAGTGAAATTATTAGGGTATGAGTGAAGCGGAGCACAAACCAGAGCTGATAATGAAATAGAGCCACAGGATCGAGCTTCCATCTGACACCAGTCTGTAGTGAGACAGTTGTGCCAAGAGTATATTTTTTGAATATTGGCTGCTCAGTAGTACGCCATCAAATTAGGTAATGCAAGACCACCTTCTTCTTTAGATCTTTGTAAAACAGAATATTTGGCTCTAGGGGTTTTCCCTGCCCCAACAAAAGAATAGATTATCTTATGAAGGTCCTTGAAAAAGGATTTGGGGAGAAAAATTGGTATACATTGAAAAATAAATAAAAATCTGGGTAAAACATTCATTTTAATTGAGTTGATTCTTCCTTTAAGTGACAAAGGAAGAGTGTTCCAACGCTGAAGGTTGGACTTAATTTCTTTAACCAGGTTAACAATGTTGTATTTATGAAGCAGAGAGAAGCTATGTGAGATGTCAATACCCAAATATCTAAATTTGGAGGAGGCCAATTGAAAAGGTAAAATTTCAGCTGGAGTCTGTTTCGCAGCATCATTAAGGGAAAAACATTCGCTCTTGCCAATGTTCAGTTTAAAACCTGTAAAAGAACCGAATGTCTGCAAAATACCAAGTATCCCATCAACGCAGGCGACAGGATTCGAAACATAAAGCAACAAGTCATCAGCGTAGAGCGAAACTGCTCAGTCCCTCTTCTGTAGATTCCAGTGAGAAGCGGTGAACTCTGTAGAGATGGAGAGCGGTTCGATCGCTAGAGCGAAGAGCATTGGTGACAAGGGACAGCCTTGGCGGCAGCCGCGAGTTAAAGTGAAGAATTTAGACCGGGTAGAGTTGGTAGTGACACTAGCAGTAGGGGCACTATATAATAACTGAACCCATGAAATGTATCTATGGCCAAGACCAAATCTCTTCAAGAACTGAAAATAAATAACCCGTTGCCGTTTTGCTTTAATTTAAGATTGTTTAAATGAGATAACAGCCAAAGTGGGGAATCTAATTTATTTTTGGTTGTTTCATCAATTGTGGGAAAGTCTAAATCATTTAAACATTTGTCCATCACTTCAGTTTCAGGGGGGCTTCTGACTGGTATAGATCAGAGTAAAATGCAGCAAAAACAATTTATCTCAGAGGGGTCTGTGACTGAAGTTTGGGGGCTTTTACGGATTTGTGCAATAAAGCGGGAAGCAGACTGACCTTTCAACTGTAATGCTAGCAACCGGCTGACCTTGTCGCCGTACTCATAATAAGTACCCTTTCTACACGTTAAGAGGAACTCGGCTTTATTTGTGGAAATAAGATTGAATTCTGTTTGGAGTTTAAGTCTTTCCATCTGGACAGAGGGGTTCGAACATGAACAGCATCTATCAATCTATAGAATCACTTCCATCTATCCCTGTTGTCTCCGTTTTCTTTGTTTGCTTGCCCTGGCACAGTAAGAGATTATCTCCCGCCTTTTTACAGCTTTAAAAGTTTCCCAGAGAAGGGAGGGTGAGGCTGAATCAGATTTGTTGTTTTGAATAAAAAGTGGAATCTTTTCTGAAATGAATTCACAGAATTTAGTGGAGTCCAGTGTTAAATCTCCAATCTGAGTGCTTAACACATTTTGGAAGCAATTCCAAATCTAACAAAATGAGGGCATGATCTGAAATTACTATTGTTGAGTATTCGCACAATTTTTCTGACAGCAAAAGTAATTTGTCTGAAAAAAAATAATAATCGACTCGAGAATGTGTCTGGTGAACCTGGGAGTACAATGAAAACTCTTTTGTATTTGGGTGAGAGAAGCGCCATGAATCCACACCACCAATTTGATCCATAAGTGAAATACGGGCTTTAGCCATATTGGATGAGGTTAGGATTTTTGGATTGGACTTGTCAAGAACAGGATTGATGACCAAATTAAAGAGATGGTTCGGATTTTTTGACATGAAGTTGTATGACATCTTCATTAGCAGTGTCGTGCATAAACAGTGACTTTCCCCCCTACTGCGTCCCGTGAGCGGAGTTCTGGCCCGGTTTTGGTGTCGTCGGAAGTAGTTCCGGCTAGTTTGCTGGGGTCACGAAAATAAAAAGTTTTGATTCCAAAAACAACATGCGTTCAAAAGAGTAATACATTTGCATCACAAAAACCAACCCCTGAAAAGAGTCAGACCTCACCATCACTCGGCGCTATTTTATCTTCCTTCGTATCATTGCGCGCTGCCGCCTGTTGACATCCGCGGACCCTTCCATCAGCAGTTCCACGGTGTTTTCACGCTCGAATAGTTTCACGGGTTCACACGCTCGAATAGTTAACGTAAACATGCCCGACTATGACACAAGTGATGAAGACATTCCTTTTACTGCAGAGCCAATGGGATACCTTTATGAACCGGAATATACTGATGCCGAACTTCGTCAGATGGAGTTAGAACGGGCAGAGAGGGAGAGGAGGGACAGCGAAGCGGCTCAAGCCGAAGTTGGACCCGCAGCTCTAGCTACGAGAGACCGGGCGAACGACAATTGGTGGTGCACTTGTTCTAAGTGTCAACTAACGCCGACAGAGGTGGAGAGCTACTGCTGCCACGAATGGGAACTCGTCATGCCACCGCTGCAAGATCTCTCGATTGATGAGGAGGCCAGCGTACCAGCTTCTTTCTGCATCACTAATCATCAAGACTTTCCCGCAATCCTAAATGCTGATGTCTTGCAGACCTTTTTCCACATTCCAGAAATCAACAGGAATAAGCGACCTAGGCCAGCTGGACCTGATGGTCGGCTGTCCTCAGAGTAAGTGTTGACTATTTCTTATAATAGGTACTTCGAAATTCTATTCTGAAGTTGCCCTGAGGTGAGCTTCTGACACCAGATAAACAATGAAATAATTGCTCGGCATCGTTAATTCATGCGTGGGCACATTGTTCGCAAACTAAACGTGATGTCTCCCAAGATTTGTGCTGATTGACGGATGCCCACGATACAAATGTACATGTCCATCTTGGGGTGCATTCAAAGGAGAATGTTACGCAAAGTTTTCGCATGTTGAATGATACGTTTGCTCGTGACGCTACGAGATCAAATTGGCGGAGAAAAAAAAATTCCAAGTACCTACCTCAGTGCAACTTAAGAAAAAAATTTTCAAGTACCTACTTATAAGTTGTGCAGGTTTTTGGTAGCCGAATTTTACTACCTGGTACGTTGTGGTGACCAGCACCCCCGCCAGATTGCCTCCTTGTCTGTGGGAAACACTGAATTGTATAGCTATGTCTTTTTAGGGCAAACTGTATTCTTTAGTAGAATGAGTGTAGTATAGGCTACATATCATCAAGCATCCAAAAAGTCACATTTATTAATTTCTTGCAATTAATATACAGGATTGGTGATGTCATTTTATATGACTCATAGATGTGTCATTGTTTTCAGGTTCATGTACAGTATGCACTGACTTATCATGTTGTGTTGTTTGCCATTTCAGACAGTACAGGCTGGTTGCCAATCGCATCATGATAGAATGGGCCCTAAAAAGGAGAGAAGCTCGGTCCAGGCAACAGGAGAGTTCTTCCCTCATGTGTGGTTGACCTAATAAGAAAAACATATCCATCACCAAATGGACAATACACAGGGTTCAAGGAGTCTGAGGAAGCACATCATTTGTTTTAGATGTAAACACAAAAGTTTTCGAAGACATTTTGGACATTGTGTTACATTGACCATGTTTTATTGAAAATATATTTTTTAAACAATATCTTGTATAGAAAACACAAACAGAAATGCACCACATACATAGGTTTTATTTGTTTCAGTCCTGTTTATTACTTATAAAACTAAGTTTGCTAAGACACCAGTTCTGATGGTATTATTACTTATAAAATAATATAATAAACAGCAGCAGTCATGCTTATACATACGTGTGGAGAACTCCAACAGGCCCAGAAAAAAAATCTTACACTTTTCTTGTATTTGCACCACAAAATAAATCAGGCAAGAGATTAAAACATCTTGCGAAAAACATAAGGGAAGAGAATATAAATAAAAAAGTAAAAGTTGTAGAAAGTGACTAAATAGTACACCTGAATATGTCTGGTAAACATAGGACACAAAAACTGACTCTCAGTCTCAGACACCAGGCTTATCAGCTGCATCTTATGTTGTAAAACGTGATGCATGTTCTGCCACCCAGTCGTCTTTTTTTGGCTTTGGAGTGGGAGCAGTGTTGGCCGGTAAGTTGACTGGAGGATGGATGTGGAACTGCTGATCTCCAAGCCTGACATTCTTATCAAGCCGCCGTTGAATGACCTGCTGCACCTATTCTTTCCTAAAGTCCTGAGTTGTTGGCTCATACAGCTTCCTTACAATCCACTGGTTTGATTGCTTGGAGTAAACCACATTGTACTTTTCTTTTCCTGGGACTGAGGAGAGTGAGGGGACATGAGAATGATCATGAACATGCTACATGTGCATTACTTTGGTATGAAAATGAATAAGCTGTGATATATTCCAGTCATTCTCAACCTGTGGGTCGGGACACCCCAGTTGGCCATGAGATAAATGGCAGGTGTCTCCAAGTCATACTTCTAACATAACAAGTTGCAATTATGATATGAAAAGTCAATGCTATGAGATAAAAATGTCACAATTCTGAAATGAAATTATGAGATGTACAGTAAAATTATGAAATTAAAAGTAAAACATTACCTAAAAAGTAATAACTAAGATTTTCCATAAAGCATGAACTTAGTCTTTTTTCATGTTATTTTGACTGACTTCCAAATGACACTGTGGCCTCCCATGTCAGTTATTTTAGAAACTCCAATACAGCTAACATATTCAGAGAAACTCCGAAATCTTACAACTGACAACAGTAATTATTCAGCATTTGCTACATTGGTGATCCTTACTATCACAACCACACTTCTACATAGTTGCTGACAATAATAACAGTCGTCATATAACGTTATGTTATGTAGAAGCTTCACTGGCAATATGACCTTGAGTGATTTGATGATCATAACGTTACAAGCTGATTCTTGATAGTCAGTTCGAGCATAATACCGTGAGCTTCTAAACAAGTAATAGGCGCAATCTAATTAGCTAAGTTAGTAGCTAGTTGTTCTTACCTGGGGTGCTGGTACAGCAGTGCTCTTCAAAACATGTTTCTTCCTCTGTCCGGGACGTGTAGGAAGATAATCGTCCTCGCTGAAGTGTGCACTACACGCAATAAGCTGTTTAATCCTTTCCACTTTAGTTCCGATGCTGAAGCCTATGGCAAGAAGCCATAGTTGCCTAATGGCAATGTCCGTGACAGGAAAGCAGTGAAATGCATACGGCGAATCAGACAGGTTTTTGTTGCTACAGCCCGGAAAAAAATCACAAATTCGCACCATTTTTATATATTTTCCTGTCTAACAATATATTTCTCTCTCAGGTCGCAGCGGTCGCCATCCAAGTGAGTAAACACCGTGAAACGGGTGCATTCAATAGGCAAGACATTAGCTAACAAGACAATAAAGAGTATATTGGGCTAACAATAACGTTAGCGAACGTTAGGAGCTGTTGAACGCAAGGCAGGTGATGGAAGGGTGCGCGGATGTCAACAGGCGGCAGCGCGCAATGATACGAAGGAAGATAAAATAGCGCCGAGTGATAGTGAGGTCTGACTTTCAGGGGTTGGTTTTGTGATGCAAATGTTACTCTTTTGAACGCATATTGTTTTTGGAATCAAAAGTTTATTTTCGTGACCCCAGCAAACTAGCCGGAACTACTTCCGACACCACCAAAACCGGGCCAGAACTCCGCTCATGGGACGCAGTAGGGGAGAAAGTCACTGTTTATGCACGACACTGCTAATGAAGAGGTCATACAACTTCATGTCAAAAAATCCGAACTATCCCTTTAAGGTCTACCCCAAAAATAAGGCCATGTGAATCCAAGCATGGAATTAGCAAAGAAATGGAAGTCATAAAATTAAGGCAGTCCTAATTCGGGGCATACACACAAACCAGAATGACAGGAGTTTGAAACAATACGCCTACCACTATAATATACTGCCCATTTGGATCTGATATGATCTGTTCCACTGAAAACTGTATTCATTTGGGTAACAATATCGCCGGACTTCTAGAACGCCTATTAAAGTTCGAGTAGAAGACCTGTCCCATCCAGGGTCTACGCAGCCTAGTATGATCGCTAGCAGCCAGTGCAGGGGCAACTGCCATCCTTTAGGTTTTTCTGCTCTTCCTCCTATTCAGCACACCTGATTCAACTAATTAGCTACTTAACAAGATCACGAGCTGGGCAATTGAGTGACTAATTAGTTACAAGAATCAGGGTGTGCTGAATTGGAGATAGATCAGAAACCTACAGGATGGTAGCCCTCCAGGAACAGAGTTGGTGACCCCTGCGCAAGTGGGTTTCCTGCAGAAAAGCACGGTTTTGATTCTTAAAGGGATAGTTCACTTTTTTTGAAGTGGGTTTGTCTGAGCTACAAATTGCCACTAGTTACATTAGATGCAGTAGAAAGCTCTCCGATCTCCTCCAGGTAGCCACACCAGCGCATAGTGCTGGGTGGAAATTTCGGCGATACACTGTTGTGAATGGAAACACAGAAACAGCGTATTTTCGCGGCCTAAAAGACGTCCTACCTGAAAATACACCATTTCAATCGTAGGTTATATTTTAAAAAATTACAGCAGTAGCTGCTCGGGGGAAAAAAAAAAAAAAAAAAAAAAAAAAAAACAGTTGCTCTTGAACTAACCAACTGACATATTCCTCCGCGAGGCGCATCGTAGTTCACTGCGCGCTGTAGCGATCAGCTGTTTGGGTCAGACTCTGAGCAGTTTGCGGCAGAGACAGCATTTCAATGGCATAGAATCACGTCTCAAGTTTAAAAAAAAAAAAAAAAAAAAAAATCCCTATAATAACCAGCACAGCAGATACATAGTATGTGGCTGCGTAGACCCTATGCGATATCAATTTGTGCTGCAATGTTAGACTTTTTCACAGGTGTTTCACTCTTACCTGATGCATGGGTACAGCAGAGCTCTTCAGCGTGCACCGTTGAGATTTCCCTGAATGTAGCCTCACAAAATCCTCTTTGGAAAAATGAATACTGCAAACACGGAGCTCTTTTAGGGCTACGGGTGGCGTATCAATATCCGTGTTGAGACAACTAGCCACAGCTACAAGTCCAATATCCCGCAGAGGAATGCGGTGGAAGCTGTAAGTGCACCAGGATACAGCTTTGCTTTCACGTCCAGGAAAGCGACACACACGGACCATTTTCGAAATATTTGCACAAGTTAAACGACCGTCCGACCTCGCAACCGCAGTTAAGCCGCTTGCACACTGGACGCGAAACAAATTTTTCACACACAGATTACATTCAAAGTCAATGCAAAGACGCGAATTCGCGTCTGCGCATTGACTTTGAATGTGATCTGTTGTGCGAAAAATTCGTTTCGCATTCAGTGTGCAAGCAGCTTTACTGTGACCCAAACAGCTGATCGCTACAGCGCGCAGTGAACTACGATGCGCCTCACGGAGGAATACGTCAGTTGGTTAGTTCAAGAGCAACTACGTTTTTTTCCGAGCAGCTAAAGTGCTGTAATTTTTTTAAATATAGCGTACAATTGAAATAGTGTATTATTTTCAGGTAGGACCTCTTTTAGGCCGCGAAAATACGCCGTTTCTGTGTTTCCATTCACAACAGTGCATCGTCAAAATTTCCACCCAGCACTATGCGCTAGTGCAGTGACCTGGAGGAGATCAGAACTTTCTACTACATCTAATATAAGTAGTAGCAATTTGTAGCTCATACAACCCCACTTCAAAAAAAGTGAACTATCCCTTTAAGATGTGAGAATACCCTTGTCCTTTTGATGGGCCCGCCCAATCCTCTAACATTCCAGCTCGTAAACCTAATGGAACCTAGCGCCTCGATCTGAGCAGTGGTCATTGAAAGTAAATCCGAGTTCCAGCTCTTGAAGTGTTGTGATGAAACTGTAAAGTAGCCAAATTGGATGAGTGACAGAGAATGAAGTATCACCAACAAACCCACTGTAGTAGAACACATGCATAAAAAAAGTTCGTCATATAGAGAGAAAAGAAAAACAATAAAAAAAAAAATCCCCCTCATGTATTGAATATCTTTTTATATCTTTTCCCATCTTTAAAAAGTTGAATTACCTTCTTAAGAAGGTCCTTAGACAGTTCTTTTCCACTCCCCATGGCTCAGTGTCTAGCCTGATCAGTGCATCCACTCAGGAGCGAACAAACTCAATGACTATACATAGACTATAGTTACAGTTTAAAAAGGCGTGGAAAATAAACCCTTAATAGCCATTTAAACCTGAGTGTGTCAGCTTGTGTCTTTATAGCAAAGAAAGTCAAACATTCAAAAGGTATGTAAACTTATCATAAGGGCCATTTAGGTGATTTCAGTTATCATTATGATTTAAAAAGGAGCCAAACCCCTATGTTATGATAAATGACTTCACATGATCACTATCGTTACATGAAAGACAAGTTTTTCTGCATGATGAGTCATATTTTCAAAATAAATGGCAACATTTCAAAAATTCAGCTCGGGTTTGCAAACTTTTTGGCACAACTGTTGCCTCAGCAGTGCATGCCACGATAAGGGCGCGGTCGCGCCGGTGCCCGTAAACACCTGTCAAGTCGTCCTCACGGGCGCGATTTAACTCGCCCGTCAGTCACTTCACGGGCGCGCCACTATTTAATCCAAGTGTTAGCCCGTTTGACCTACCCCGGTAGACCATGATGATGACGACAATGTCATAATCAAAACTGTCAATCGCAACATTCTTTCAGATCAAGGCAACCAGTGCCTGTGAGGAAGCATCTCATATTCAGTTCGACATATCCGACCCATCATCATAGCCGTAACTAGCAATCTCGGACCTCGGTAAAAAATTGAGAGAAAAAAAATAATTCAACGTCTTTTTCATTCAGGTTTTGTTCTTCTAACCCGTGTGAACATGCGATGTTACATTTCACCAAAAATCAATTTATGTTTGCACATCATTATTCTTTTCCTCTTATCTATGCATTTATTGTTTTGGGGAGTTTTCTTTAGTTCAGTAGAATTTTATATCAATGCTGTTTGATCTTTGACATTTTGGCAAAGTAACTTCCTCCAAATTGGCGGTATTCTCCTCAGTATTCAGCTCTGCTGTGGTGAGGTAAGATGAAATAAGTGCTCCTCAGTGGTTTTGTAAAACGCTAAACGGAGGCCAATATATTTCTTTGCAGAGGTCAAAGATATGGTTCATTATTGCTTTGATGATTACTTTATGATGCAAAATTGTCTAAATCAATTGAGTTAAAAATAATGGGACATACCCCAGAAGTGAATTTCTATTAAAGTCTATAAGTAAAATGAATGGAAATTTTTACTTCCGCCATCAGTGGGACGCAGTCTCCTCAGTACTCAGTTGGATAATCTGAAATATTTAAATATGACATACAAGCAAAAATATAAGACATCGGGAAGGGGAAAATACTTTTTCAGAGCACTGTAGATAAAAGATCAAATATTTCGTAAAAATCTAATTATTACTAATGGCGCTTTGGTAGTCGATACAGATCCTCATGAGTTGATTGAGGAGCTCAGAGACTTGCGAAAACAACCATGATTTTCCAGCGGGGTTCTCATTATCCTGAACAGATTCACTGGAACATATTTAGATCGAAAGTCGCAAATCCCAATCGGCAGCTTAAGTAGGAAAGTCCACGTATGTGACGAAGCCTTGGGCCAGCACGTGACATGAGGTCTCATGAGCCCACAACTGTACACAGACAGGCTACAGACACTCAGCGACAGCCATACACAGAACACGCGACCGGGCCCATTGAGTCCAACTCCAGCAGCACAGTGGCACCATAGACTGCATAAAAAGACAAACGAAGCAATGGTGACATCACCCATTGGTTTCAGCATACCATTTAGGAAGCCTCAATTTTGGCAATTTGAATGGTGCCATTTTGTCATTTTGAAACTGGAAGTGATTCCTGTAGGATGAGAGCGTGAATTGAACATCCAGGGTGGAGCGAGGGGTGGATCTACGTGTGGATCTGACCGTATCAGACAATGACTAGAGGATAGCCACGCCCCTAAAGCATATACTGGCTTTATCCTTTATTCTAGTCCATTTGGGAACATAATTTACAAAAATGAACATCATGATATATCGAAGGAGACTTGAAACTTGCGATAGATACAATAAAGTAATGTAGAAAATCATTATTTAAATAATAAATCAGGTGGGAAAGTAGGGTCATTTTCTCATAGACTTCTATAGCATTGAACTTCTTTCTGCAACCACCGACGTCGCCATCTGCTGGCCATTAGAGTGCAAATTTTGGAGATTTCCGCATTGGCCTCATTTTTCAGACCCGAGTGCTGCGTCCATCTTTTTATACAGTCTATAGCTGCGTCCGATTAGTCAAAAAAATTGTGGCCTATCCACTAATCCCTAACCACTTTCTTTTAACCTTAGTGGAAAACGTCACAAGGGAAAGGAAAGGTGTTTTAGGGAATTCCTAACGGCTTAGGAATACAACCGCGCTAATTAGAGAATCCGAATGCACTTACACTTGGCAACGTGATCATGAGTCCCCCTGCCCATCATATACGTTTGCTTACGCGATCGGTCGGATGAGTGGTCGCTGCTTTAAATATTGCAGCCGCGCAGAATTGTGGGATAGCTTTATCTCCCTTCTTTACGAAAAGGATGGTTCTGTGTACCCTGTGCTAAAGGTGGTAAATTAGGAAGCACTGAGACACCTTTCCTTAACATTTGAAAAATTCGAATCCACTTATCATCATAGCTGCCACGTAATTATTTCCGGATCATTTTTTAGGAGTTAGGAACTTTCCTAAGCAAAAAAGACTGTTCGGACGCAGCCTAAGCGTGACACTAGGGCTGCATCCAAATGTCGGCACTTCACCGCAGGCGAAATTGCGCAATCTTTAAGCGTACATACAAGGGAAATCTGGAGGTGCTCAAATCTATACAAATCCGTATGCGCTCCTATTTAGAAGGTAGTACGGGCGGACTTTCTGCAGTCTCCAGAGAGTCTGCTAGAGGTGTAACTTTCATCAATATGATAACCCTCAATTCAATGCAATACGGACGTGACGTTTTAATTCATCCAAATTACTGACGGAAAAATGCACATTTACACACACAAAACCACATAAACATATCATTTATAATATTAAAACGTTACTTGAATATCGTAGGCCAGATATAAAATTCAACTTGATACAGAAATATAGGGTATAGAGGTAATCAATATGCATTTGCACGGAAATGAGTGAAACAGACTCGAAGCCTGTATCAGCTTTCATAATTCTGCAGACTCCCGCTCTTGCAGCCTTTACGTGATGACGGTGAAGACGTCACATGAAGTACGCCTGAAGTCCGTGAAGGCTCAGTCTGCAAGTCAAGAGGGTGGAGATTTGGATTCAGCCTAGAAAGACCGTTCGTAGAGGCTGCCATGTTTGACTATGGAGTTACCTGGCTCCAGAGCATGCGCACAGAGTACTTAAACACGAACGAACATCCCCGTTTGCGATGCAATTCCTGCATAGAATTTTCAATTTTCTGCCGAGTACGTGATCCGAAAGTAACGTGAGTTTTTTGGCGATTCATCTCTTAGGCAACGGGCCAATATAACAATCCGTTGCGCTTAAACCGCGAATTTAGAAGCACCTGGCACTATGTGCTTTCAGAAAGTAGCTAAGTAGCAAACACGCTGCCAACTGACGTTACATTGGTCACATTCAGTCAGTCGTCTCCCCATGTGGGCGGGATAGTTTCGTCGTAATATGGGCAGCAACTTGCTTTTTTTAAGCGTTCGACAGCTTCCGCGTAGCACAGAGATAATTAAGCCATATAACAAGTTTCTAAAGTAGAACACTGTGTTCTTCGCGCATAAACCCTGGCTGACCATGGAAATAGACTGTGCACCCGTATTGGCAGTCCGTTATGCAGGTATGAGGCATGTTGGTTTGCCAGCTAACAATATACGCGACTTCATTACAACGAACGGGTGCCCATGTGACAGACTGTGCCGCAGGGCTTATGCAAGGTTAGCGCGCAAATAATTTATCGCTGAAAAAACTAGAAATAATTTTGAACCAGGCAGATGTTACACATTTACTAAATGCCTTGATTTACGGTTTCTTACCTTATTTTCGATTTCAATTATCATTTTGATGACGCGGCACCCTGCTATGCTGAGATTTGCTCTTTGCTGTTGCGCTACGGTCAATGCTTGTTCTCGACGCCACAGCTTTTATAGAGAAGTGAAGTGATGACGTCAGGCGACTCCCTGGTGTTGGTAGTAAAAGCTGCAGCGAACTGCTAAAATCCCCTGTGGAAATTTATAATGGGGTTACGACACTTTCCGGAATTGCTCGAATTCCTTTTTTTTTTTTTTTTTTTTTTTTTTTTTTGAGCGGACCAAAATAGCTCTCCCTTTTAAAACTTTTACGCATAGAAAATTCAGATTGAAGTGCCACTGTCATTTTAAAGGGATAACATTGTGGTCTATCACTCCGTATGAATATACGGTATACCAATGAAGAACAACATGCTCACAAATGAATGACCAATTTCTTGATTTGTCAACGCGGGTCATGCCAGCGCAGAGCTGTGGCTCTTAACGTCGGCCGTGCGGGCCAGCTGTGAACGGTTTTTTTGTTCCAACCACAACTGCAATCCTGAACGGGGGGGGCTGGGCCTACCATGATCACACAGTGAGTCACAGGCAGTCAGAACGAGGAAAGAAATACTTTCTTTAATAGTTAAGATTTTATCTTATAGATCAGAGGACCTCTTATTGTTGAAAGTGAGGACTCTGCCCACTGAACAACTAACAATTTAGTTAATGACAAAAAAAAAGAAAAGGCAAATGATAAAATAATTTTAAAAGCAATTAAGAACATATTAATTTACCATAGTCTCAAATTTCATCAGATAAAAATAAGCGATCTTTCTGCAAATAATGACAGTAAGGTACAATTTTTTTAAAGGTACAAATATTACTTCAGGGTTTATAAATCCCTTTCAAAATGTTGATAATATTGAGAAAAATCGAAGACCAGCATGCACAGGGGGCCCCAGCACCAACATCGCGAACTACTGTGCTATACTAATGACCAAGGAAAGTTTCTAATTCGTTATGATAACATTAAAATTGTGTGAGGCTACTTTGGACAACAAGGTAGTTCGATTTAACATTTTAAAAAACCTGTGGATATTGTTTCTTCTAAAGATTGTAAGGTATATGCACTTCATTAAAGATCTACAATCACAGCTGAAGCTTCATGAAGCAGCAAATACTCTGTTTAAAATGATCATGCTCTCTTTAAAAAGGCATTCAAAGGCACACATTAGCATAGACAAAATTAGCCAAAGCGCAAGGACTGACACTACCATGTTCTTTTCAAGTGAGACCGTTCCCTAAAACTACAATTGTAGGCGCTTATGCTAAAAAATGACCACCTTTAACAAACCATATTTTAAAAATTTTACAAAACCCTTTGCAGCTGACAGTTGTAGACATTCATTGAAATGTTTAGAGGGCAGCATCTCATCTGACAGTCCATTGTGGCAGGTGTTCTTCTAACAACATTCACTCCTTTCATCACTCTCGCTGCGTCTGATTGGAGCATACAGAAAGAGCCGTCTTCTCCATAGAAACAGGGCACTTGCCCATCTAATGTGATTCAAATCAAGGTCTAAAAATACTGCCTTGATTTCAGGTTAAAATGGCTTGAAAGAAACCTGAACCCAATATTACGAAGCAAAAAATTCAAGCTCTATTCACAATAAAGGAATGATTACTTCAAGCTTGAGTGGGAACAAGTGTCTGGTTGTCATCTGCAAATTTATTAAATTTTTTATTTTTTGATGGGTAAATCTGTAAAATATTCGTAGGTTTGATCAGATACAAGCGCACATCATCTTCAGGATGAAATTTCTCCCAAAAACCATTCCTACAACTGGTCAGATGTGGAATAAAACTTAAGACACAAATAAAACCAAGAGTGGTGGAAGATGGGCCCCAAATCATTTGTCATATCTTGACAATAGCCTTCCCGATGTTGTCCCCCTTTAGCATACCCATGAAGGCAGCAGGCATGTTCTCAAAGCCAGTGGTGATGTGCTCCTTGCACTTCAGTTTTCCCTGTGAAGGCAAATTCAATGTTTAAGAGTGTTTGGTTGATTAGTGCCAAGAAGAACTGCGCTTTTCTTCCATTATTTGACAGGCAGAAGGCAGTGTGAGATTTACTCAGTGAAGCAGAAGACAGTGCAAATCCTGACAATCATTACTTTACCAGAGCTCCACTGGAGGCTTTGTGATTTTTAGAAAGAAGTCTGTTTTATTAGCTTGCCAAAAACGAAAAATTAAAGAGCCAGTTTGAAAAAAAAAACAAAAACAAAAATGATGGTAAAAAACGTGCAGCATTGATGTGTTGCCTGCTTAGCTTACCTCTTTTATCCATGACATCAGACGTGAGAGAGAATCCTCATGCTTATGCACCCATCGATCAACAAGAAATCCTTCCATTTTCAGCTGCTTAAATATCATATGAAGCTGTAAAAAAGGACCTGGGAACATTGAAGGAAGTTGCTCATGTTGATGTTGTGCTACAAGCCAGACACAATATCATAAAAAAACAGCCTCAGGTAAACCACTGTTCAGCATGTCACCTGAGGGGCTAATGGGTGAAATTCCACCTGTTTTGATCGCTGTTTTAGAAAGCTCTGTATCTCAAAAACTCTAAATGGCAGAAATATACTTCAAAGCTTTTTGAAACCTGGAGAACTGCACCTTTATGACCAAACAGCCATTTTCCATCAGATAGTTTTTCTGAGACTGCAATTATTTCTTTTTTTTGTATAGGTCAGCAATGGAAAGCAGCCAAAGTGAAGGCCGATGAGGACTAGCTTAAGCGTATTATTGACCAGAGCTGTTCCAATCTAGAAATGCGTTACCCTCCGATTTTGCTGAAAGTAAAACACAGAGCTGAAAGACCAAACATGTAGATTGCATGTGGTGGCAAGACAGGAGCATGCACCCAAGGCAGATGTTCATGCAGGAAGGACGAGTTAAAGTGTACTAAGAGATGTTGTACAATATGGAATTCCACTACCAATCCAGGATTGAAGGTTCATAAACCAATAAAAAAAAAGCCCAGAAATTAATTTTTATAGTATTTCCCTTGCCATGGTTTGGTAATATATTATGTATGTGTTCAGGACATGGGTTTTTGTGCTTTGAGATAATTTAATTTGCGCACTGTGCATAACCAGGATACGTGTGAGCCTGGAGGATAAGGGACATATCTGTACACACAGCAAGAAGTAAATTAACTGGGCAGGACGAAGTGGTTTTTTTTTTTGCAACTCTCAAAAAAGGTATGCAGCTATTTTAAACTTGAATTGCTGAACATTGATGATGATGATAAACATGATTGAAGGCTTGTTCGTGAGCGTGAATTTCATAAGGATTAAAAAAAAAATCAAACTGCATTTGGATGCAGAAAAATACCATGTGATGCCTTGCGTTAGAAACAGCAGTGGGGAGACAAGAGGGGCATTTTAGTTACCAGAATTAATCAAGCTAAATATAAATAAAACCACAACATACAAGCATCGGCCACTTTATTAGGTACACCTTGCTAGTGCTGGGTTGGACCGCCTTTTGCCTTCAGAGTGGCCTTAATTCTTCATGGTGTAGATTCAACAAGGCGCTGGAAACATTCCTCACAGACTTTGGTCCATATTGACATGACAGCATCACATGGCTGCTGCAGATCTGTCGGCTGCACGTCCAAGACGCAAATCTCCCGTCCCACCACATCCCAAAGGATCTCCCGTCCCACCACGGTTGGCACGAAATACAAACTTCTGCAGCAGGGTGGATCTCTCGGCAGCACGGAAAATCACTGCAATTTTACGTCAAAACTTTTTTTGTACATGTTAGGGTTAGGGTTAGGAGTACGGTGTGCTTACTCAAAGCTCTGTGCCGTTGAAATGCACTGAATGACCCTGAATGACCCTGCTGTGGAGGTTTGTATCTAGTACTAACCTCCCACCACATCCCAAAGGAGCTCAATTGGATCGAGATCTGGTGACTGTGGAGGCCAATGGAGTTCAGTGACCTCACTGTCATGTTCTAGATGCCACTTTGAGATGATTTGAGTTTTGGGACATGGTGCATTATCCTGCTGGAAGTAGCCATCAGAAGATGGGAACACAGTGGTCATAAAGGGACATGGTCAGCAACTATACTCGGGTAGGCTGTGGTGTTTAAGTGATGCTCAGTTGGTACTAAGGGGCCCAACGTGTGCCAAGAAAATTTCCCCCACACCATTACACCACCACCACCAGCCTGAACTGTACTGTATATAGAAGGCAGGATGGATCCACGGTTTCATGTTATTTACGCCAAATTCTGACCCTAACATCCGAATGTCGCAGCAGAAATCAAGACTCATGAGACCAGGCAACACTTTTCCAATCTTCTATTGTCCAATTTGGGCGAGCCCGTGTGAACTGTGGCTTCAGCTTCCTGTTCTTAGCTGAGAGGAGCGGCACCCGCTGTGGTTCTCCGCTGCTGTAGCTCATCTGCTTCGAGGTTCGATGTGTTGTGTTCGCTCAGAGATGCTCTTCGGCATACCTTAGCTGCAACGAGTGGTTATTTGGGTTACTGTTGCCTTTCTGTTCGCTCAAACCACTCTGGCCGTTCTCCTCCGACCTCCGGCATCAACAAGGCATTTTTGCCCAGAGAACTGCTGCTGCCTGAATATTTTCTCTTGAACAGACCCGTCCCTGTAAACCCTACAGATGGCTGCGCGTGAAAATCCCAGTAGATCAGCAGCTACTGAAATATTCTGACCAGCCTGTCTGGCACCAACAACCATGCCACAGTCAAAGTCCCTTAAGTCAGCAAACTTCCCCATTCTGATGCTCGGTTGATTCCGTTCAACTGGGGAACTGTGCAAAAAAAAAAAATCATAACTCCAGAAAACCCTTAAAATTGAATAACAGTTTGTAAGGGAGGTTGCGCTACGACAGTTGGATTCTCAGTAGAGTGCTGAACCCCAAATCCAGTGTGCATATTCAAAAAATCAAAAAAAGGGTAGCACATCTCAATTCCTCAATTCAAGGAGGACAAAACTCTCACATTTCACTCATTTATTTGGCTCATATCACAAAAAACAAGCGCTAAAAAAACCAAACGCTAATGCGTTTCGGCTCAAAGCCTTCATCATAGCGTTTGCAGCCTTGTTTTTTGTGATATGAGCCAAATAAATGAGTGAAATGTGAGTATTTCTGTCCTCCTTGAATTGAAGAATTGAGATGTGCTACCCTTTTTTTTGATTTTTTGAATGTGCTCCTTAAAATTGAATGTGTACACTTCAAGCACATTTTGATCAGTACAGTCAAAATTCATTATGCTCGTGCAATTCCAGTCACTCTCCAAAAACTCGAAGACCTGACAGTATTGAGTAAAACAACTGACTCAATCTGAACCATCAACAATGGGAATGAATGATTTTTTGTCGATAAAGAAATGAGCCCCTAAGAACCATGCTGGGCCATCCCGCACTTTTGGCGAAATTGAGTTGAGGTAGTCAGCATGTGCAGAAAACTGAGATCTACATTTCCTAAATGAGCCAACCCAATCTACCCACATGGATTGTTCATACAAGCAAACGTCCTCTCTGCCACTGTACATATGCACTGCACTGCCTTAGCCATAGTGGACCATCCCACAACTTTTCCATAATTCAATGTAAACATGGCGGCTGGGTATCTCACTGATGAGGAACTGCTTGCTATGATTGATGATGATGGTGAAGTGGAAGATAACGGAGACCCAGAGTTTGACCCAAATGAATCAGAAGATGATGGTTCCGCTTCAGAAGGAGGTACCTTTCACTTTAAATGAAACAGAAGGGCATCCAAAGCCTACATGAGAAGTGCATCACGTAAGTCTACATATCTTGAGTTTTTAACATAAGCAGTGTTTCTAGTTCCCAGATACTCTAGATGACACAGGAGGCTGGCAACTTTGAGTCCCATTTTCTCAAAAGTTCCCCAACATGGGTTGGCCCAGTATGGCTCTTAGGGGCTCAAATATAAATGTGGATAATTAACTGGCCTTTTTACACTTAGCAGAAATGTCTTTTACCAGAGAACAGAGGAGAAAAGCAGTGCGGAGAAACAAATATACCAGTCTGGGGAATGGTGTCGTTGTACAGGGAGATTCCCCCACACACGGCAATCCGGCCAAACCGCTTCATCTGAGGAACAGCTGTGCAGGAGAACGGTCCCCTAACCTAAATGTAAAAAAAGGACTGATAGCAAGTTAACCCTTTGAGTGCCATAGGCAACTATAGTCGCACAATGGTGTAAGATATCAAAGCCAGATGCTGTTGAAAACCTATCATGTGGCAACTTGTTTAAAAGAGCTCCCGCAGGGCAGGAGCTCTTTTAAACAAGTTGCCACATGATAGGTTTGCAACAGCTCAGGATAATTAAATTTTTAATTCCTTGAAAATTTATTCAGCGCTCAAAGAGTTAAAGAAAGGAAAGTTCAATGTGGTCGCAAATTCTCAGATTGGACATGCCAGTTAGCCCCTAATGAGGGTACTCATTTCCCAGCAGGCCGCTATCCTATATAACAACAATATACTGATGTATTTATGAAATAACTAAGGTGAGCAAATCACTTTGAGGATGCGGAAATTTAAACACGTTCAAAGGAATGTAAATTTGTTGAAAGAATGGTAAAAGCACGTATCCCTTATTCCTTTGTTGCTGTTGATGAGCGCAGGGGACAACAATGCTGATAACTCGACATCCATATAAAAGCAGCACGCACTTTCTCACATGACAGTATACAAGCACCTGCATCGTTCCAGCCTAACAAATTTTCCAGCATCACTGCAATTGGTCTGATTTTCATTTTTTCCCAAGCCAATGTAAGGCAAGAGCTGGTAAGCATTAGGCTATAAGTGATAAACCCCTTTTGGGACATTCTAAAACGCTTAACGTGAAAAAAACTTAACGAGGCTTCATGCACCAAAACAGCGACCATTAAGCTCCAAATTCCTCTTTGACATTTCTGGTCAGGAGCACTTTCTCCAATCAAAAAAAAATTAAAACCGAAGACTGAGGAATATGGTAGTTATATCATGTTAAGCGTTTCCCCCTCCACTGACTTATATTATGAAAAAAAAAGCTGAACGTAGTTTAATGTACTTAAACAGCGACCAATAATCACCAAATTCCTCTCGGACATTTCTTCTCTGGAGCACTTTCTCCCATTAAACAAGCTAAATCGAAGTCCTAAGAAAACAGATGTTATATCGCATTAAGCACTTTCCCCTCCATTGACGCACATTATGAGGAAAAAGCTTAAAATACAAACCCCAATTCCAATTAAGTTGGGACGTTGTGTAAAACGTGAATAAAAACAGAATACAATGACTTGCAAATCGTTTTCGTTCTATATTCAATTGAGTACACCACAAGATATTTAATGTTCAAACTGATAAACTTAATTGTTTTTTTTTGGAAATATTCACTCATTTTGAATTTGATGCCTGCAGCATGTTCCAAAAAAGCTGGGACAGGGGCATGTTTACCACTGTGTTACATCACCTTTCCTTTTAACAATACTCAGTAAGCGTTTGGGAACTGAGGACACTAACTGTAGAAGCTTTGTAGGTGGAATTCTTTCCCATTGTTGCTTGATGTACGACTTCAGTTGCTCAACAGTCTGGGGTCTCCGTTGTCGTATTTTGCGCTTCATAATGCGCCACACATTTTCAATGGGAGACAGGTCTAGACTGAAGGCAGGCCAGTCTAGTACCCGCACTCTTTTATTACGAAACCACGCTGCAGTAACACGTGCAGAATGTGGCTTGGCATTGTCTTGCTGAAATAAGCAGGGACGTCCCTGAAAAAGAGCTTGCTTGGATGGCAGTAAATGTTGCTCCAAAACCTGTATGTTCCTTTCAGCATTAATGGTGCCTTCACAGATGCGCAAGTTACCCATGCCATGGGCACTAACACATCCCCATGCCATCACAGATGCTGGTTTTTGAACTTTCCGCTGACAACAATCTGGATGGTCCTTATCCTCTTTAGCCTGGAGGACACGACGTCCATGATTTCAAAAAACAATTTGAAATGTAGACTCGTCAGACCACAGCGCACTTTTCCACTTTGCGTCAGTCCATCTCAGATGAGCTCGGGCCCAGAGAAGCCAGCGGCGTTTCTGGGTGTTGTTGATATATGGCTTTCGCTTTGCATGGTAGAGTTTTAACTTGCACTTGTAGATGTAGCGACGAACTGCGTTAACTGACAATGGTTTTCCAAAGTGTTCCTGAGCCCACATGGTAATATCCTTTACAGAACGATGTCAGTTTTTACTGCAGTGCCGCTTGAGGGACCGACGGTCACGGGCATTCAATGTTGGTTTTCAGCCTTGCCGCTTATGTGTAGAGATTTCTCTGGATTCTCTGAATCTTTTGATGATATTATGGATTGTAGATGATAAAATCCCCAAATTCCTTGCAATTGCACGTTGAGAAACGTTGTTCTTAACTGCATAAGCAAATAGACTAACAGTTTGTTCACAAAGTGGTGAACCTCGCCCCATCCTTGCTTGTGAACGACAGCCTTTCGGGGATGCTCCTTTTATACCTAATCATGACACTCACCTGTTTCAAATTAACCTGTTCACCTGTGGAATGTTCCAAACAGGTGTTTTTTTGAGCATTCCTCAACTTTCCCAGTCTTTTGTTGCCCCTGTCCCAACTTTTCTGGAACGTTTTGCAGGCATCTAATTCAAATTGAATGACTATTAAAAAAAAAACAAGAAAGTTTAAACATTAAACAACAGTTTGAACATTAAATATATTATCTTTGTAGTGTACTCAATTGAATATAGGTTGAAAAGGATTTGCAAATCATTGTATTCTGTTTCTATTCACGTTTTACACAACGTCCCAACTTCATTGTAGTTTAATGCACCTAAACAGCGACCAATAATCACCGAATTCCTCTCAGACTTTTCTTGTCAGGAGCAGCTTCTCCTATTAAAACATCAAATCCGAAGTCGTAAGAAAACAGACGTTTTATCACATAAGAGTCATTCCATGTCAAATCAACAGATTTTCCAGCAAGTTTCCACCACACTATCTCAGAATTGGCAAAAAAAAAAAATATATATATATATTATAAAAAATATATATATATATATATATATATATATATATATATATATACAACCCCAATTCTGAAATAGTTGGGACAAAGGTTAAATTGTGAATAAAATCAAAACGCAATGACTTTTAAATCACACCAGCCAGTATTTTATTCACAATGGAACAGAGATAACATAGCAAAATGTTGAAACTGAGAAATTTTACAATTTTATCCACAAAATGAGCTCATTTCAAATTTGATGGCTGCTACAGGTCTCAAAAAAGTTGGGACAGGGGCCTGTTTACCATGGTGTAGCATCCCTTCTTCTCGGAGGCGTCTGGGCATTGAGGAGACAAGTTTCTTGAGTTTAGCCATTGGAATTTGATCCCACTCTTGTCTATTACAGGCTTCCAGCTGCTGAAGAGTTTTGAGTCTCCTTTGACGGACTTTTCGTTTAATTATGCACCAAATGTTCTCAATCGGTGAAAGATCAGGACAGCAGGCAGGCCAGTGCAGCACACGGACTCTTCTACTACGAAGGCATGCTGTTGTAATAGCTGCAGTATGTGGTTTTGCATTGTCCTGCTGAAATACACAAGGCCTTCCTTGGAATAGATGTCGCCTGGAGGGGAGCATATGTTGCTCTAAAACCTTTATATACCTTTCAGCATTCATAGTGCTTTTTAAAACATGCAAGTGTCCCACACCATATGCACTAATGCATCCCCATACCACCAGAGATGCTGGCTTTTGAACTGAATGCTGATAACAGGAGGGGTGGTCTTTCTCCTCTTTAGCCCGGAGGACACAACGCCCATGATTTCCAACAAGAATGTCAAATTTGGACTCGTCTGACCACAGGACACTTTGTCACTTTGCTACAGTCCGTTTTAAATGAGCCTTGGCGCACAGAATACGGTGGCGCTTCTGGATCATGCTCAACAATGGCTTCCTTTTTGCATGATAGAGTTTTAGGTGGCATCTGTGGATGGCATGATGGACTGTGTTGACAGACAGTGGTTTCTTTAAGTATTCCTGGGCCCATTTAGTAATGTCAATTTTTTTTTTAAATTTTATTTGCACATGTGAAAGACACATTTCAAGAGACAGATCACTCTAGAAGAGTGAGTTAAAAAAAAAAAAATGTGCAGGTGAGGTCTGAAGCCCGAAAGGGCTTATAGAGCGGCCTCACCCTGACCTTATAAATGCTTAGTCAAGAAAATAATTAATGTACATCCATGGGAAAAATAAAGGAAAATTAATTGAAAATAAGATGAGAACAATAAAATACAGGACGGCAGAAAAAAAACAACATAAAAAAGATGAGAAAAGAAAAAAAAATAATAATAAAAAATTATATATATATAATAATAAAAAATAAAGGTAAACCAGAACAAACTAATTAAAAGAAATAACAGCAAACATAGATTGCACCACAAATGAACTGGTTCGAGGAGACCGCTATACATAGTGTTCTAATAATTTCAAAAACAGTCTCTTTTTAAATATTGGCAAGGAGGGGGCATTGTCAGCAAGATTGTGATGTTCATTCCACAATGTACTCCCTTTGTATTTGATAGAGTACTGCCCTCTGCTGGTGTGGTGGAGGGGAAGATGCTGGTGTTCTGCTTGTCTTGTCCTATATGAGTGAAAACTGAAATTTCTGCAAAAATATTGTTGAAAGTGATTGGGCAGTTCTTGATTTTGATGAATTACTTTATACATAAAAGTGCATATTTGTATTATATTGATATCAAATATGGTTAGGATCCTTAGTTTATAAAATAGTGGAGAGGATGGAGCTCTAGAGTTTGAGTTTGTGGCAGCTCTAACAAATAATTTTTGCAGTAAGTGAAGCTTATTGAGTTTGGTTGGGCTGGTATTGGCCCACACTATGTTACAATAAATTAGGTATGGACATATTAAGCTATAATACAAAACAAGTAAACTGGATCTATTAAGAAATGAACTGATCTTTCTGATGATACCCAGAGACTTAGACACTTTTTTTGCCACAAAACCAATATGTTCTTTCCAAGTACAATTTTCGTCAACCATGACACCAAGAAAGCGAGCAGATGATATCTTTTTTTTTAATTTGGAGCCTTCAATAAAAGAGCTTGACTTCTTCCAGGTTATACTTTTTCCTACCTGAAAATAGTATGAAATTGGTTTTATTTATGTTAAGAGACAGTTTATTCAATTTGAACCATTTTGAATAAGCTTGTAGGCCCAAGTTGGCCTCTTTTAAAAGAGTTTTTAAGTGCTTATTAGAAATAAGAAGATTTGTATCATCTGCAAATAAGAGAGGTAAAATTGTACTTGGAACTGATGCAAGATCATTGATATAAATTAAAAATAATAACGGACCCAAAATTGAGCCTTGAGCCACACCACATGACAATGTTACCGTGTTAGACTTACAGTTATTAAAATGAACGTATTGATGTCTATCAGTAATATAGCTTTTTAACCATTGAAAAACATTACCTTGGAAACCGTATCTATGTAGTTTTGATAGCAATATTTTGTGGTTCACTGTATCAAACGCTTTTGATAGGTCCAAGAAAATTGCTATAGTATATTCATTATTGTCAAGAGCAGTAGAGATTTTTTCAAAAAGATCTAACAAAGCCATGTAAGCAGAATGATTCTTTCGGAAGCCATATTGATGGTTGTATAGTATATTATTTGAATTAATATGTTGTAGAATTCTTTTTGTAAACTAATTTTTCAAGGATCTTTGAAAAACAGGGTAATATTGAAATTGGGCGATAATTTGTAAAGGAACTTGGATCATCTGATTTGAATATGGGGATGATTTTTGCAATTTTGAGATCATTTGGAATTTCACCAGTCTCCAATGACAGGGAAAAAAATAAACTTTAGGGATCTGCTATTGAATATTTGACCTCTTTCACAAGAGAAGTTCTGACTTCATCGTGACCTGAACTGGTTGATTTGAGTTTCTCAATAATGCTTATAACTTCATTTACATCAGGCTGATCAAAGATCTTATATGTAGGAAAACAACCATCAATATAGTCAAGGGACTACCACCTGGGTTTTTATTTTTTTTTTTTGCCAGGGAGGCACCTACATTGACAAAGAAATCATTAAACCTACATGCAATCTCATATGAGTCTGTAAGTGTTTTCCCTCCATCAGAGAAACAAAATGGTATTTTTGTCACCAATTTCTTTTTATGTAATAGTTGATTTATAATAGTCCATGTTTCTTTGATATTTTTTGAGGATGCCATGAATTTTTCAATAAAATATCTTTTTTTTGCTGATCTCAGGAGATGAGTAAATTTATTTTTATATGTTTTGTAATTAAATTGATTTAGTGGTGTAGGGTTAGTTAAGAATTTTTTATAAAGTCAATTTTTTTTCTTTGAAGACTTCTGTAATCCAGCAGTGAACCATGGTTTAGAAAAGTCCTGTTTTCGAGTTTTTTTATTTACAGTGACTGAGGGAAAACACTTATTGAAGATAGAGATAAAAGAGTCCATAAAAGTTTGGTAAGCACTGTTAGGATTAGTTTGAGTGTATACATTTTTCCAGGAATGATCATTGATAAGTTGTTTAAAACAAGCCATATTTCTATCATTAAATTTGTGATAAGTTATGTTGACTTCAGTTTGGTTATTCTTAACATTGTCAAGCATGGTAAATTGAAAGACTGGGAAGTGGTCAGTGATGTCTGAAAATAAGGTACCCGAATGGAGCACTTCATTCAGACTGTTTGTTAATATATTGTCTATTAGAGTAGCGGACCTATCAGTAACTCTGGTGGGTTTGTGAATGACAGGATAAAAGTAGTTGGAGTATAGAGTATTTAAAAAATCCTGGGTGGGTGAATGTGTTTCACTTTTGAAAAGGTCGATATTGTAGTCACGGAGAATATAACACAATTTACCTTCTTTAGTTATTAGATCTAAAGTATTTGCCAAAGCATCATTAAAGTTGTTAATATCCGTGTCTGGTGGACGATACACACAGCCAACAATAACCTTTCGGCCATTATTGGGTACTGTTAACTCAATAAAAACAGACTCTGTTGCTGCATCCCCTGAGTCAATGACAGAATCATGCCGGTGAGTGATGCAGTGGCGTCTGAGGGCCCGAAGATCATGGGCATCCAGTAAAGGTCTTCGGCCTTGTCCCTTATGCACAGAGATTTTTCCAGTTTCTCTGAATCTTTTGATGATGTTATGCACTGTCGATGATGAGACCTTCAAAGACTTTGCAATTTGACGTTGAGGAACATTGTTTTAAAGTATTCCACAATTTTTTTACATAAGCCTTCACAGGTTGGAGAGCCTCTGGCCATCTTTACTTCTGAGAGACTCAGCCTCTCTAAGACATCCCTTTTATAGCCAATCATGTTACACACCTGATGCCAGTTAACTTAATTACTTGCTAAATGTTCTTTCAGCTGATTCTCTTATATATTAATTGCTTTTTCAGCCCTTTTTTGCCTGTGTCCCAACTTTTTTGAGACCTATTGCAGCCAGAAAATTAGAAATAAGCTCATTTTGTGGATAAAAATGTCAAATTTCTCAGTTTCAACATTTGAAATGTTCTCTATGTTCTATTGTAAATAGCATATTGGCTCATGTGATTTGAAAGTCATTGCATTTTGATTTTATTCACAATTTACACTTCGTCCCAACTATTTCGGAATTGGGGTTGTATTTATGTCAAAATATGCATTAACTATTTAGGTTTTGGCAGAGGTTTAAAGTTTCAGAATTTTCACCCAATTTCCGACATTTTTGTGCCATGATATATTTAAGTACAGTTTTCAATTTTTGAGCTTAATTTGTCATATTAGTAAGTCCAATTAGTTTTAAGCCACTGAAATCAGTGGTAGGTTGTAATTCCGACATGGATCATGCAATACTTATGACAAAACCCTTATTAAAACTGAAAGTCTACACCTCAGTATTTGTGTCACAGAGACTCTGGAAAATTACTCCAGTGAAGCAAGACATTTGGAAATTCAATTACAGAATTATTTTGGAATTACATTTTGGAATTTACGGACGCCGGCGTCTATATCTGCACAAAGGGGTTTTAAGAGACGTGTCATTATTTTTGCAAGGTCAACATGCTGGTGCCGACACTTTAGTTAAACCTTGACAGAAATCATCATGAAATCACAATAATATGAATGTTTCAATTGGTTTGTATTATTGTGCAGTGCACGCATTTATTACCAAGGCGACCCACCTTGATTTTAGCAATCCGCTCGGCGACAGACCCTACGGCCCCAGCTGCTGCATTCACCAAGAGTGTTTCTCCCGGCCAAATCTGACACACTTCCTCCAGTCCACACAGAGCGGTCAACCTTCAGAGCAGGGCACATTACCATGGCGACCACATCAGTGTAAGGCTCCACATCACAACGCAGCTCTTTACTCAGACCATCTCATACGCCTATATGTTTCACAGAGCGAGATCGACGACAAGGCTTTCTGAATGATCGCAAACTAGAGGTAATTAAGGAATATTTAGCATTGATAGGACAGGGATTTTCATTATTAGTATGAGCAATGGCTTGCACTGAAGGCAGAACAGCGGTTTCCCACTTGGTTTACTGGCGCTAAACTCCACTGCTGAGACAAAAACATCATGGCAGCCACCACTTCCACACCCAGAGAGATGCCCGCGGCATTTCTGCATTACCCTGGCATGCCGATGACTCCCAGAGCCAAGGACATCGGCCAGTCCTGAGGCCAGTCCGTCAGCACCCGCTCCACATCGGTACCGTCCGAGAGGGAGTGAGTTCTCCAGCCAGCCCTGGTGAGCACGTGGCTTCCGACCGGGAAGCTGGGGTTTGTACTCTGCATCACCCTGCAGCCCAGAAACCTGACTGGTTACAGGTGCTCATCAGTGACTGTGAGATGTACAAGTAAAGCCTGACATCAGAAACGCATAACCCGAACCCTGACCCTTTACTGAGGGCAGGACTCCCGCTGCTCTGCCCGCTCCATCTCCTGCTGACGTGTGCACTCAGAACGCTTCACATGGCACTGACCTCCACTTCAACAGAGCCACAAACTCCAGACAAAGCCTTGAAACATAACCAATACTATAGACTTTGCCAATGAAAAAAGGCCAGGCAAACTACAGGGGATAAAGGTAATAGTCATACACTCCATTCTTTTGGGGGATTTCAAGATGGCGTAAAATCTTATGATCACCATGGAGGGGTTCCCAACAACTGCACTGTTTTCATCAGCACTGGGGGCACTGAGGGGTCATTTTGCTGGTGCATGTAGTGGGATGGCTGGCAAAGCAAGATGTGTTTGCAAAAAAGTATGCGAACACCTGCTCATCTATAATCTAACTTCAAAATGAAGAGCAGTAACATGGAGTTGATCTCCCTTTGGTGCTGTAATAATATTCACTCTTCTGGGTAGGCTGTCCACAAGACTTCAGAACTTTGCTGCAAGGATTGTGTCTCAATTACAGCTGGACAAACATGAGGCTTGGGTTGAAGTTGGCTCTCCGCTGATCCCGACTGAACTGCGGATTGGCCCAATCTCGATAATCCGCCTGTTGACCCTGCTCAGTGCATGGCAGTATAGACAAGCTGAAACAGGAATGGACTTTCCCCAAACTTTAAAGCCCAGCTCAGACCAAAGATTCACGACGCGACGAGACCGTTTTAGAACGTCGCAGGGAGGAGTCGCAGCAGTGTGAACTGGCCCGTCTCAGCTAGTTGCAAGCCGACAGATGGCATCGCCAGCGATTCAGCTTGTCAAATCGCAGGAGGCTGGTTTTAGAACGTTAAAGCAATTCTTACCTTTCAGGCATTTTTACACTTTTCTTTTGTAATCTTAAAATGCTCCTAATAAGCGTATGGCACACTAAAATGTAAACGAAATCCACCAGGTGTTGAAACTCTTCACTATTCAATTGTCATATATTTCTGATAAAAGTCTGACCGATCATTTTCTTCGGTCTGAATAAAATGATTTGCTGAGCTCTCTGTCTGTCATCCGTCGCTGCGCCCCTTGCAGTTGCCTACCGCTGTCACCGCTTGCGAGTCACGCGCCTCTCTGGCAGAAAAAAAATGACGCATTTGACTGTAAACAAAAGGGCGCTGAAATGCTATAATTACGATAATAACGTTAATGGTAGTTCGTCAGACTACAAAGGTAACTAAACGTTACGAGTGCATTTTATTTTATACCACATATAGAATGGAATATTATGTCATTACTGTTGGTTAGTTTTCACTTACCGGTGCCTCTGAATCTGACTCCATTGACCCGTTTCACTCTCCTACGAAAAAAATACGCATTGTCTACAGGCACGGCAGTTTTTATTGGTACGGCAGTCGATTTCAAGGGATTACGATAAGGATTCGGGATTATGGTTAAGGGAAGGGTTAGGGGTTAGGGGAAGAGTTAGGGGTTAGGGTTAGGTTAGGTTAGGGCAAGGCTTGAAATGGTGACTGCCGTACCTCTCCACATTGAAATGCATTGAAAAACTGCCGTACCCGTAGCAACTGCCAAAAAAATATTGCGTGCGGCGCGAGGAAGGGATCAGTGAAAGTGAAATGGGTCAATGGAGTCAGATTCAGAGCCACCGGTAAGTGAAAACTAACCAACAGTAATTAAATAATATTCAATTCTGTATGTGGTATAAAGTTAAATGCCCTCGTAACGTTTAGTTTCCTTTGTAGTCTGACGACTTTTTTTCGTAGGAGAAGTCTGGCAATCGGGGGGAAGAGGGTGGGACTTTGGAGGGAGGCGGAGTTGTTCATGTTCAAACTTTTACTAAGTGCTGTGCGACATGCCAGAAAGGTAAGAATTGCTTTAAGCGCGTAACCCGTCTCAACAGCCAATCAGCTCGTTGCGAATTCAGCTGGTCTCGGGAGTTAAAAACTATCAGCTGGTCGAAACTTCGCCGAGAATAACTGAGAGAAATTTACTGTAGAGGGCAGGTCCCCCGTTGCGGGCTGAGCTCCCGGCACAGATTGGCATAAGGCCCTGGGTATTTCGTTGAAGCACCCATGGACCAGTAGCGCAGCCAGAACGTAAAATTGCGTGGGCAATAAACCTCTCTTTAGAACTATTATTAGTTCTGACTCGATCGCAAGCATTTTTCTAATTAACTATGCCTTCAATCCGAAAACATTCCGCACTATCAGGTGTTAACTTGTTCACCTCGTTCAGGCAAAACGACAATCAATCATTTGGACGTGCAATTTTGTGCATTTCAAACCTCCGTCTTTGGTTCAATTTGAATAATTCAATCTATCATGAAGCACAGGTTAGATCGCCTGATGAGCCAAAAAGGTAGCGCGGAAGTTCCAGAGCAGTTTACCTCTCAAAAAGTATTATTAAAAGTATTAAAGTACAACTTATGAGTAACTTATTTTTCTGAACTGAATGATGCCTATTGATTAGTCGCCCTTAGATCGCATCACGAAAGAAGCCGTCTCTTTAATTGCCAATTGATTATTCATATAAATGGAAATTGCTTTAACAAAGGAAAATGGCTGAGAACAAGTTAGGTATAATAAATGTAGTAAAGAGATGTTGTGTGCCCGCTCAATTTTAAGGTGTGGCTACGCCACTGATTTGAAATTCACAAAATTGCGCGTCCAAATGAATGATTGTCGTTTTGCCTGAAGGAGGTGAACAAGCAACACCTGATAGTGCCGAGTGTTTTCGGATTGAATGTATAGCCTAGTTAATTAGGAAAAAATGACTGCGATCGAGTCAGAATGAATAAATGTTTTAAAGAGATGTTTAGTGCCCACCCAATTTTAAGTTCTGGCTACGCCACTGCAATTGACGGCTCCAAATTCTCGCCCCTTTCTTTGTTGTGTGTCCTCGCTCTTTTTTAATAGCAGAAATGCAAATGTTGCGCCTAATAACTCATCATCACTATTATGCATATTTTCAAACGCGGCAACAAATGTATCAACTGGAAAAAAAGGCCGGAAAAGCCGGCAGTTAGAACTTAAGCACAGAGAGTCATTGCTGTGGAAACGATACACCGTCTCATCTCGTCGCATCGGTGTGAACTGGCAGGTTTCAGAACGTCGCAGACCAGTGTGTCGCAAGTAGTTGTAAGTCTCAGCCCGTCTCCTCGCGAATCTTTGGTCTGAACTGCGCTTAAAAGAAGCACAGAACAATCTGATGTCATTGCATGCAATTTTCTCTCAGTAAAATCAAGAGGCCAAACGAAACCAGAAAAAAAAACACCTCCTGACCGAAGGTTATCCTCATACATTTGGCCACACAGTGTTTAGCAGTAAAAAGCCTAGAATAACCAATTAGTTCAGGGTCTGAAATGTTGGAAAAAAGATGTATAGCAACAATTGCTACACAAAGATAAATTTGTATAGCAATGGCTGAAATTTGTATAGCACTTTTTCTTTCAGGTTTTTTGCCCATTTTCTACTTACTCTATTCTAATGAGCATGCTGGCCCGCCATGCCTGTCATAAATCTACAGGGTGTATCAAAAAAAAGTAGACTCTCTGAAAAGTACCCACCAAATTTACAATTGAACATTTTCGTGAAATTTCTTCGTTTGCAAATGTTGGTATGGACATCCTGCTTTGGTCCATGCCAAAATTAATTGCATAATTTCATGCATGACTGAACACGGGCCCGTTTTCCGGTGGGCAATAAAATGTCCTTCCTACAAAAAATAAAAGGGTTAAAATTGGATGAAAAGTCTAAAACTGTAATGCAAAATGTGAATTTTTGTTTTTCTACGGCGCGATACTCAAATTCAGCCCGGGCATTTTCCATTTCTGACTGGCTGGCTCAGGCGGGGGGTGGGGGGGTGGGGGGGGTGGTGGTGGTTGATGTTGTCCAAAAACAAATAATCCTATTTATATTAAAGATCATTTTTATACTACAGATGTCCTGAAATAAATTAAATACAATTATGCCATCCTAAATTGAGAAGTTAACATTGTCAACATATAAACTAATGTTTTTTTTTCTGAGGTATTATTATTATTATTATACGTCCATAATTGAATGTGAAAAATAAATGTGACGTTGAGGCCATTTAGACTGCAGAATTTTTCAATAAGACAACTGCATTGTTTGGACTGATGCATACATAGTCTTCTTTAAATAATTTTACATACCTTGACTTCCAGACTCCAAATAACATAGCATAGCCCACTTGCTTTAGAACCATATTACTTGCTGGTCGTTAGTATAATAATGACAGGTGATTCTGAACGTCAATACACGGTTTTGGAAAGGAAAGTTTGGAAAGTCCTCCAGAATTCCTGGACAAATTTCATTCAACACTGTGAAGGAAACTAGTAAAACACATCAATATGCATTAAATAGTTGGCTAATAACAACGTGTCCATTAGTAAGGGTGTTTTGTAAGCTCAAGCAAATTTTAACCGAACACATAGGGGAAGAGGAGGTAATCTGGACCCCCTAAGGTTGCCATGAGCTGTAGCCTAGATAAAGGGCTCACCACAGCTCAGAAGTGATTGATCTATTAAACCCCTAAGCTTGCTACATATCTGTGTAATAAGAGAAACGTATCTCAGCAGATGACTCCACCATGGAGGGAATCATGAAATCCCTCACTGTGTCCATATTCCCCACCATGTGTCCAATATGTACCCTGACATTGGGGCAATATGGACATGGGGTCCATACTGCTCCGAAAGGTTTCTGACACCAAAAATATTAATACCAAAGCCAGTACACTGAGGAATAGGGTAAAACTTTATTTTGACACCTTCATAATCTGATTCGTTCTCGTGAGCCCAATGCTTACATTGATTCCACTGAATCCAAGGAAATTCTGGAGGGTCAGCATACAGCTCCTGGCAGTAGATGCAGTAAAAATTGGCAAATGGATTCGCTGGTTTTATTTACTGCATTTATGTTCTGGAAAATTGTCATAAGCACATTACAGACCTAGATCTTCAGATCTGAAAACAAAGCAAGCTTATTGATCTAGATGTTTATGAATTCAATTTCCATATGGGCAAAGTTACAAATGTCTGGGTATGCGTTGATGGGTCTAGCTTACATATTTTATTGATTTTCCACTTGACAGATTGTGTGGGGAATATGGACCTGGGTCAATATTAAATGAGAGCGATGGGTCCATATTCCCCGAACTGTACTGTTTCATCATAATGGATCGATGCTCGAAGACGGTATGCTTCGGTGGGACAATCTTACACGTGGTCTGTAGAGGACAAATCTTTGTACAGAATCTTACCAGTACCTGATTCAGAAAACGACTTCATAGAAACGTCTGCATCATATAACACTTCACTACATTGTAAATTTGTAGACTGGAAACACTGGTGTGATCATATTGCCTTGAATTGCACGCTTCCGCCTTCATCTGTTGTCCATCACAATGGCAGCTGTACGTGTTTTTGACGTCGCATCCAGAGTCCCGAAAGCACATTGCATCATGGGTAATGGGAGAGTGTCCATATTCCCCAAGGGTCCATATTACCCCAACTTACCCTACTTGTGATAGCCTTTTAATTCAATGCCAATCTTACCACTTCCATGTCCCCCTCCAAATGAAAACTGCAAGCCATATGAGGATCATTATGGCCAAACAGTTAGTCAATTTTTAGCATTTGGAAGCCTGAGCCTTTTGGAATGCCGGCTTCTTTAATTGTCAAAGCTTTCCCCCTCCTCCTTTACTTTTCGACATTGTCTGATCTCTGCTGCGCGTTTCTTGATTGTTAACGCAACAGGGGACAAGCAAGGCCATTGGTCAAACAAATTCCCCAATACATAGTTTTTTATTTGCTAGAAAACTGTTTTTCGGACATTTCTATAGCATAACGCAAATATACCTATGGAAACGAAGCAATTGGTTTGAACTGGAAAATACCCAATATCTTGAAATACAACAATAAAAAGTGGTTCATAAACTTACGATACGATGTATGCACAATTGTAAACAAGAAAACGCATATTCCCTCTCCTTTAAAACTCTTAATAATTGATTTTAAAAAATCAATGAATGGACTGAATGGACCATGTTCTCCACATCCATTGTTGACGCGGCCGTTCAGAGCTGTGGCCGTAAGGTTTCCGGCGCCTGTCGTGGCGGCAATCCCCGAACCCGGTGGTGGACACCGGAAGTAAGGGATGTCGTCAAGCTGAAGAAGGAGACCTATCGAGCTTGGTTAGCTCATGGGACTCCTGAGGCAGCTGACAGGTACTGGCAGGCTAAGCGTGCTGCGGCCCGGGCGGTGGCGGAAGCAAAAACTTGGGTATGGGAAAAGTTCGGGGAGGCCATGGAGGAGGATTATCGGTCGGCCCCGAAGAGATTCTGGCAAACCGTCCAGCGCCTCAGAAGGGGGAAGCAGTGCCCTGCCAACACTGTTTACAGTGGAGGTGGGGAGCTGTTGACTTCGACTGGGGATATTGTCTGCCGGTGGAAGGAATACTTCGAGGATCTCCTCAATCCCACTGACACGCCTTCCGTAGAGGAAGCAGAGGCTGGGGACCCAGAGGCTGATTCATCCATCACTCGGGCTGAAGTCACTGAGGTAGTTCGGAAGCTCCTCGGTGGCAAGGCACCGGGGGTGGATGAGATCCGCCCTGAGTACCTCAAGTCCCTGGATGTTGTAGGGCTGTCTTGGTTGACACGCCTCTGCAACATCGCGTGGCAGTTGGGGACAGTGCCTCTGGACTGGCAGACCAGGGTGGTGGTCCCTCTATTTAAGAAGGGGGACCAGAGGGTGTGCTCCAACTATAGGGGGATCACACTCCTCAGCCTCCCGGGTAAAGTCTATTCCAGGGTGCTGGAGAGGAGAATTCGGCCGATAGTTGAACCTCGGATTCTGGAGGAACAATGCGGTTTTCGTCCTGGTCGTGGAACACTGGACCGGCTCTATACCCTCCGCAGGGTGCTTGAGGGTTCATAGGAGTTTGCCCAACCAGTTCACATGTGTTTGGTGGACTTGGAAAAGGCATTCGACCATGTCCCTCATGGCATTCTGTGGGAGGTCCTTCGGGAGTATGGAGTCCGGGGCCCTCTACTAAGGGCTGTGCGGTCTCTGTATGACCGGAGCAGGAGCTTGGTTCGCACTGCCGGCAGTAAGTCAGACCTGTTCCCGGTGCATGTTGGACTCCGGCAGGGCTGCCCTTTGTCACCGGTTCTGTTCATTATTTTTATGGACAGAATTTCTAGGCGCAGCCAGGGGCCGGAGGGAGTCCGGTTTGGGGACCAGAGGATCTCATCTCTGCTTTTTGCAGATGATGTTGTCCTGTTGACTCCTTCGAACCAGGACCTTCAGCATGTACTGGGGCGGTTTGCAGCCCGAGTCTTGGCGGCTGGGATGAGAATCAGCACCTCCAAGTCAGAGGCAATGGTTCTCGACTGGAAAAAGGTGGCTAGCCCCCTCCGGGTTGGAGGAGAGCTCCTGTCTCAAGTGGAGGAGTTTAAGTATCTGGGGGTCTTGTTCACGAGTGAGGGAAGGATGGAGCGTGAGATTGACAGACGGATTGGTGCAGCGGCAGCAGTATTGCGGTCATTATACCGATCTGTTGTGGTGAAGAAGGAGCTGAGCCGAAAGGCAAAGCTCTCAATTTACCAGTCAATCTACGTTCCTACCCTCATCTATGGTCATGAACTTTGGATCATGACCGAAAGAACGAGATCTCGGATACAAGCGGCTGAAATGGGTTTCCTCCGCGGGGGTGGCGGGCGCTCCCTTAGAGGTAGGGTGAGGAGCTCTGTCACCCGGGAGGAGCTCAGAGTAGAGCCGCTGCTCCTCCCACGTCGAGAGGAGCCAGCTGAGGTGGCTCAGGCATCTATATCGGATGCCCCTGGACGCCTTCCTGGCAAGGTGTTCGGGCATGCCCCCACGGGAGGAGGCCCGGGGAAGACCCAGGACACGCTGGAGGGACTATGTCGCTCGGCTGGCCTGGGAACGCCTCAGAATACCCCGGAAGAACTGGAGGAAGTGTCCAGGGAGAGGGAAGTCTGGGCATCCTTGCTTAGACTGTTGCCCCCGCGACCCGGCCCCGGATAAGCGGAAGAAGATGGATGGATGGATGGAAAAGTAAAAAAAACACAGCTAATAATCTGGCTAATTGAGTGCCTCAAGACTATGGACCGAGTCAACTACGCAACGACCAACCAGGTCATCTTCCGTTGTGCCCAATGGCCAGTCCATCACTGGTTGCACTTGCAAACTGAAATAAATCTACTACATCATGGCTGGGAAACGAAACAGTGGGGCATGTGAGGAGCCAGCAACTCACTCGTCGCAGATAATGTCATAGGACTTCAGAAACAAGGCAAATTTCGCAATGCAAAAGCAGATTTGCATCGCACAAGCGCTGCTTTAGCATCGCAAATTTCGATGCGATACCGGACATGTCGGACCCTGTAGTTTAATTACGCAAATTACAAGAAAGCACAATATTGTGTCAGACAAATCAGCAACAGATTGGGTTCATTATTTCCATAGGTTAAATAGCATCAACTTACTATGAAACTTGAGCCCCGATCATCACATCACCTACTTTCATACGTACTCTGCTGTATGGCCTAGGAAATGAAATATAAAGTTACAGCAACATCATTTGACTGGCAGTGCAAATATACTACGGGCTTGGCAGCTGTAGTTATTGTTTCAGATACGTATGAATGGGGTGAGAACTGGAGGCATGATGCATAATTCAAGGATTTGTGTACACAGGCTGTTGTCTGTTTAATACCATCTTAATTGCCCTAAAATTACCATCCAGTGACGCTAAGCACACCTAAATGAGAAGGTTCATGTCCTTTTATACAGAAAATTTTTCCAAACCCTGGAGAGGCCAAAATGAATAAGGCTACAGTGCCCTTCAGAATTATTTGCACCCTTAATAAATACAAACGTATAAGCAAAACAGGCCGAAAAAAAAATGCCTTCGTTGATTATCCTCTTGGTCTTTTACTCAAAATATTCACAAAAATGTAACATTTTCATTGAAGTAAATTTATTTAAAGAAGAAAAAATGTTTACCTTATAAAAATACTTTTACTCAAAACACGTGCCACTATTATTGGCGCCCCTTCAAAATCCTATATTTAAAATCTAACAAGTATATTTCCAGTCACACGTGAAGTTCACCCGTTAGATTATTAACTCTTTGGTGTTCAACCCTAAGTCTCTGTTTCACTGGGGAATAAATAAGAGATGACGCAGGCAATTATTCATCTCTATGGGAAAGCCCCAAGAACACAGTGATGATGAGTGAGAAAAAGTTGTTCAGTTACAAAAATCAAGAAATGGAAAAAAGTTAATCTCTATAAAGTTGAAAATACCCATTTCCACAATCAGAGCAATAATCAAAAAGTTAAAAGTGACAGATGTTTGGAATCAGTGGAGAGATGCATGTGCACACTGACCGCATGCGCTCTACACATCATGAATATTGCCCTGATTGTCACAAAGGGCATTTTCAACCTTTCGCCATTTCCTTATAGCCATTGCGCCATTGATGAAACACAACCTTGTTACACATAATTGCTGAATTGTTTTATCTTAACCATGGTGATGATTGAAGAGATATTTATATTCCAGGGAAACAGGAAGTCATGGGTGGCCATTTACATTTTCCTAATCGTAAAAATATGACTAAACTATTTACATTTTTCTGATAAGATTTTTTATCAGGTGTCAATGATTGTGGCACACGTTTTAAAGAAAAATATCAAAGATAATAATATTTTTCCTTCATTCGTTTTCTGAATAAGTTTTTTTGTTAATGCATGGATGGGAGATTTGAAGGTTTAACAAAAACCACATTTTTTTTCAATGCCTTTCTTAGTTAATATTTAAAAGGTAGCCAGTGGAGGATCCTGTAAGTGTTGTCCTCATATTTAGTTAGCCTGCATACATTTTCTTTCTTTACTCATTGTGTAGTTTACTACGGGATCAGTCCAGGTGTATTCAGAGACTGTTTACTGTCTAGCCTGGGTAACACATGGTGTATAGGGCCAGGAGCTCTTGCAAAATCTTTTCTGTCTGATTTTATCTGGTTTCATCCGGTTCTTATCAGTTTCGAGTACGTACCTCATGTACGGATCAACACTGAGAAAAACAGCCTCGAGAAGAATCTCTGGAATAGACAAATTTAATGCTGTTAAGGTCTTATACACCAATTATTGAGTGTAAAGAGTTATTCAAAACCTATATCCCCCAAGTGAAAAAAAGAATTGCCCCCTGTAACACCTGCAAACTGGGAAGGCTGCACTGGACTGGTACTCTGTTCCAGTAACCATTAGAGAACGGGAGTCCTATGTATGGAATGAAATTTGTTCCAACAGAAATTGAATTGAATTTTGGTTTTGAATTGAATGTAATTAGTTTTGAATTGAATTTAACCTGCTTTGAATTGAATTTTATCAGGTTTTGAATTTAATTTTGGGTTTGAATTGTATTTAATTGGTTTTGAATTGGATTTTATTGGTTTTGAAATTGAATGAACAAGTAATCTGAGACTGAATCCAATTATTTGTATTGAATTTAAGATAAAACTTGAAGCATTTCATTCTATGGAAGCCCATAGTGGACAATATTCAAATGAAAATGTAATCCCACTATTGCATTATAATTTTCCACTTATGAATGAGTTATTTGAGACAATATTAAATTGAAAATGCATTAATCCAATTATCACTTTCATTTTCACATACACATATGGGAAATCTATGACTATATTCAAATGATAATGAAATGCTGATTGACATTTAATTTTCAAAGTCATGCTCTGCAATACAGTGGACAATATTCAAATGCAATAAGCAAAACAGCACCCCCAGCCTATTGCATTTACATTTACATGTCATCACGCTCTTTTAGGGTCAACATGATAATGAAAATGCTGTTTTCTAATCACTTGGAAATAATAATGATATAATAATGATGGCGACATTTGACATTTCATTTTCAAAGACTTATCCTGCAATGCATGGGACAATATTCAAAACGCAGTAAGAAACAAGCGCCTCCCAGTCCATTGCATTTTCAAATACATGTCACCACGCTCTTTTGGGACACAATGAAAATTAAAATGCAATCTGTCAGCGTCTCATCAAAGGCGGGTCTTCGCTAGGGCGTCACTCGTTAGGGGTGCGGCGGAAACCATGTTCTCATTGCATACCAACCAATCAGCCTCTGGGTGGCGCTTATGCGCGGAGGCTTGCTGATAATGTCATGTTGGCTAGGCAGCTATGTATTGCGTGCCATCGCGCATTAGGCTATGTTGCGCTTTGGATGTAGCCATCTTGGCAGCTAGTATGCTAGCTAACGTTAACTAAGGAAAATATTTGTAAATGATCATCACATTAAAAGCGATATGATTTGATTTTTTGCCCCAACTCTATTAACTGAGCTAGCTGTAATATGCATGAACTTATCCGAGGCTTCGCGGCAGTGTTGTGCAACTGCAACCCAATTGTGCTTGCAGATTTCAGAGACGTTAGCTAGCTTGCTAGTAAGTCTAAAAGCAATCGCTTAGGTACAGCTAGCTAGCTATGATGCCTACTGCAGAAGCTCTTACAGCCCTGATTTGTCACTTTAAACGCCATCTCGCACACACGACCTCTTTCAGCATTGATTAGCAGCTTCTTTTACTTAAAGAACAAACTGACAGTTCAGCCTGAGACATGTTATTTCATAGCTAGTTAAAGCAGCATTATCCTTCCATGCGTGCTATAGCGAATTACATTGCTCCAGATAAAACGCTATCCGTCTTCCGACCCTGCTGACGCTAGTTCGGGGAAATGTTTGTCATCATTTTTATACTTAATCGCTGTGATTCGGTTTTTGCTAGCTGACGATTGCTCTTGTGCTTGCCGAGTTGCAAGTTCGCCACTCCTGAAACATGCACAATGTATGCATCATGCAGAACAGTCTGATAAACGGCCAGCAGTCAGGCTGCCGCTGTGCCTTTTAATCGCGATTCCCAAGCCACGTAGCAATGGGAGAAGTTTTGATGACTGGCTGAAAACAATGTTCCTCACTAACTTAACCTGCTGAAATATGAACTTCTTTGATATGATTGGCAGCAGTTTTGTACATCCCAAGAGTACTATCAGATTTCTGGGAGATTTATATGGATAGCTCATTAGTTACCTGGCTAGCTCAAGAACAACCTGCAAGCACAAGAGCAATCGCTGTCGGCTACCCAGCTTGTGAAGCTAGGGCAAAAACCGAATCACAGCGATTAAGTATAAAAATGATGACAAACATTTCCCCGAACTAGCATCAGCAGGGTGGGAAGACGAATAGCGTTTTATCTGGAGTAATGTAATACGCTATAGCACGCATGGAAGGATAATGCTGCTTTAACTAGCTATGAAATAACATGTCTCAGGCTGAACTGTCAGTTTGTTCTTTAGGTAAAAGAAGCTGCTAATCAATGGTGAAAGAGGTCGTGTGTGCAAGATGGCGTTTAAAGTGACAAATCAGGGCTGTAAGAGCTTCTCCAGTAGGCATCATAGCTAGCTAGCTGTACCTAAGCGATTGCTCTTAGACTCACTAGCAAGCTAGCTAACGTCTCTGAAATCTGCAAGCACACTTGGGTTGCAGTTGCACAACACTGCCCATGAAGCCTCGGATAAGTTCATGCATATTACAGCTAGCTCAGTTAATAGAGTTGGGGCAAAAATCAAATCATATCGCTTTAATGTGATGATCATTTACAAATATTTTCCTTAGTTAACGTTAGCTAGCATACTAGCTGCCAAGATGGCTACACCCAAAGCGCAACATAGCCTAATGTGGCGATGGCACACAATACATAGCAGCCTAGCCATCATGACATTATCAGTAAGCCTCCTGCAAAGCGCTACCCAGAAGCTGATTGGTTGGTATGCAAATGAGGAACATGGTTTTTCGCGCCCCTAACGAGTGGCGTCCTAGCGGAAGACCCGCCTTGATGAGACGCTGACAGATTGCATTTTAATTTTCATTGTGTCCCAAAAAGAGCGTGGTGACATGTATTTGAAAATGCAATGGACTGGGAGGCGCTATTTCCCTTACTGCGTTTGAATATTGTCCCATGTATTGCAGGATAAGTCTTTGAAAATGAAATGTAAAATGTCGTCATCATTATTATATCATTACTATTTCCAAGTGATTAGAAAACAGCATTTTCATTATCATGTTGACCCTAAAAGAGCGTGATGACATGTAAATGTAAATGCAATAGGCTGGGGGTGCTGTTTTGCTTATTGCATTTGAATATTGTCCACTGTATTGCGGAGCATGACTTTGAAAATTAAATGTCAATCAGCTTTTCATTATCATTTGAATATAGTCATAGATTTCCCATATGCGTATGTGAAAATGAAAGTGATAATTGGATTAATGCATTTTCAATTTAATATTGTCTCAAATAACTCATTCATAAGTGGAAAATTATAATGCAATAGTGGGATTACATTTTCATTTGAATATTGTCCACTATGGGCTTCCATATCATTCAGTTCGCACATTCAAATTCAAGTTGAGTAACATCTCATGAACGCGCATCGCGAGCTGCAGCCACGCCTCCTTCCCTCGTGGCCTGCCTTATTTGGAATAAGGTGACCTATATTATTTCCGGTAAGCGCACCTCAGAACGAATTCTAAACCCACCCAACTATACACCGAAAACGTTAACCAAAACTTTGGCTCTTTATCAGTTTATTTGTTTTAGCTCATCATATTAATCTTCAGTAGTTAACCCTGAGTTAGCCCAAGATCATCAGCAAATGCACTCGCTAATTTCTAGCGTTTCTTCGGCGTAGTGAAAATGCTAACGTTAGTTAACGATTGAGTCACTTTTTCTCCCATTCGGTATGTGTGAATGTATTTCGCTGGCGAGCCTACACGTTCAAGCGTAACGTTATATTCAGTCAAAATCACAATAATTTGATAGAGCTGTTCAGAACTTAAACTTCAACTTCATATGGCTTAATGGTTCAGAATACCTGGAGTGACAAAATGATGACATACGCGCGAGGAGAAGAGACTGCAATTAATCCAGTAGGGGTTGCAGCTGAAACTGGTCCAAGAAATATTCCGTTTTTGGAGCGGTACTTCACGCACACGCAAATTCACTCATGCACGAAAATATGCAGTTAAGAGTACGGGGATATGCTCTCTGCTGAAATACGGTACCAACACGGATTTACGTATTGTGTGCACATGGTTCTGTAATAGCGTCGTAAACGCTCCAGGTTCATTTACAGCTGGCTGGCTATATCCGACAAATCATCCCGGACACATGAAATGCAATGTAAATTCGGTGGCTCCTCGGAATTCAGTACTTTCTACTGGTCATCGGCAATGTCACTAGCTCGGTCTCCGGCAGCGTCTTTACAGTGAGTGAGCAATGTCCGAGTTTTTACTTCAGCATACTCCATCAGGGTTTGAACCTGCCAGAGACCGAACTAGGGACATTGCCGATGACCAGTAGAAACTACTGAATTCCGAGGAGCCACTGAATTTACATTGCATTTCATTTCATCATTTTGTGACTCCAGGTATTCTGAACCATTAAGCCATATGAAGTTGAAGTTTAAGTTCTGAACAGCTTTATCAAATTATTTTGATTTTGACTGAATATAACGTTACTCTTGAAGCCCACGAGCTTTAACGTGTAAGCTCGCCAGCGAAATACATTCACACATTCAGAATGGAAGAAAAAGTGACTCAATTTTAACTCACGTTAGCATTTTTACTACGCCGAAGAAACGTTAGAAATTAGCGAGTGCATTTACTGATGATCTTGGGCTAACTCAGGGTTAACTGCTGAAGATTAATATGATGAGCTAAAACAAATAAACTGATAAAGAACCTAAGTTTTGGTAAATGTTTTCCGGTGTAGTTTGGTGGGTTTAGAATTCATAAAGAGCGCTTCCCGGACAGTATATAGGTCACCTTATTCCAAATAAGGCAGAGGCCACGAGGGACGGAGGCGGGGCTGCAGCTCGCGATGCGCATTCATGTGATGTTACTCAACTTGAATTTGAATTTAGAGAACTGAATTTGAATGTGGGAACTGAATGAAATGCTTCAAATTTTATCTTAAATTCAATACAAATAATTGGATTCAGTTTCAGATTACTTGTTCATTCAATTTCAAAACCGATAAAATTCAATTCAAAGCCAATTAAATTCAATTCAAACCCAAAATTCAATTCAAAACCTGATAAAATTCAATTCAAAGCAGGTTAAATTCAATTCAAAACCAAAATTCAATTCAATTTCTGTTGGAACAAATTTCGTTCCATACCTATGGTTTATCTAGAGTGCTTTTAAAGAAATGGCTAATTGGTACTCAGCTTTGTCAGCGCTGAAACTTATTTGCACTCCAGAACTCAGGTGCCAAACCTTTTTTTATTGTCTGCTCCTAGCTGCCACCATGCTGCTATCGTCTGTCTGTTCCGTGGGCATGTCTTACTGTGGCTTTGTCTCTTCTGTGAAACACTGTTTTATCTGTCGTACACACTGTGCTTGGTGTGGTCTGTTTGCTTTTGCTTTTGTTTCTGCTTGTTTCTGTTAGTATCTAACTTTTGATGCTTTGTGGGATAATGTAGTTTTTTTTTTTTTTTGTTGTTTCCCCCAACATGCATTGTCCTCATCTTACTTTTTGAATGGCTTGTATGAGGAGCCTTGTGTCATATGTTTTAATTTGGTATTTTAATACTTCTAATATTCTTGTTCTTGTTCTTCTGCCTTGCACGCTTCTATTCATGATTTTAATAATACCTTGCAATTCATTTTACTTTTTAGGGTGACATTGTAACATCTGTCCAGGGACTACAGATGAAAAATAGCATTTTCGGCTAACTCTGGCTCATTTACAGAAATGTTTTATTAATGTGCACTGTCCCTGTCAAAAAAACTAACAAAAAAAAAGTGATAATAGTCCATAAACATAATAAACCACAAACGTAATTAAGCCACATTGAAGGGTTTTCGAACATGAATGGCCTGTTTCATGTCATGCCATAGAACCTTTATCTGACTGAAATCAGGACTTTAACTAAGTCACTCCAAAACCTTCATTTTGCTCCGTTTGAGCCATGCAGGGATCATTCTCCCGCTGCATTACCCAACGGCACTTGAGCTTGGGTCAGGAACTGATGGTCAGACATTCTCCTTCAGGATGTACTGATGGTGAGCAGAATTCATGGTTTCATCAATTTTGGCAAGTCACCCAGGTCCTGAAGCAGCAAAGCAGCCCCAGACCATCACAGTTTCACCTCAATATTTGCCTGTTGGTATCATGTGCTTTTTGTGGTATAATGTATTAGCTTTAAACCAGCTGTAAAGGAACCCATGTCTTCCCAAAAAGTTCCACTTTTATCTCATCAGTCCACGGAATATTATCCCAAAAGTCTGAGGCGTTATCAAGATGTTTCTTGGCAAGTGTGAGACAAGCTTTTGTGTTCTTTTTAGTCAGCAGTGGTTTTGCCCTTGCAGCTCACCCTTGGATGCCATATTTTCCAAGTCTCTCTCTTGATGTGGAATCATGAACACTGACTTTAACTTAGACAAGCAAGGTCTACAGTTCTGTACATGCTCATCTGGGTTCTTTTGTGACCTCCTCAATGAGTTGTTGATGCATTCTGGGGGAATTTTAGAGGGCTGGCTACTCCTGGAAAGGTTCACCACAGTTCTGTTTTTGTCCATTCATAGATAATGGTTCTTACCATGTTTTTTTGGATCCCAAAGCCCTAGATTTGGCTTTGTAACCATTTCCAGACTAATATATGTCAATGGAATTGTCTCTCATCTGCTCTTGAAGATCTCCAGATCATGGCATCATGTGCTGCTTTTTTCCAAATTCATATTGCCAGACAGGCTCTATTTAAGTTATGTTTAGACTCAAGAGTGCTGGCAGTAATCCTGTCTGGGTGTGCCTTGTGAAGTTGAACCAAATTTTCAATTCAAATCCTTTAATATACGTCGTAGTACCGATGGGGGCAATTACTGTTTTATGCAGGGCCTGGTAGTGTTGGATAGCTCATTTCCTTCAATAAATTAAATCATCATTTGAAATACTCATTTTGTGTTTACTTGGGTTAGCTTTGTCAAATATTATACTTTTTTGATGATCTGTAATATTTAAGCATAATAAATATGTAAAGATTGAAGAAATCGGGAACGGGCTGATACCTTTTCACAGCAATGAATAGATTTCATAAAAGCGAGTGACAAAATCAAAAGAAATATTTGTAAACAACCAGTCCAACAGATTTTAAAAATTGCGATAATGCCAGAAGTTATGATCAGTACCTCCATGTTTTGGTTCAGGGATCTCTTCCACGTGACGCTCAAAGTCACTGTCCTTGGGGAAGCCCTCAAAGTGTTGCCGAAGAATCCATGTCTTTGCTTGAACCATTGTGCGCAGCTTCAGGCTGATGAGGTAAATTTTTGAAAATAAAATAAGGTTCATACTTTATGCTTTAACCAAGAAATATACATTAACCAGGATTCACAAGTGACAGAAAACAGAGTCAAGGAAAAGACAACCTTTCTATACAGCATAAAATAATTCTTTTAAGTTCATATTAAATCAAAATATCTACAAACAAATGCCTAATTACTAAAGGATAAAATGTGTAGCTTAATATAAGATAGTTTTGAAAGAATATAATATTCTGTGCAGCCACCAAAATGGCCCTATATGCCTGCATTGTATTTGTAGCCAATTGACATAAGCAAAAACAAAAGTGCAGTGAACTGGTAATAATTTAAGTCATCCCATAATTTCACACAAGAATAAAATACAAAGAAACCAAGTTACCATCATTAGACAAATGTAAGTGCTGAGTGTACTCATAACTGTAATGCTTGTGTATGAAATGTGACACTTATTGTGCCAGATAGCAATTTAACTTCTATCTTTGCAGTGCAGTGAAAGAGTATTTGCCCCCTTCTTGATTCCCTCTATTTTTGCTTATTTGTCAGTCGTATGTGTTTATGATCATCTGTGAGCAAACACAAAATGCAGCTTTTAAAAAATCATTTCCTTTGTTTAAGATGCCACAGCATCTCAACTGGATTCAAATCAGGACTTTGACTGGGCCACACCAAGACCGGGGGGGGTTATCAAGATGTTTTTGGCAAATGTGAGATGAGCCTTTGTGTTATTTTTGGTCGGCAGTGATTTTCATCTTGCAGGTCTCCCATGGATGTTATTTTAGCTCTATCTCTCTTATCGTGGAATCATGAACACTAACCCAAAGCGAGGCAGGTGAGGCCAGCAGTTCTTTATATGTTCGTTCTGGTTCTTTTGTCTCTCTCTCTCCATGCTTTGCTGGAGTCCCTTAGAAATAGCTTTGTTGCACTTTCAAAATTGATTGATGTCATAAACTTTGTTTCTTATCTGTTCTTGAATTTCTTTAGATCATAGCATCATGTGCTGCTTTTTTCCCCACGACACTTAGCCAAAAACGGTGATGTTCAAATTCACAGGGCTAGAAGTAATCATGCCTGGATGTGTCCTGTGAAATTGAACCCAATTATTAACTTAATTTGTTTAATTAGTTGATTTAGTAACTAAGGGGCAGTCATTTTTTCACATAGGGCCAGGTTGACTTGGATAACTTTTTTACTACAATGAATGAAATAATCATGTAAAAACTGCATTTTGATGACTTGGGTCATCTTTGTGTAATATTAAAACTACTTTGATGATCTGAAACATTCAAGACATGCAAAAATAGAAGAAATCAAGAAGAAGGCTACTTTTTTCACAGCACAGTAGCCTATTAAGAGAGCTATAAACTATTGTGATGTAGACAGCAGGACGCCACAACGCTATTGATCATACTAGTGGCTTTGGCTGGACCGAAATTGCATCCAATTCCATTCCCCAATCAAATATAGTGTTCATAAGGCTATAATACAGGATAGGTTATAATTATGCATGTATATCTGGATTAGGGGACTAACAGACACTATTGACAATGACATCTTGCACAATCACCCAGAAAAGCAATCAAGTGATCATATCAATTTATCTAACATGTTTGTAACTAATATAACTAGACAATCCAGTCGTCCGCAAACGCATGGGTGTAACCCCCGAAAGCCTGCTCCTCCCCTTTTTTGCTCAGTATTCGGCCAATACTGTCACCATGGCAACCAAAATCAATGGGTGTCATAAGTGAAGTATAACCAGGATTGTGCAAGCCCTTTTCACCTTGACCCTAAAAAGGCAAGCCCTAAAAAGTGCAAGCCCTTTTTAGCCCTTTTCACCTTGACCCTAAAAAGGGCCGTAAATTCCTGCCCGAAGGGATGTTCGGATAAAAAACGTTATTTTTGTCAGTTTTGACAATATATCTACCCCCACAAAAAAAATCAGTGATTTCCAGGAGCATGCTATATCACCCCCTGGTTCATAGTTACAGAAACTGGCTCTTAAAAAAAAGGCAGGTGGTTTGTTTTCTTTGAGTTTTGCTGCCTTCACGTGCTAAAGGAATTATGGTAAATACGAGTGACCGACGTGAAAATTGCACATGAATCCCCTCTCACGTCGTAATTTCCACCGGAGAACTGGGAGATAATTTTGATAAACGAGTTTCCGAGATGAAATAACCTTTCACCTTTTCAACATGGCGGAGAGCGAGCAAGGATTCACCGCCAATAGTAAATAATGGTGTTCGCCATTTTTAATTTCACTCCAACAACAAAAGCTCTTGAACACAATGCACTCGTAATTTTGAATTCACAAATGGAAAGTATCATCTTCCCGATGGGACGTGAAGGCAGCATTAGACCATGTGGGGGGCAAAGGCATGCATGATGGAAGGTGACGTCAGACAGACTTAAGCACAGTTAGAGGTCATTATTATGTCAGATTCTGATGCTACTCAGAGAGTGAGATATTAAAGCAATTTAAGGAATAAACTGGAAATACAAGAGGTGGCGGAATGAGAAATAGGGAGTTGTAATCAACAAAATATGAAGAGCGACAGAAGAGAGTCTCTTGCGAACTGTGCGCAAACTGTGAGCTGTAAGAGCCCAGAATTATGTGGGTCACATTGGGATGTAGGGAAGGTAATCTGGACAACAGGTATCAAGTGGCAAACAAAAGAAAACAGCAAGATTAAAGGGGAAATTTTTACAATAAACATGTCAGTTTGTGAGGCAGAGGGGAGCTGGCATTGAGGGAGAAAGGAAAGTTTGTGGAACTGCAGGTCATGGTTTGGGCCAACAGGATGAGGAACATCATTAAGGCTGATTGGTGGACATTAAGGTCACATGACCAGTGTTCAGAAGATGAAACAATGCGCATGCTGATATTCTGTGAATCACATGATGTAGAGAGAGACAGGATATTTTAAAGGATCAGAGATGACATCACTGGATGGGCCTGTGATGGAGGTGAAATACTGGGGAGAGGTGAAGGGAAAAGGTGGAAAGTAAGGCTATTTTTTTTTTTAAGCAACAAGTTTGGATTCAAGAATTTGATGTTGGATGGTCATGACTGAGGTGTATCAAGGGATGCAGCGTTGCCAAAGCTGTGCTTGGGGTACTGCACATGCTCAGTTGGGAGGAGTTTGTACTTTGTACTTGTTTGTACTTGTACTTCTTTGCGAAAGAAGTTTCATCCACACACTTCTGCGGGCCAATGCAGCTCCGTGAGAAAGGGGTTTTAGTTACCATTATCGGGCAACTCAACAGAGCGGTCACACTTTTTCATAAGTGACAGACAGCAACATTTTTTTGTCACGTTTCTGCCATTTAGCAAAAATATAATCTTTAATAAGTCCAGATCATGAAATTCAATTAGATTTTTTTCTTGCCTGGACTTTCACTGTAGTTTGCCGTCAATTTGTGGATTTTTGCAAAAGGGAGACATTTCTCCAAGCATCCACCATATTAGAAAATGACTGGTGTTGAATGATTATGGAGGTATAAGGGGATAATAGTATCGGGGAAATCGGTATAAAGAACGAGATCATGACAAAATTTACATGTTATATTACATATTTAGAACAGTTTCAGCCTGGAATCCAGGAATCTAGTCCTCAAATACGTGCGGTCGAAGTTGGAGGAATGTCTCCCCGATGCATAAGCTCAATTTGTGAAGTGCGCCCTCTTCCCAATTCACTTCTGGTTCTTGCTCTGCTTTAAGACAATGTTTTTTTTTTTTTACACAACACTGCCACTGAGTGGGTCTAATCGTTGTTATTATTCTTTCTATTCCATGATACTCATAGGAATAAACATCCAAAAATGGATTTTGACCAGTTTTTATTCCCGCAATTGATCGCAAAAAAAGGTCGACCGTTAAAATTTTCATTATATATGGGTTCGTGCCTAATACATACTAATGTCTAAAGACATTATTAAACGAGGAAATAAATCGATTGATTTTGTCGCATGACCTTGACCTTGAAGACCGAAGTCAAATCCAATATGGTGTGTTTGATCAGCATACATGATTTGTCATGAGTATCCAATACATACCGAAGATCTAAAGCCAATATTAAAGGACTTTTAGGCCTTTTTTGTCATTACCTGGACCTTGTTGCCCAATGTAAAATCTAATATGTCAAAAACAACCGGCATACATGATTTGCTATTAGTGCCCAATACATACCTAAGCTCTAAAAACAATATTAAACAAGCTATGGGCCATTTTTGTCAAATAACCTTGACCTTGAGGCCCAACGTCAAATTTGACTGACTGCCTAAGAATGTTCAGCATACATGGTTTCCTATAGATGCCCCAAACATACCTGAGCTCTAATTGCCAGATTCAGTGAGTTATAGCACATTTTTGCCATTTGACCTTGATGCCCAATGTCATATTCAACTTGCCGAGAATGTTTGGCTTACATGATTCCCTATAGGTGCATCACACATACCTAAGCTCTAAATGTCATATTAAGCAAGTCATAGCATATTTTTTGCCATTTGGCCTAGACCTTGAGGCCCAATGTCAAATGTGACTGACTCACAATATTCGGCATACCTGATTCTTTATAGGTGCCTCCTACATACCTAAGCTATAAATGCTAAATTTAGAGAGTTATAGCACATTTTTGCCATTTGAACTTGACCTTTCGGCTCAAGGTCAAATACGACCAACCAAGAATGTTTGGCATACATGATTCCCTGTAGGTGCCTCATACATACCTAAGCTCTAAATGCTATATTGCCATTTGGCCTTGACCTTGTGGCCCAAGGTCAAATGTGACTGACTCACAATGTTCAGCATACCTGATTCCCTATAGGTGCCTCATACATACCTAAGCTCTAAATGCTATTTTAAGAGTTACAGCACATTTTTTCCATTTGACCTTGACCTTGAGGCCCAAGGTCAAATGTGACTGACTCGTAATGTTCGGCATACCTGATTCCCTAGAGGTGCCTCATACATACCTAAGCTCTAAATGCTATTTTAAGAGAGTTATAGTACATTTTTCCATTTGACCTTGACCTTTCGGCTCACGGTCAAATTCGACCAATTAACAATGCTGGGCAAGCATGATATGCTGTACATGCTCAGTGCATACCTAAACTATAAATGCAATAATAAGCAAGTTACAGCACATTTTGTGCCAGAACACCTCGAAAAATGACTGGGTCTCATTCATGAAACGTTCGTAAATCTGCGAACAGATTTACACATAAAAGCCTACTCTACTAAAAACCTACTCCGGATTCAGGAACACGTGAAACTGTGTTCGGGAAACTCAGATCTGATCGTAAACACGAGTGTAGATCATGAATGCCAAACAATCGTAAATTGACAGCGCGCTCCCGGTAATCAGCTATTTGCATAAATCTCCGCCCATGAATTGCCAATGACCGCCATATAAGGTGGTGTAGATGCATCCAGTCGACCTGTCAGTCAAGGCGCAAACAAAGAAAGACAGAGAAAGAAAAAGGAATTTTTCCGAAGTGGAGAAAGAAATTATTTTGGGTGAAGTGGAGTTTAGAAAAAACATTTTATTTTCATCTGTTAGCAGTGGTGTGACAGGGACAGGCAAAACGAAGGCTTGGAGGGAGGTGACAGATGCCGTTAATGTTGTCCCTGTAGTGCAAAGAACTATGTCCGAGGTGAAGCGTAAATGGTTTGACATGAAACTAGAGGCAAAGAAACGCATAAGCGCGCACAGCCACAGGTTGAGGAGGCTCACAGTCACAACTATCAACTGCAGGAGCGCATTGCTGGCATAATTGGGGGAGACCTCTCTGTCAGGAATTATACCTGACGGAGACAGCAAAATGCCTCCACTTTTATTTTTTGGAAGTGGCTATTCGCCCCTTGGCCAGCTGAATTGGGGGAAAGAGATCGGCTATCTGCCCCACAAAGGGGCCGATAAGAGAAGCAGTTCTGCTATTCGCACCACGGTGGGACGGATCAGAGAAGCGCTTCTGCTATTTTCCCCGTAGTTGGGCCAGTATGAGATTTCATTTTATAATCCGCCCAGCTCTCTGATCTTTTGCGCTGAACCGCCGCGGGGCGAATAGCCTCTACGTTTAGTTTAGTGTTTTTTTTTTTTTTTATTATCATCATTCAACATGTAGAAAGAACGTGTAATCTATTGAGTCGATTCACATAGATCATTCACAAACATGAACCTAATCTGGATCTTAAACCTGCCAATTGCCAAATAATTTAACTAAATGTGTTATATTTTTAATCGTTTGTCATGTTGAGGCTATATCACGTGTTTCAAAGGCATCTGCCTATTATTTACATGACAGAGCGCAATATGAATTAAACTTGTAATTTACAATAGTGACAAGCATTATTTATATGTGTTCGCAAATTTACACGAGCGCTACACACGGTCGAAAGCATGTGTAGATTTTGTTAGTAGCTACGAACAGATCTGAGCTACTAAAATGTTGATGAATGCGAGATTCACGTAAATTTACGTCTACGAACAGTTTACACACAAATTCGCTCTGCTCACGTTTCATGAATGAGACCCACTAAGTCCAGACACGTTGCCTAGGTGGCGCTATGAAGAAGCGATTCAATCAAAACGCCGTTTACACCGTTGGAGCAGGTCATGATACTGATTCCATTGCTGTGATTAAAAAAAAATTCACCTGACAGTTTTTGAGAAAATTCCACTTAAGTGCCAAAAATGGCCATTTTCGACATAAAAATGGCCGCCAAGTCTAAACGAACGATTCAATCAAAAAAATGTTTTGCTCAGGCATTAACTTGATGGCCCATTTGATCACATCCCCAAATTAAAAAAAAAATCCATCATTGGGTTTTTGAGATTTGGCTTTAAACGGACGACGCCGACGCCGACGACGCCGCCGGACGCAAAGTGATGACAATAGGTTGCTAGTCTACAGCCGGCAACCTAACTAGACTAAGCAAAGCCCCCTCTCTCAGGTTAAGTTGGCTTTAACATCTGATCATGGCAAAACAAAGCATGTAATGCTTTAACCGGTTTGGATTTGTATGACTTATGTGTCAAAATGGTTATTTCCTGTTACGCTGTTGGCTGTGAAAACAGTGCAGACCGTGCAGAAATATTTTCTTTAATTCTCCCTAAAACCATAGTTTTACTGATATTTATAGATTAATATTTCAGTTTTTAAATGATCAGTTTACCTGATTTTGATCATATTGGTTATATTCTGAAAGCTTTCATTTATAAGTAAGACTATCAGTTGACAGTCATGACGTCAATCGGTGCAATAGATGTTCCCTTATGATCCAGAAGTGCGCTGTCATCTTAGACTAATGTTTACATGATGCTCCATAGGAAACAACAGCTCATTTCTCTGTGTACGTATTTCCTTGTCTCCTCTCTCCTTGTATGGTTTCCTAGAGTCTCCTTCCTGCATCCTTGGTGGGAGGTGCAAAGATGCAAGGAACAGAGGCAAGTGAGGGAAGTGTTGATATAATTCATGAGAATTGAGCATCACCCTCTCATGTTTTCTACAATTATTCTTATTACAGACATAGCGGCTGCATTCGAATAGTCCTTTTTTGCTCGGGAAAGTTCCTACCTCCTAGAAAATTACCCGGAATTATTTACATGGCAGCCATGATAAGTGTGTTCGAATTCTCTAAATTTAAAGGAGAGGTGTCTCAGTGCTTCTTAACTCATCACCTTTAGCATTGAGTACACCTAACCATCCTTTTCAAAAAGAAAGGAGATTACACTACCCCAAAATTCCGTGTGGCAGCAATAGTTAGTCACTGCCATCCATCTGTCCAATCACGAAAATAAACCAGCATGACAGTCGAGAGATGCTTGATCACGTTGCCTGGTGTTAGAGCATTTGGATTGTCTTATTAGCGAAGCTGTCTTCCTAAGCCCTTATGAATTCCACTTTATACATTTCGTTTCCCTCGTGACATTTTCCATCGAGTTTAAAGAAAAGTTTTTAGGAATTAGACGATAGGACGTGATTTTTGATTATTCAAACGCAGCCAACGTTTCCACGTCACTCTTCCTCTTTGTGTTGTATGACAAAGTGCACTACATGTTCTTTGGTGCATACTGCCCCCTACCATTCTGGAGTGCGTGGCACAGGATCTAGTTCACTTAACTAAAAAAAAAGGGTAAAAAAAAAAAGATCTAGCACACTGCTTCCATCCTCCCCCACATACCAAACTCATTCCTCAACCCTCTTTTAAATTTTACCAGTCTGAACCCTGATCCCTACCCAGCCATCTCTCTAAAATTCCCAGAATCTCTTCCCCTTTTGCATCTAATACACCCAAAAGTCACTGCTCTCCTGTGTCCGTGATGGTTCCTCCCCCTTTCCAGCAACCTACACCTGTTTTGTGGTTTTGTCTTCTTTAATTGATTTGTTGCCTCGTTTTCTCACAAACTTTCAGGTGCTATCACTTGAATTCCCCACTCCTTTTGTGTGATGGTTTGGTCTACATAAGCTTACTTTCTGTTTTGTACAGTTGCTGAATTGTAATGCTTAGTCTTACTAAGCCAACCAATCAGTTTATATCTTCTAGTTTCGAGCTAAGCTTTTCTTTTTTTTTTTTTTTTTTTTTGGTTCTTGTGAGTTTAATTTAAAGAAACAAGCTCCCAAGCCTGAATATCCGTCTGTAGGATTGAGACTGCATTCTTGTTAAACCTCTGTTCCTGCCTTTTCCTCTGAGTCACTTTATTAGAGACACCTCCCAAGCTCTCATTGGTCTTGAGGATTTGGACTGTGTTCCTGCTAAATCTATCAGTTCAACTGTCAAGCTGTTCTGCCTCTGCGAAGGGGATTCACCACCTGGCAGCTCCCCTGAGGCAGCCACTGGCCTGGGCACAGACACGCCCCTACCCTCTCCACTCATCACCACAGACCAGAGATCCTTAAATCTGGACCTCGATTCCAAATCTAGCTCAGGTTTTCTTATATCCCAGGTAAGTAAATGAACACTTAGTGCCTCTGATTTGCCAGACTGTCTTTACACCTGACTCCCAGTAAAGGGAGTGTGGAAAACTAGCAGTTCTCGGACCTTGAGGACTGTGAATTGAGGACCAGGGCCATAGACCGTACAAAAATATGGAGGGATCAACTGTGACATTACCCATTGGTTTCAGCGTACCATTTAGGAAGCCAGGATTTTGGCAATTTGAACAGCACCATTTTGTCATTTTGAAAGCGGATGTGATTCCTATTGGATGAGAGCGTGAATTGAAGATCCAGGGAGGAGCGAAGGGTGGATCTATGGGTGGATCTGACCGTATCGAACAAGGACCAGAGGATGGCTACGCTCCCAAAGCATATCTGGTTTTATCCTTTATTCTAATCTATTTGGGGCCATAATTTACAAAAATGAACATCATAGTATATCGAAGGAGACTTGAAACTTGTAATAAATACCATAAAATAATGTGGAAAATCATCATTGAAATAATAAATCAGGTGGGAAAGTAGAGTCATTTTCTCGTTGACATCTATAGCATTGAACTTCTTTCTGCAACTACCGACGTCGCCATCTGCTGGCCATTAAATAGAATGCAATTTTAAGAGATTTCCGCATTGGCTTCACTTTTGAGACCTGGGTGCTGTGGGACTGCTTTCCGACCATATGGCCTTTCCCTCTTCTATTACTGTGTTCCTAATAATAAATACTCCCTTGCGGATTGTTTCCTGAATCTGCATCTGGTGCCCTGTCTGGATCATAACAGAATGCTCCGATATGCCTTTGCTATGACTATATGGAGCAACTAAAGGTCAGGAATATTTTGCGCTTTTGAAAAACTTTCATGCACACAGATATAATCTGCACATAAATAAAATGTTTTGTAGCTATAAAAATATTTTGTGCATGTTTGAAAAACTCTTGTGCACAGATATAATTTACTCGTGTAAAAGTTTTGTAGCTGACAATAAATAATTTGTGCATGTGTGAAAATGTTTTGTTTGCAGAGCTATAATTTACACATGCAAAACCTTTTTCTTGCTGTAGAAATATTTTGAGTGTGTGTAACTGAAATTGTCTGGAAGTATTTTCGACAATGAGATTTCTCAAAGTCTGAGAGATAGAAACATAAATTTCCCATCCTAGTTTGCAACACTGACTTTGCAAGCAACAAATTAAAATGCAAATTTGGACCTTTTTTTTTTTTTTTTTTTACACCTGAGACCAACTAAACAATCAGCTCATTGCTGACTAACAATCCAATCACAGGAAGTCGAACTGTTCAATCTGGGGGCAAAAGATTTGACACATTCTGGAGGAGAAACAAGCCATGGTGATACCTTTTTGTCTTGTTGGTCTACTTGCTGAAATAATAAAAATTCCCAAATTAAGTTCTGTGAGAAAATGCATCACAATCATGTCGTATGGTTCCAGACTACAAAACTGAGCCAATAAGCAGAGACAAGTGACTTCGAGCAGCAGAACATGAGACTATGAGGTGCCGCTTCTTTCAAAAGTATTTTCAGAACAGCGCATCGAAAAATCAAATTTTAAACTTGCGCAGTGGATCAGGGATTTCTGGCGCAGCCAGTCGAGTGCTACACAACAACATTTGGACATTTTTATGACTTAAGATAGCAGACCGAAAAGACGAGGCACAGTCGAGGCTTGTTTTCCCTTTCGGTCCCTCCAGAACTCAGCATAGATTTTTGCCCCCGATTGAACAGTTTGACTTCATCTGATTGGATTATTAGTGGGCAACGTGCTGATTGGCCAGTCAGCCTCAGGTGTAAAAATAAATAAATGAAAGCACCAGAGGTGCTGATGCCTCGGTGTGTATTGCTTAGCCACTACTGATGTACAATAGTTGTACAGTAACATAAAAGCAAGCTTGAATACATAAACAGTCAATAGAGTGCGGTCCTTGTGCCAAAATCATGTGGGTGCGGCTTAACATTATGTACACAAAACGTGGATACTGAAACATGAAGTGCTACAAAAAATCAAAATTCTGGCACATTTAAAATCAAGAGAACAGTGTTTGTCACTCGTTGGCATTGTTACTTTAGCTTGGATGCACACGCTGTCGCAGTTATGATGGTAACAGACAGACAAACAAATACACAGACTGAGTACCGTATGCTCGCTGTGCGCATGCGCACACCGAGGCATAATAAATAAGGTTGCGTTTGTAACTCTGCTCTTAGGTTGTAATATCAGTGTCACATGCGGATAGGAAATGTATTTGTCAATCTCTCAGACTGTGAAACCTGAAAATGTGAAGATATTGAAAATATTGCCGCACAAGTTTTAATTATGCATACACAATGGTTTTCTACAGCCACAAAAAACTTGCTTTTTCACATGTGCAAATGATATCTCTGTGCACAAAACTCTTTCACACATGCACAAAGGATTATTACAGCTACAAAACATTTTTGCATATATGCAAATTATAATTCTGTGCACAAACTTTTTTAAACATGCGCATAATATTTCGGTGATTGCAAAACCTTTTATACGTGCAGTCAGATAAGTCATATATGTGCACAAACCTTTTTCACGAGCTGAAAATATTAATGACTTTTATTTTTTTCCGCGGTCTGGTCCTACACTCCGGCACACGGGGTGGCGATGTTTCACATTAGCCAACTAAAATACAGAGTCAGCGCATGCGCACTTGACAGGTTTTTTCTGCGCGTTTGAGTAGTCAGGGCGGGAAATTGGACCGTAACACCAGTATATCGAGAAAGTTCTACCCTGTAAGCTACGTTTGAAAATAATCTCCAAGTTCGTTGTATATTCGAGTCTAGAGGAAATCGCTCGCTACATTACAGGTAAAAACACAGCAGTATCTGCTCGTCTAATAATTCATTTAATGGTTTAACCTGCTGAGATCAGAAGTTGAACGTCACAGCTGCCATCGGTGGGTGGACGCAGGCGAGCTAGCTAGCAAATACTTTACTGAGTGCTGTTAGCCCGGTTGGCTAACATGACGTAAGGGTCTGGCTACTCATTCGCGGATTACAGCCCGTGTTACGGTCGCGTGAAACATAACGTTAGAACGCTTTGATTGATGTAATTGATTTATAATGATCGGGTCTTCACTGAACGCGCTGCCACCGCCGCGTGAACTTCTAGAAACCTCCGAAGGGGTTTCTGCTCGTATCACGCGACGCATCCAGTCGAGCGTGTTCCATAGTCAACCATTAGATATTCAGGAAACTCCTCCTCTTGATGATCTGCAGGCCTGACACATTGTTTAAAAACATCGCTAATTATCTCCTGTCAAACTCTACTAGGTTACTAAGCGCCAAATAAAGTACCTACAGTAGTCACTGTGAATACCCATTCTCTTTTCTTCTCTTTCTATTTTTACAGCAAGTTTATCCTGAAGGACCTGGGCGGTTTTCAGTTTTCTCAGTTTAGTGAGAAAGTGAGTGACTAGGTTTTACCAGATTAGGGGAGGAGTTTCCATGCCAACTCGGAGGACTTGTGTACACCATAGACTCTGTACCCGCTTTTTCCGCCAAGGTGTAGACAGTTGAGCTCTGCTTATCACGCCGCGTGTCCTCCGAGCGTTTTTCGCGGTTATTCACGCGGCATTAACACGCGCTGTAAACCGCGAATGTGGAGCCAGACCTTTAGTCACTCGCTACCAAATGTTTGAAGAATGACGTAATGCTAGTTACATGATAAACTAATGTACAGCTAGCCACTTAGCTTGCTAGCGATGGGTTTCCACCTAATCTAACTTTAGCGAGCGATGATTATCTTTTTTATGCCCTAATAAACATCAGGACGAACGAAGATTGCTTGCGTTACTTTGTTAGCGTAGTTAATTGACGCAATCAGCGATGGATTATGTTGCACAGTAGCTAACTGGCGAAATGGCTTAATAACTTGGTTAGCAGATGCGGTTAAGGGGACTTAAAGTAAAGCAAACATTTTTCCAAGATACTCACTTTTTAAAATAAGGATTATCAAAATAATTCTATTTGAAATTGCAACTGAAAAAACTTAGTTTCTGTAGTATCACATCAGTGGTTGCCATGGCAACGGCTGTTTTAATTATTATATACTGAGAAAAGCACGGTTATTGAGATAACTAGACAGTGTTTGGTTATAATTTCAGTTGTAATGTGAAGGAAAAAATATTCCTAATGTCACTACAGAGCTTTTTTTTTTTCCAGGTTTCTATGTTCTAGTATTGATTTTGACCCCCCAAATCAATTTCGTCGGGAAACGGCTAATTAAATATGCATATTTTGATTTACTCTTATTCAGAGGTATCTATTGCAAAAAGAGCTCGGGACAGACATAGATCATCACGAAACGAAGAAAACTGCCAAATATGAAGTTAATTGGATGTACAGTCGCTGAGAAATTTGTATTTTCTTGTTGAAAATATAACTTTTTAGATAAATATGATTTTAGTTTGGAAGTAATGATGTGATCGAAGTTTGACAGTAATGTTCTCAGGAGGAATACATTTAGTATTTTGTTTTTAGTAGTTTTTAGGATTTTTTTTACCTCCTTAAAAGGCACTAGCCTCATAAGTAACTCCCTCTTCTTCAATTTGTTTCTTCCCTAGTTTTACGTGCGTCTATTCGTTTCTTTTTTTCAAGTTCTAGTGTGCGTTTTTCACTCTGTTTCACACGTTTTCTGTCCATTTCGTGATAGCCTTTCATTGAGTGTGCCCCTGCCTTTATGCCAAGTTTCATAAGAATGGAGGCAGTTCCTCGTTGGCCATCATTGAAAATCACCGCACTCATAGCTGTTCCAGCCTTGAAGACAGTGTTCATGACGAATGTTTCCTTCGGAACACGACTCCATAGTACAAACTATTTGAAGGACCACTTCTTATTCTTACCTCAAAACTAAAATTTTGAGCCAAAATTGGCATTTTGCTTAGCTGTAGGTCCCCTTAAAGTGCTTTAAGAGACCTGAGCGGATGTGTTCGCTAACTAGTCACAGTTCCTTAATGATAGACCTCTTATTCCTAATATTTTTGAGGATGTAGTAATTAAGTTAGTATTCATGTAGAAAGGTAATTTTTTAAACACAACTGACAGAGATGATGTGTGTGCTATGACGAGGCATTCTTTGCATTCATGGCGGAGTGAACTTGTGAAAGGAAAATCATTAATTCAGTAAAGAAAAACTCACTCCCATGCTTCCCTGGCAGCATTTCATTTATTTATGTATGTATGTATGTATGTATGTATGTATGTATTTATTTATTTATTTATTTATTTTAGACTGGATAGGTCCTTGAATTTTTCCACAGTCCTTGAAATTGCACAACGGAGGCAATCAGGTTTCATCAAATCTACACGTGTATCGTTTTCTCATGTTGGTACACAACGTCATGTTTGTTTCAAGATACGAGGTAAAATCTAGTTTCATGATGTGTGCAGGCAATGACTGTGAGGTGTTTTATCGTTTATCTTTTAAAATGAATCGTACAGAACTCATATTCGTTGCTAAGTGGCATTTCCTCCCCCCTGGACACGAGAGGAGTGCTGCACTTGAGAGGAGACGGTGGTTTGTAAGCCGCATCAGTGTGCGGAGGTTTATTGCACACTTCCATTCGGCGCTGATCGGTTTGGAGTGACGCTTAGTATGGCGAATCCTCCGTGTGATGCACAAACACAGGTATAGGGGTTGTGTTGATTAAGGTCTGCAGGCTGCGGCTGAGGTAGTCTGCTTTTTAAGGCTGCTACACAATGGCAGGGTTTCATTGTGAAGGCGCTTTTGAATACAGCTGAGGATTGCAGCCTTCCACTTGCTTGATGTCAGAGGGAATTGTCATCGTGGAAATGACTGGGCCTTTTTTGGATGCTGCTTTTACGTCCAGGCATGAGGGAAACATTAGATGGTTTGCTATTAATTCCCCTTTTGTCAGTTTTAAAGAAGAAACTAATCCTGTTGCTAGTCTTCAGAGGTTTGGTGGGCATGGGTCAGCTTCGTAAACACGTAACTCCAGAGCAAAGCGTAACTCAATCCACAAAATGGTGAAAAGTGTTAGCATGCTAGTTAGCAAATTATTCATCCCACTGATTTGAATAGACTGCCAACCAGAAGCTGATACTAGGGTTGGATAACGGTTGCCACCAGGATTGGTTACATTACTGTTGGGAAGATATTGGTTGAAGTTTGCCAATGGAATCTGACCAGTCGGGACGCAAGAAAGCTGTATTTGTTTGTAATGACAAACATGTAAGACATGGCTGTATTACAACAAGATAAAATGGAATATCCTTGTATTTTACTGAATGCCTCTACATCAATATTGTGATGATACTGTAGGAATGAACGACGCTGCTTTCATAAGATATTTGTATGCAAAATTTTTGATCAATACTCAGTAGTAATGTGGGTATGATGAAGCAGGTGGAGGTAAATAACAGGACAGCTGTTACAGTCTTACGTTCATAAAATTGCATCTCTGTACTGTAATATTGCCCAAGAACTAGGAGGTGCCACAAAATGTGATATCAGTCTTGCATCATGATTTCGATGTCGCATCAGTGTTTTCTCTTGCCCTGCTTTGATGCTGATATTACTTCACTGGGGTGTGTAGGACTGACTGCCCCCTGGGTGTTTTCCTTGCTCATGTACATGCAGTTCTGTTCACTTAACCCCTGTGCATGGGAGCGAGTGTGCACTGCGCTCATGTACATGCAGTTCTGCTCACTTAACCCCTGTGCATGGGAGCTAGTGTGCACTGCGCTCATGTACATGCAGTTCTGTTCACTTAACCCCTGTGCATGGGAGCTAGTCTGCACTGCGCTCATGTACATGCAGTTGTGTTCACTTAACCCCTGTGCATGGGAGCTAGTGTGCACTGCGCTTATGTACATGCAGTTCTGCTCACTTAACCCCTGTGCATGGGAGCTAGTGTGCTCTGTGCTCATGTACATGCAGTTCTGTTCACTTAACCCCTGTGCATGGGAGCTAATGTGCACTGCGCTCATGTACATGCAGTTGTGTTCACTTAACCCCTGTGCATGGGAGCTAGTGTGCTCTGTGCTCATGTACATGCAGTTCTGTTCACTTAACCCCTGTGCATGGGAGCGAGTGTGCACTGCGCTCATGTACATGCAGTTCTGTTCACTTAACCCCTGTGCATGGGAGCTAGTGTGCACTGCGCTTATGTACATGCAGTTCTGTTCACTTAACCCCTGTGCATGGGAGCGAGTGTGCACTGCGCTCATGTACATGCAGTTCTGTTCACTTAACCCCTGTGCATGGGAGCTAGTGTGCACTGCGCTCATGTACATGCAGTTGTGTTCACTTAACCCCTGTGCATGGGAGCTAGTGTGCACTGCGCTCATGTACATGCAGTTGTGTTCACTTAACCCCTGTGCATGGGAGCGAGTGTGCACTGCGCTCATGTACATGCAGTTCTGTTCACTTAACCCCTGTGCATGGGAGCTAGTGTGCACTGTGCTCATGTACATGCAGTTCTGCTCACTTAACCCCTGTGCATGGGAGCGAGTGTGCACTGCTCATGTACATGCAGTTCTGCTCACTTAACCCCTGTGCATGGGGAGCGCAGTGTGCACTGCGCTTATGTACATGCAGTTCTGTTCACTTAACCCCTGTGCATGGGAGCGAGTGTGCACTGTGCTCATGTACATGCAGTTCTGCTCACTTAACCCCTGTGCATGGGAGCGAGTGTGCACTGCTCATGTACATGCAGTTCTGCTCACTTAACCCCTGTGCATGGGAGCGAGTGTGCACTGCGCTTATGTACATGCAGTTCTGTTCACTTAACCCCTGTGCATGGGAGCGAGTGTGCACTGCGCTTATGTACATGCAGTTCTGTTCACTTAACCCCTGTGCATGGGAGCTAGTGTGCACTGCGCTCAACCTTGATTTGATAGATGTGGTGTTTATATTCTATCTTTTTGTTTACCTTGTATATGATATATTTATTAATTTTGGGAAATTTTCTTCGTGACTGCTGCTCTTACTGCTAGGTTGAGTCTCCTCTCATTGTATTTTTGATGTTAACCTGTTTTTTGACACATGAACTGGAAGCTCGGTGCAGAAATGTTGGACGGGGCTCAGTTTGTGGCGGCAGTGGGAAGGCTGGGCTACCCGGGCGCTTCTGCTCTGAAGGGCGAGGATTTTGATTGGCTGTTCAACTCTCCGGAGCAGCAGCAGTTCCTGCGCTTCCTGTGCAGCAGTGTGACCCACAGTAACGTGCTCTCCTCGGAGGAGGTGCAGGCCTACCGTGCTCTGCGCCGCTCGGGGAAGCCCCTCCTGAGGGAGGAGGAGCTGGAGGAGGCGCTGAAGGCCTGTGGGGTTTCAGGGACTCAGGCAGCCTCGTCCCGCTCCGGGCTGCAGGAGACGCAGCTGGAGCAGCTGGAGCAGGAGCTGCAAGCTCTGCGCATGGAGAAGAGGCTAAAATCTCAGCGGCTGAAGAGGCTGCAGGTCCTGACCGCCGCCCGCTCCGACCGCGCCCTCCGCCTGGCCTCACGGCAGCAGGACTCCGCCTGCCGGCTGAAGGACGACCAGGCCGCCCTCGGGGCTGAGAACGCCGAGCACAACGCGGCGCTGCAGGGGCTGGGCGGGGAAGTGAAGTGGCTGGCCGGCCTCCTCCGTCTGGAGTCCCCGCCCCCACTGCAGGCCCCGCCCATCCTCCTTTCCCAGCTCTCCCTGCAGTCCTACCTGCAGCAGGAGGAGCTCAACACCAAGACCTTGGCCCAGTACACGCAGAAGCAGTTCTTCCCAGGCATCTCGGACCTGCTGGACACCTCCAGCCGGGAGAACTTTCCGCTGCTGGACCTTAGTGCCGGTGCAGAGGAGGATGATGGGACGGTGGAGGCCTGGCGGACCGAGATGTCCCGGCTGCAGTGGGCCCATATTGTGGCGCAGCACCAGCTGCTCTGGGCTCAGTCTGAGGAGTGCGGAACCAAGGCCGGCCTGCAGTGGATCACCCAGACTCTGCGTGGCAAGGCCAAGGTTAGAACCTGGCGACCCGCCTCCCGTCACAGTCTCAAGGCCTTTTCCTCTCACCTGAGCTGGGTTGGGTATCATCCAGAATGGCTGCAAGTGTAAGACTACTACAACCCCAATTCCGAAATAGTTGGGACGAAGTGTAAATTGTGAATAAAATCAAAATGCGACTTTCAGATCACATGAGCCGATGTTATTTACAATAGAACATAGATAACGTTTCAAATGTTGAAACTGAGACATTTTACATTTTTATCCACAAAATGAGCTTATTTCAAATTTTCTGGCTACAACAGTCTCAAAAAAGTTGGGACACCGGCAAAAAAAGGGCTGAAAAAGCAATTAATATATAAGAGATTCAGCTGAAAGAACATTTAGCAAGTAATTAAGTTAACTGGCATCAGGTGTGTAACATGATTGGCTATAAAAGGGATGTGTTAGAGAGGCTGAGTCTCTCAGAAGTAAAGATGGCCAGAGGCTCTCCAACCTGTGAAGGCTTGCATAAAAAAATTGTGGAATACTTTAAAAACAATGTTCCTCAACGTCAAATTGCAAAGGCTTTGAAGGTCTCATCATCGACAGTGCTTAACATCATCAAAAGATTCAGAGAAACTGGAAAAATCTCTGTGTGTAAGGGACAAGGCCGAAGACCTTTACTGGATGCCCGTGATCTTCGGGCCCTCAGACGCCGCTGCATCACTCACCGGCATGATTCTGTCATTGACATTACTAAATGGGCCCAGGAATACTTCAAGAGACCACTGTCTGTAAACACAGTCCGCCGTGCCATCCACAGATGCCACCTAAAACTCTATCATGCAAAAAGGAAGCCATTGTTGAGCATGATCCAGAAGCGCTGCCGTGTTCTGTGGGCCAAGGCTCCTTTAAAATGAACTGTAGCAAAGTGGCAAAGTGTCCTGTAGTCAGACGAGTCCAAATTTGACATTCTTGGTTGAAATCATGGGCGTTGTGTCCTCCAGGCTAAAGAGGAGAAAGACCACCCCTCCTGTTATCAGCGTTCAGTTCAAAAGCCAGCATCTCTGATGGTATGTGGATGCATTAGTGCATATGGTGTGGGACACTTGCATGTTTTAAAAAGCTCCTTGAATGCTGAAGGGTATATAAAGGTTTTAGAGCAACATATGCTCCCCTCCAGATGACATCTATTCTAGGGAAGGCCTTGTGTATTTCAGCAGGACAATGCAAAACCACATACTGCAGCTATTACAACAGCTTGGCTTCGTAGTAGAAGAGTCCATGTGCTGAACTGGCCTGCCTGCAGTCCTGGTCTTTCACCGATTGAGAACATTTGGCGCATAATTAAACGAAAAGCTGGAAGCCTGTATTAAAGAAGAGTGGGATCAAATTCCAATGGCTAAACTCAAGAAACTTGTCTCCTCAATGCCCAGACATCTCCACTCTGTGTTAGAAAGAAGAAGGGATGCTACACCATGGTAAACAGGCCCCTGTCCCAACTTTTTTGAGACCTGTAGCAGCCGTCAAATTTGAAATGAGCTCATTTTATGGATAAAATTGTAAAATTTCTCAGTTTCAACATTTGCTATGTTATCTCTGTTCTACTGTGAATAAAATACTGGCTGGTGTGATTTGAAAGTCATTACGTTTTGACTTTATTCACAATTTACGCTTTGTCCCAACTATTTTGGAATTGGGGTTGTATTTAAAATAAATAGCAGATTACCTCGCCAGGACTGCAGTGCAGTGGTTTCTGTGTGGTCGCAGATGTAACACAAGTGGGATGTGAACAGTGTACTGACACACAGAAATGGAAAAGTTCTGAGAGAAACCGATTCAAAGTTTCTGCAATCTGTAAATTCAGATGTTTGCCAGAGTGTTATTTCTGGTTAAGAATACTTGTGGCTGATGTTGGATATTTATGATTTTAGTGTAGTCGGAGGGCACTAGTGCACTTAACTCATTTTTCTCCACGTTAGATGGTAGCCTCTGGTTTTTTGGGCGAAAACTTGAAAAAACCACCCGATTACCGCACATGATCATTAAAAAAAAAAAAAAAAAAACCTTTTAAGGAATTTTATGACAAATATGAATTTCATTAGAGACAATGAGTAGTTTCAGAAAATGATGGGGAAATGATAGCTTTCTACCCTGATTGAAAAGTACAGGTATATGAAAGCACCTCCACACTCCTTATAACAGCTGTAACACTGGCATAACACGACACAAGGAAACGTATGGAAGCCACGTACTGAATTCATTTTAACTGTTAAATTAGCCCAAGTTAACGCCAAAAGTACACTGAAAACAGGAAATCAATACATTGTAACGAAAAAAGTTATTCCTCAAAACAGGATTTGCAAGCTGTCTTTTCAACGACCCCCAGACATTTTAGTTTTTTTTTTCCTTGCTTTCAATTCCTCTATATATTTTCAAAAGGCTGTAGAGTTAATTTAAGATTGTGTGTGAAAACATCCAGTTTAAAGGAAACAAGAATTCTCACTTTAATCTACCCCATTTTTGAATGACTCTGCATTATAAATCAGGGCAGATACACTTTTTCCGTTTGGTTTACCTACTCATCATGAAGCAATCTTAACAGCATTCTAACTTTTAAATACAGACAATATGGTTACTTAGACAGTTTTAACAATAAAAATCTTAAAATCAGAAAAATTTGGTTTGACAATTTATGCTTGCGTAAATATTTGCAGACCATGTGGGAATGTCAAATCAATTCATTGCCTTTAAAAACCTTGACGAATGAAGACTGTTGATTTCGCCAGCTTTGCCCAGGGGATATGGGTTTCTGAAAAGTATTTGAGTTAGTTACATTTGATATAAACTGTCTTTCATCACACTTTAGTTAGTTCACCATAGGTCACCATATGCATTAATACAACAGTCTTTGCCATAGCGGTTGAACATTGACGTACAAATGCATGACTTCTCTGCATTATGATTTTCAACAGGGTATGAACCAATGCATAGCTGTTTTTCACCAATTTCATAAGTAAACCATCTACAGCAATAATATTCATAGGCCCTTATAATTAAATATAATTACAGTTGTAAATATAAATTATAACTGTAGCAGTACTAGAATTGTGATTTCATTGTTTATTTTAAATTCTGGAGGTATTTCAAAACAACATTGACGGGGGAAAAAAAAAAGTTCATTTGACTAATCATCCCGCAAATACTATTAAATATCCCTAAATTTAGATAAATCTGCCCCTTGAAAATTGTACTCTCTTGGCCTGTGTCAGCGTTCGACTGTGATCGGCAGCGGAATTCAACAGCGTGTCTGTTCATACAGTGCGTGCTGCTGCAGTCATGCAGATGCATGAAGTGAGGATTTGTTGTCCCTTATTTTGCTCCTAGTTCAACGGTTTTTCATTCTATACAGCTTCGTACGTTACAAGTTAACCCTCGTCCAACCACGGGTTTTTCTACTATACCCCGATTATTTTGAAATTAAGCGATAAACATCATCTTGTTTGGTATCAGTGTACAGCTACAGATGTCCTCTCTTCAAATCAAGTACAAATAAAACACATTTCAACATTATGACATCATGGTGACGTCATAACTAACACCATATTAGGAAAAAACATCAAAATGACAAAAATCCATGTTTTTTATATTTTTAGTAGTTTTAGCTGAAAATAAGTAACTTTCTCTAACCTCTAGAACTATTGATACTACAATTAATATTTTAGTATTATTACAAATGTTATAAACTCATGAGTTACATAAATTTGACATTTCTATGATTTCATGAATAACTCATTTTGGGAAAAACACAAAAGGACAACAAATAGTTCTCTGAACATTTTTCACATTTTCTTTACTTTGTTTTTCCCTATGATAGAACAAGGCTTATAATATCAGTAATATGTCTGGTACATATGTTCTCTTTCAAAACAAGAATCAAACTTCACAGACTACAGCACTGTGACGTCACAATGACGTCATTATAGATGTCATATCTGAAAAAAATACAAAAACGCACTCGCATAAAAGGTTTATCTCTGAATAATGAGAACAACTTTATGAACAATTCTATGAACTTGTATAATAGTAGGCCTATAGCACAGTATAAAAGTGGTATACAGTACAGTAACCAGTCAAACACATAAGTAAAAGTATGTCGGTCATGCACTTCTAATATTATTAGGTGAAGATCACTTCAAGGTTGCTGGTCACTGTAATTCCAAGATTTACTAATACAAGGACAAGCTACATCAATAAATCAATAAGGATGACAATCAGTGTGGTCTACAAAGTTCATTGAGCATGAAACATAATAATAGCATACTATTTGCAGCTAATTTGTAAGCATATTTTGTATCAAAAACAGGCAAAAATTGGTGCTGGTGGCAACCACCCCCCCCCACCCTTCGACTTTGATGGCCTACCCTACCGCTGGGGGGTGAGGTACCTTCATCGTTTTTTCATGAAAATGAGCGCAAAGGATGAATAAACAATTATCTAGAAGCATTCGATCATATCTGATAACGTTTTTGTGCGACAGGAAAAAATGGACAGATTTGGTTGAATGAAGGTTAACGTAAATGGTGAGTATTGAAAATTCATACTCACGGTCGTAGCTCATAATTGTCGTAACAAATCTTGACATACAACCATACCGGGACAATATCTGCTCGCCAGTGCGGTGGGCGGCGGAAAGGTCGGTCCAGCAGGAATTCCCAGCGTACCCAAATAAGATCACTCTCAATCGGGGCAAGGCTGGAGTACATTTATTTTTGGCGACGGTAAACTTTGATAACGGTCGTAACCGAAACGTTGACATACAAATGACTTTGGAACTTAAACACATTATTTTAGTGATATCTGCCAAGTGCAGAGTTTATGGATTTTGGTGTGGTTTCAGAACCGACAGTTTATTTTAAAAACAAGTTGTTGCAGCAATTCAACAGTCATGAGAAAAAGGGCATTACTTTGAATGTGTGTGTTTGTTTGACATACACTGCAGAGATGTCAACCCTCCCGATTTCTCCGGGAGGCTCCCGGAAAATAAGGCCGCCTCCCGACCCTACGGGCGCCACCGAAATCCTCCCGATTTTCTCCCTTTTCAGGCATTTCTCATCCCGCGTATGCATTACATGTATACTCTGCACACGCAATGTGGAGTGGTACAGTGCATGCACGCAGTCAATGCTCTTCGCGATTGCCCAGTTATGTATTTAAAGTAATTATCGCATATTTGGTCGCTTAACCACCTCAAAACTCATCACACTTACGAATGATTAATGTAGTAGTGCTGGCAGAGTATACAGCTGACCGCAGATGGATTGGTTTACTCTTTCCATCTGACAATTCCCGGCTGTAATCGCCATTGTAAACACATGCACACGAACGGCATGTAAATATAGTGGTTAGTAAGGCTCCAGTATCTTGGGGCACATGTTCGCTGCGTACTGTTTTCAGACCTGCTGTTGAAGTGACATTCTCGGGATTTGGAGCACTTCACTGGCGATCTCGGTAAGTAAATGCCGAATTGGTGGTGGATTTCCGTTGTCCATATTCCTGATTTTTATTGTGGGTCGTTAGTAATGCATGATGCCATGATGGTGAAGTCAGCGTTACCATTTTCATTCAATGTCAATGAGTCACTCCGCATCCGATTTGATTTTTAGGCTTTTTAGCTTACCGGCCCTATAGGCCCGTTTTATGGGCCCTTGATGTTTTGGCCCCACTGTTAAAGATGGGACTGAGAAATTTAAAAAAATATAATGTATGTGTAACTCAAAGTGTAAAAAACGATAAAAACAACAAATGTTGATGGAAAAACTTCAGACATTTTTCATAATTGATTAAATTGTAGTGAAGGAGAACATTAAAAAAATACTCATCAGGGAGTGTGAATTGAGACTTTTCAAAGCTTAAACTCCAGGAGCTTCTGGGGGCCGTTGCCCGCTAGACTCCCACTAGGGGCGTTTCCCCTGAACCCCACCAGGGGCCCAAAGGCGGGCCCCTGGACCCCACCCATGAAACAAGCTGGCGCTGTGACCTCAGTTCTTCTGGCCGCGATAAACCCTCCCTGATTCCACTTTTCAAAAGTTGGCATCTCTGACTCGTTCATGACCGTTATGGGCCGGTCTCTAGCCTTGTTTCAAGAATCAGAAAACGGATGACCTCTATTAACCTCTAATTGGTGGTTTACTGCGGCCTACATTCTCTTTAATGCCATTTACTGAGGCCTTACATTCTCTTTAATGGCACAAACCGTTTCAAGCTATAATATGAATAGAAACAAAAAGGTGTATGAAGGAGAAATAAGAGAGGACTTTCACAATACGGGATTTCAAAGTTTAATATGAATGTTATCTTATCAGTGTACATCAGTGCAAGTGTAGAACTGTAAAAATGGAATAAATATGAGATCTTTTTTTCCAAAAATGCATGTGGAAAGATTGGCCACTACATTGAGATGGTGTTTTGTGTTTTCACCCACAGACCTTTATGGGCGTGTATATGGCGTATATGTGGGCGTATATTCAGGCAAACCTTTTCCGTTTCTCCTCCTCTCTGGTGTATGCGACGGTTAGCTGAACGTGACAGTAACTGCACACACCCTGCTTCTCTCCCATCAGCTCTGCGCATCAGCGCAGGCCCTTCAGGCCCGTGAGCTGGCCGTTAAGCAGGAGCTGCAGGGTCTCCGTGGCGACCTGGAGGCCCTGATGAGCGATGCTGTCCCGGCAGCCCTCAGGGAGAGCGCGCGACTGCTGCTCATGCCCGTGGTGCGCGGAGACCTGGACCTGCAGCTGGTGCGTCAGGAGTACTACACCTCGCGGCAGGACCAGGTGTGCGATGCCCTGCTGCGACAGAAGGCCTCCTTCGAAGTGCTGCTCCTGGCCCTGCAGCTGGAGCTGCGTCGGGGGGAACAGGCGACGGAGCTGCTGAGCGAGATGTGCAGGGAGCTGGGGGCCCGAGACGCCGCTCTCAGGGCGAGGCTGCACACCTTCTCCCAGCCCGAGCTCAGCCTGACCCACGGCAGCAAACCCTGCAGCATCATCAGCACCAAGGACACGGCCCTGAGCAGGTAACCAATCACCACGTCCTGTGGTGCGGAGACCTGGAGCACATACACATCTTCACTGCATGATCAGTGCACTCAATCCGCAGAAATGCTGTCAAAGTCAGAGCTGCTTGTGCAAGAGGAGAGTGGCTTTGCACCCGGGCTAAAGTTTGTTACCACCAAATGTAAAATTAGATTTAGCTAAAATGAGCAAGTCCTGCACTCCATTTATTTGCATGAAGGTTTTATCTTGTATTCCATATGCATTCTGCTGCACTCTTTATCATGAACTGTCGCTAACTGTATGTGCTGAGTGTCCGCAGTTCGGTGGCACTTCTGAGAACTTTGATTTCATCTCTGTCAGATTTTTATTGTTTCCACCAATTAAAGTCCAGACAGCAGGGGGCAGTATTTGGTGAACACAGGTCTCCTTGTCTCCTTTAAAGGACAGCAGGCTGATACCGATTCAGCTGCGTTAAATGTGTTGGAAACACACCCTGTCTTTAAAACTAATCAAGTGTAAAGTAGAGATCTAATTCTGTTCAGGCTGATTTTGTTGGCCAGGAAAGGTGTGTACGAGCCATGTGCTAAGACCTGGGTGATGTTTGTTGGGGCTTTTAATTTCGTCCTTTGGTGAAGAGGAACTTATTTTAAGAGTCGGGTGGTGCCTAATTTTTGCCATGGTGTATATTATACAGAAGTATTAGATCACGACGTAGCTTAACCCCTTAAGCCCTGAGCCTCTTTTTCGAAAATGGCAAGCCCAAAATGAAATGAGTATATCTCTGCAACTATTTGGTCCATTTGAATGATCTTGGTATCATAATAAAGGTAAAACCATTTGGGATTTCTGCCATGGTGTAAAAATCAGTGTATACAGCGCCCTCCATAATTATTGGCACCCCTGGTAAAGATGTGTTAAAAGCCTTAAAATAAATTCAATTTTTATTGCAGAAGCATACTCTCACACTGAAAATTGTAGAAAGATGTAACCTTCAACTCAAGTGAATTTTAAGGGAAAAAAAATCCCCGACTAAGAAATAATTATTTTTCATAAAATCACCTGTTCCACAATTATTGGCACCCAATTCCTAGGAAATAAATAATTGAAGTATTTCTGTCATTTCTACAGTAGTTTACAAAGTTGATCAGAGTATCTAGGAACATTTAATTAGTAATTCATCATTTCCTGTTTCCCTGGGGTATAAATATGACGTGACACAGAGGCCATTTCTCTTATCCACTCTTCAACATGGGAAAGACAAAGGAACACACCATTCAAGTAAGGCAGATGTGTGTCGACCTTCACAAGTCAGGCAATGGCTACAAGAAAATAGCCACTCGCCTGCACCTGCCCATATCTACTGTCAGAGGAATCATTAAGAAGTTTAAAACAACTGGAATAGTGGTAAACAAGCCTGGACGAGGGCCTAAAGGTTATTTTGCCACCACGCACAGTGAGGAGGATGGTAAGAGAAATGAAAAGTTCTCCAAAGCTCACTGTTAAAGAATTGCAACAAATGGTAGCATCTTGGGGTCACAAAGTCTCCAAAACAACCATCAGGCACTATCTACATGCCAACAAGCTGTTTGGGAGGCATGCTTGGAAAAAACCTTTTCTCACTCGCAATCATAAACGCAAATGTCTGGAGTTCGCTAAGCGGTACTGGGACTTCAACTGGGACCGTGTGCTTTGGTCAGATGAGACCAAGATAGAGCTTTTTGGCAACAAACACTCTAAGTGGGTCTGGCGGAACACAAAAGATGAGTATGCAGAAAAGCACCTCATGCCCACTGTGAAGTATGGGGGAGGATCAGTGATGCTGTGGGCCTGTTTCTCTTCCAGAGGCCCTGGGAACCTTATTAGGGTGCATGGCATCATGAACGCTTTGAAATACCAGGACATTTTAAATCAAAATCTGGTGGCCTCTGCCCGAAAGCTGAAGATGGGTCGTCACTGGGTCTTTCAGCAAGATAATGACCCTAAACATGTGGCCAAATCTACACAGATATGGTTCACCAGACACAGAATCAAGCTCCTCCCGTGGCCATCTCAGTCCCCAGACCTCAACCCCATTGAAAACCTGTGGAGTGAATTGAAGAGGAGAGTGCAGAGGAGAGGACCCAGGTCGCTGGATGATTTAGAGAGATTGTGCAAAGAGGAATGGTGGAAGATCCCTCTTCTGTATTCTCCCATCTTGTGAAACATTATAGGAGAAGATTAGGTGCTGTTTTGTTGGCAAAAGGGGGTTGTACAAAGTATTAACATCAGGGGTGCTAATAATTGTGGCACACATGATTTGATATAAAAGAATTATTTCTTAATGTGGGATTTTTTTCCCACTGAATAAATGCACTTGAATTACAGGTTGGATTTTCCTCTTTTTTTCATTGTGGTCTTATATTATTTAGAAAAAAACTGAATTTATTAGAAGCTAAAGAACACATCTTAACCAGGGGTGCCAATAATTATGGAGGGCGCTGTATGTCACTGAGTCAGAGTAAATGAAGATGGAACACAGTATAAATCAAAGACTTAATGTTGCACCAAACAAAGTTTTACATCTATCCCTTGAAAACTTAATCAGTTGCAGTCTGAAACCTCTAAAGATTTACAGCACAGATTCTCACCATTATCTGCTAAAGTTTATTCCAATCAAGTGAATCAGAGCAAAACTAGAGAGGAATGTCTGGGTGGCATCTCCAAATTGGCAATTCAGGTACCTTGTGTGCCAAATCAGATTTCTCAAATATTAAACTGTAAAACTCATCTAATTTCACTTATATGTCACTACAGGCATACATTCCTCCCAAATACAACCAGTTTAAAATTTTTAGAATTTATAATTGTTTGTTATTATTTCTGCCTGTCCTATAGCCTTTACAATTTCCCATTCAAAGACAATAAATACAAAGAAAATGAAGTTTGGCTACACTGGAGCAGATTTATTTAAAAAAAAACAAAAAGCAAATTAATAAGATTATGAATACAAAAAGGGTTAAAAAAATGGAGAAAATTAAAAATGGATAGAAATTAAAGAGACTAGATTGTTTATTTGTGGTTGATGATTGGCCTGAGACTGACACTGTCGGTGAGTAGGAACCCTGTTTGGTGGGTAAAGGGGTGCGCTGACTGGACTCTCTGCTGCTCCAGGCTGTATAGAGCCCTACAGCGGGACGGCGAGGATGCGGGGGGGCGGGTCGAGCCCTTCAGGACGTATGAGGGGCTGGAGAGCTCCGCGCAGGAGCTGCAGGAGGAACTGGGCACGCTCCAGGATGCTCTGGACACTGCGTCTCAGGAGCAGGGCCTCATGGCGGGCCGGCTGGAGGGGGACTGCGATCTGCTCCGCGGGGTGGCGTACTCTGGGCTGCAGCAGCTGGTGCTGACGCCGCAGGTATGTGCCACAGCGGAGCTCTGCCCCAATGCACAGGTACGTTCTTGCGCCTCATCCTCCTCACCCGCTGTAAATCTCCCAACCTGCCCCAAGGTACAGTCCAGAGCCCTGTCAGCACACTGCACTCGGGGGCCGGGGGTGCGCTGCACTCGCTGTGTTTGGCGAGGAACTACTGAGCACATCTGCACCCTCTGTGGGGTTAAAAAGGGCTTTGTTCAGTTTGCTAACAATAATTTCAGTGTCATTTTAATGTTCAGCACGTAATCTGTCCAGATCTATCGGAGTGGAATTATGGCGCTTTAAATATTTTCATTAGCGTATCCTAGGATTCTTTATCCTGAGCTCAGGCCTCGAACTACAGGTGATGAGGGGCACGGCAAAAGTTGCTGTGGTCCATGCTGAAAATAAAAGGGCACTACGGCAAATGTGCCTCCATATAAGGGGCACCACAGCAAAGTCTGCTGCTACCTTGGGGGCACAGCAGCAAATCCACCATGGAGCTTTAGGTCATCACTTTAGCTAATAAAAAGTAAAGGTCCGTAGTCTCAGATGTTCCTCACGTAAAGTGACCAATCAGTGTGCACTATGCAAATCAAAACCATTCTTGAAAGAAAACGTTTCCCGTATTTTTCCCCGCTTGCTGTCTTGGAAATTGGCTCAGTATTGCACTGGGACATCGTTTGGGAATTGCAAAGTACAAGTACAAGCAAAGGACATTCCAATCAAACACCGGGTCATTGAAAAAAGAATCATTTTTAGCCATTTTGTCCATCTTCTGCCACCCGCGAAATTCAGACTTTCTCCTGTCATTCCAACACTCACACTGACAACAGCGCTAAATACTGGCTAAAAATACCACTTCCCAAGCTTTATCAACTCACAACACGCAGCCTATAAGAGAATTTCAGTACCTCCATAACTTCGTCAATTTGCCACACTTTGCGGCTGCCGACTGTAATTCGGCATTTTTTTTTTTTTTTTTGTTCCTTTCACCTGTCGGCATCGTGATCGGAGTTAAAAATAGAGGAGATACATAAATTATTCAAGAATAATTCTGCACCCACGATCACAAGAAAAGAGCGAAAAAGACAGCTGTAAAAACCAGTGGCGGGTGGTCGGCCGTTACAAAGGGAAGCCAAAACCTCGCCCTTCAAAGCTTAATGACTTTCGCATTTTACTTTTCTTGATCAGCAGTTGCTCATACGAATTGTTAGAAAAACAGTCAATTGAGTCAAATTTATTTTCGATAGCATTGTTATACATCGCACCATGAAATTATGAGGGGTTTTCTTTCACACATAAATTACGACATAAATTACCATAGGCCTACATCTTTATAAATTCTGCACTAAAGTAGCTTATGAAACGGCATAGATTCGCAAATTGATTAGTGAGGCTCATTAAAGAATAAGCTGCGCAACATCGCATTCTTTACTTCTATATTAAGATTGTAGAAAACAGATTCTCATGGCTTCTTGAAAAAGAAGCCTCTCAAACTAATTTATAAGGCTGTTGCTACGGGTACGGCAGTTTTTCAATGCATTTCAATGTGGAGAGGTATGGCAGTCCCCATTTCAAGCCCTGCCCTGATCCTGACCCTAACCCTAACCCCTAACTCTTCCCCTAACCCCAACCCCTAACCATAATCCCGAATCCTTAACCTAATCCCTTGAAATCGACTGCTGTACCAATAAAAACTGCCGTGTCTCTAGACACTGCGAATTTATAAAGACATATTGATAATTTGCGTCGTCATTTGCTATCGAAAATAAATATGACTGTCCTCCTACCAATTTATATGAGAAACTGCTGATCAAGAAAAGTAAACTGCGAAAGGTTTAAGTCATTAAGCTTTGAAGGGCGAGGTTTTGGCTTCCCTTTGTTACGACCGACGAACCGCCACTGGTAAAAACGGGAAATGCTGTGTTATTTATTTTGGGTAGGTGTTTTGGCCGAGGGGCACTTACGGCAATGCGGGGAAAGGGCACGGCATTCTACTGCCGTGAACTGGGGCTTTTATAGGTGGGCAGCACGGCAAACAGTAGGGCATTGATGGCAATTGCCGTCGTTAAATTCGAGCGCTGTGAGCTGTTCTGGACTATCCAGCGAACCAAAGAGAGGAAGTGAACCAAAGAGAGGTCCTGGCCAATCGATGAGCCGGCATTTCTTCCTCATGTTTTTCCTGGTCAGTGCTCGTTTCGGGCAATATGATGTTGTCCAGGCGGATTGGTCCGCTTTCAAAAGTGCAGTGTGAAAGTGAACCGAACCAAATGAAGGTGTGAAATATTTGGCATTCCCCGCCTAATCGAACCGAGTCCCCCGGACCATCCTGGTGTGAAAGCGCCCTAAGTCAGCGGTTCTCAAACTCGGTCCTGGGGCCCTACAGTGATGCTCATTTTTGTTCCAACAACAGTAGCAATTTTTAGGATTTTAACAAGCTGTTGATTTGTCTTAATTGGCTGCATTCCATGTTTGGAACAGTTACAGTGGGGGAAATAAGCATTGAACGCGTCAACATTTTTCTCAGTAAATATATTTTTAATGGGGCTATTGACATGAATTTTTCAACAGATGTCGGTAACAACCCAAGTAATCCACACATAGAAAGGAATCAAAACAAATAAGTCCATAAATTATGTTATGTGTAATAAAGTGGAATGACACAGGGGAAAAGTATTGAACACACTAGGGCTGGGCGATATCTCGGTATTCTAATGTATATCGATGTATTTCTAAACGAGATATAACGCTGGACAATATGACTTGTCTCGATATAGTTCATTTTGCGTTAAAATGACAATACATGGACCGCAAGTTCGCACCTATTTCTCCTCTCCTGCTCCGTGTCCCTGTCTCACACACACAACCTTTCTGCTCCGCCTCCCTCGCTCTGTGACCACAAGCCCTCCCCCCTCCCCCTCCCCCTCCGCCTCCACTCTCACCTACACTCAGCGACAACATGGAGGCAGTGTGCACCGCAGAAGAGGGGTTGGTCAGTGAATATATATATATATATTGTTTGCAAACGAGGTACCGTTAATTAACTACTCGGTTTTCTGTGGATTTAAAATCCGTAAACGCTCATTCAAACGCGAATGAGAGACAGAGTCATGGAATTGGCGCAATGCTCCGATATAGCAATATGCAACCAGAAAGTGCCATTTTCTCATGGAATGGCTCTTAATATTTATTAATGGTACGGTGTTGGCTTCCTGTAAGCAAATGTGAGCAAATTTGCTTCCTCATGAGCATTTCAAGTTTGCCGCACTGAGCAATAATGCCGTGGAAACTTAAATTGGCCCGTCATTCTGATGACTAGTCTTAGTAAATTAGTTAACCAATTGTCTGATTGCTAATCAAGCAAACTAATAGGGAGTAATCGTTTGTTTAACGGTGAGGATTCTGCCTCACCTAACTTACCTACGACGGCACATCACTGTTTGAAGATGGCGCTTCACTATTCAAAGTGCCTTCAAACGAAAAAAAAAAAAAAAAAAAAACTTAAATGTGAAACATCTTGAGCGTATCGAACAGTGAACATTGGCGCAAAACTGTGTATTACAACGTTAGCCCAGCTAAATATGTGACGTCTCACGATTCTGAGTATTCAACCGACAATTGTCATTTACTGTCCTCATTAAGAAAAATGCGCGATAACTTTTTTCCTGAAATGAACAGGAATGCTAACTAAGAACAGATTTACCAGTCGTTAGGAATAACTGCCTAGTCTTTGCAAATGAGTGATGCTTGGTTACGGAGTATGCACATATCAGCTCACTCGCAGCCACAGTGCGATAATTTATACAATTACCAACATTTCGACACAGGTTTTCCTCGGTACAATGATGAGTCGATTCAATACCCTGAAGACTTGCGTGGAAACTGCTGGTAATTTAATACATGTGCTGATCACACAGTGGCTGTGAGTGTCACTGGGCTAACACTGGGGAATGTGGTAGAAGCTACGGTTCTAGATGAATAAATCGTTTACTATATCATTGCTCACAGACCAACCTCTTAACAGAATTAAATCTCATTAATTCATAGCATTGAAATTACCTTCCTTTATAAAGAATATCAGTAATGTTTCCCGGCTAGACTGCGCCTTCTTCCTTCTGAGCAGCATCTTTCGACTAGCTGCTGAATGAAATTCAAATATTTTCAGAATATATAACGATGCAAAGAGGACAGAACTAGAATCATTGGAGTTCATGACGTGCAGTTATTGGATTTTGAAATTGTTCTCGAGGAATCACAGCTTGGCTTAGAACAAAGTTTCAATACGTAGGCAATGAGAAGGTAAATCGGCCAAGTGAAAAGCGTTTATTGAAGTAAAACGCGTTGAAACTCGCCTAGGAGCTTTTAAAGTCCGACACCTTGCCTACTACACAGCTATTGACTGCATTGATTTTGGGGCAATATGGCGGGCAGAGCTGCCGGGGTAGGCAGGACCTTGGTAAGATAACGCAACCTGATTGGTAGTTATTCTACACTTGATTGACAGGTCGGAAAGGTCCTGTCTGATATTACCCAAGGTACATATTACCTTTGCGAAAACTTAATTTGCTTAGAGCATGCGGGGAAAAAAATGGTCAGGTAATGTGGGGGGGAAAAAAGCCACTAGATGGCAGTATTGACTTTTTTTTTTTTGTTAAGCCCAATCTAAAGCTAGATTTGGGGCATGTCCTGGGCATGCCGCAGAGGGGGCTGGAAAAGAGTATATAAGGAGAAAAATTGAGAGAGTGAAAGGAAGTAGGAGAAATTGTGGAAGGATACATTTGACCAGACCTGTCACTCTTTTCAAGACCTGTGAAGCTTTTTGTGTTGGAGCATTTTCCTGTCCCAGGACATCACAACACAGCAGCTCCATCTCAATTACCAGGGGACTGTAAATATCTTTTTTTTTTTTTTTCTTTTTTCTTCAATCTTGGTCAGTAGGGTAGATTGTAGATTAGTTCTAAGTGTTTGTTTAATTAAATCTGTTGAAGTTTAAGAATTTTGTCTGTCATCCCTTGCTGTCCGTGACGTCATAACAAATTGGCGCCATAACAAATTGGGGCCATAACAGTCACGCTGTTAATATTTAGACAAACTGAATACCAGGTGGAACGTTCATTAAATCTGTATGGCTCAATGCTGTAGCAAGCTTGCTAAGTGCCACTCTTATAACTAAGTAACGTTACTAAGCGCAAGCTAGCAAGTGTGCACGAAGTAGCTTTCCATAACCATTATGCCACATCATTTTGTCAGCTAGTGAGCCAATGTTGGCTCGCTACTCAGTTGACTTTCAATCTGGAAACCGTTGCCAGTTCAAACGCGAATGCCTGTGACTAGCAGAGTGATTGAGTTGGCTCAATGCTAACATATAATGCAATTACCATTAAGGCACTAATGGAAATTACATTTGTTTTCTATTCAGTTATGTGATAAACAGAATCTGATACTTAGGAGGTAAACCTACAGTTTTTTTCGAACACCAGGTATTTATCGTAGGATCGATACCTGGAAATTTCATTTGAAACAGAGTGCTTGCGCAAGGTTTCAAATGTAAATTTCCAGGTATCTATCCTACGATAAATACCGAGTGCTCGAAAAAAACTGTATGTTTATCTCCATTCTACCATGACTCTTGTCAACACCCCTACGAAAATATTTTTATAGCAAAGTTGCGGCTCGATAATCAAGCGAGAGCTCTTCACGCAGTGCGAGGTCTTGACCCAGTGCGAGGTAGTTTAGCGGTGAATAGATACCTGGTGTTAACCAATCAAAATGCATAATTCGCTGGAATGAACGGTAGAATCTTGGTCGTCTCATGCGAAAGTTATTAAACGAGTGAATTTTGGATTTATTTGCTAAAGCTTGCAACAAACCCAAAATTGACTCTCATTGTTTCAAAGCTTTCATGTGAGATGACCACTCATGTAAGATCCTTTATTACTGCTTTGACATGAGTGAGAAGACCTGTAAAAAGAGCTCTGTCAGGATTTAGTGCTGATGTGTGTATGTAATTTCACAAGTGTGCCAACTGGATGTGCAGTGGTATGTAAACACAGTGTGTAATGATATGGCATATGATGTGTTATTTTATTAAGTCTGAGTGAGTAATCTTGCTTGCTATTAAATGTGTGCTTTTCTCTCTCTGTTTTTTAGTAAAACTTGGTATAAAAATGCCTAAAATGACAGCTGTTTTGTGAAGTTGCATGTGAGGAGGTGCCTTGGATACCTGTATTTTCTGATCTCTCTCTGTCCGTCTGTCTGTCTGTGTTTGCAGGAGCTGCAGACTCAGCTGCAGGGGCTGGAGTCAGAGCTCCAGAGCCTCAACACTTTGATTAAGGACACTGTGGGGGACATTCAGGGTAAGAAAGCCCTGCTGGATCGCAGCTGCGCCCTGCAGACGGAGCGAGCTCTTTATGTTTACTTCCACCGGGATGAAGCGCTGCTCCAGAGGGTCGTGCAGGACCTGGAGGGGAGCAGCTCCGGGAGGGGCCAGCGCTCGTAGGCACCCCAGAGCTTTCCTCTGTGCTCCGGGGAACTGTACAGGACTCCCAGGGGCCGGGGCCACACTGGAGACTGTAGGCCGTTAAACATCAGCTCTGCTGCTCCCTCCCACACAGGAATACTCCAGTCCACCCGCTCTGTTCGGTCCGTCTGTTGGCTTCATGTTCCATTTTAAACCAGGATGACGGCAGACCTTGATCTCCTCGGCTGATGGTCGGGGAGATGAGATGATGTGCATCTGTGAGGAAATTTCATGCAGACTGATTCAGAAATTCAAATGGAAGGTCCTGCCAGAGAGCAGTGTGCACTGCTGCAGTTTCGGGTGAACATGAGGATGTGTTTCTCACCCTCACAGCTGTACGGCGGAGACATGCGCCCTCTGTTATACAGAAGAAAAGATTGTCTCTCGAATCCGGAGCTCCCTGTAATACTCTTGCTGCAGATTTCTCACATTTTAGTCTTGATATTGGATATTGCACTTTATTTCTCCTAATGATGCTCCTTACACCATTATTTCAATGTATAATCTTCAAATATTTTTGTTAGTTTATTGATGCAATTTAACAGAAATACAATGAAATTAATGTTCTGTTTTAAAGATACAATTCAGGCTGATTCCAGGCACTTATGTTTATGATGTGCTGTGAAATGACTTGATTCTGTGTAACGTATATCTCTGTTCTCCATCTGTGGAATTGTTGATGCCTTAATCCTGTCATTACCTGCTTAAACCAATATTTTAAACAAACTAAAATATTTTTTTCAGTAAAATGCAGTAGTTTTGTATGGCATTTGATAACAAAAATGGCATGTTGGCATTTTAGCATGGCAGAATGGGTCATTTTTGAGTAAAATTATAATTTGAAGTTTAGGATCCTGTTTTTTGATCCTCTGCTGTATGTAGGCAGTTTACACTGGTGGATTGTCTGTTGGTTGCTGCAGTAGTGTCATTTTCTTTGTATTTCCCTCCATCTAATTTTTGCTGCTCTGATTAATGAAACTTTCATGCAAACGCTTCAATAAAATGTTTTTTTGTTTTGATTGAAAACAAAATTGATATTTAACATTGCATTTGAGCAGCTGTGCTCCTAAGTGGTTGATTATTTTGGCTTAATGACTGTTTCTGCGTGACTGTTAATGGCTGCTTCCAGCTGTGGGTAAAAGAAAGGACCTGATTGGTCAGATTGTCTGCTGAGGTTCTTCAGGCTGCTCTGCCTGGCTGGTTAGTTTTTCTCCTGCATTGAGAGCAGGTCTGCTGTGACTCTCCTGTCTGCCCTCACTGAGGGAGCGAGTCACGGCCCTGCTCTTCACTGAGGGAGCGAGTCACGGCCCTGCTCTTCACTGAGGGAGCGAGTCACGGCCCTGCTCTTCACTGAGGGAGCGAGTCACGGCCCTGCTCTTCACTGAGGGAGGGCGGCCCTGCTCTTCACGGCCCTGCTCTTCACTGAGGGAGCGAGTCACGGCCCTGCTCTTCACGGCCCTGCTCTTCACTGAGGGAGCGAGTCACGGCCCTGCTCTTCACTGAGGGAGCGAGTCACGGGCGCTGCTCTTCACTGAGGGGCGAGTCACAGGCTGCTCTTCACTGAGGGAGCGAGTCACGGCCCTGCTCTTCACTGAGGGAGCGAGTCACGGCCCTGCTCTTCACTGAGGGAGCGAGTCACGGCGCTGCTCTTCACTGAGGGAGCGAGTCACGGCCCTGCTCTTCACTGAGGGGCTGCTCTTCACTGAGGGAGCGAAGTCACGGCGCTGCTCTTCACTGAGGGAGCGAGTCACGGCGCTGCTCTTCACTGAGGGAGCGAGTCACGGCGCTGCTCTTCACTGAGGGAGCGAGTCACGGCGCTGCTCTTCACTGAGGGAGCGAGTCACGGCCCTGCTCTTCACTGAGGGAGCGAGTCACGGCCCTGCTCTTCACTGAGGGAGCGAGTCACGGCCCTGCTCTTCACTGAGGGAGCGAGTCACGGCCCTGCTCTTCACTGAGGGGAGCGAGTCACGGCCCTGCTCTTCACTGAGGGGAGCGAGTCACGGCGCTGCTCTTCACTGAGGGAGCGAGTCACGGCCCTGCTCTTCACTGAGGGAGCGAGTCACGGCCCTGCTCTTCACTGAGGGAGCGAGGGCCCTGCTCTTCACTGAGGGAGCAAGTCACGGCCCTGCTCTTCACTGAGGGAGCGAGTCACGGCGATCCCTGTACCCTGGCTGCTCCTGTTTACATATCGGTCCGGCATTGACTCGGAGAGCTCAGAGTTCAGTGCCAATCCATTACCATCTTTTAATCAATAACATTTCAATACTCATATCTATGTATATTTTTTGCATTTTGTTTTATTAAGTCAGGAAAGCAATGTAAAAGTCGTGCCTGTGTTGTCTTGCACATAAGAATGGTCCCAACATTTTCCTTACAGTGAGGCACACAGTTTTTAACCGCTCGGCCGAAAGGCCCAAGGGGCTTATGCTATGCGCGAGGTCTTTAGTGGTGGTCTATCGTGCGTGCGTAAGCTTTTGACTTGTCTGCACTCTAGCGTCTTCAGTTTTTGACCGAGCCTTTTCATATTTCATATGTGTATATTAGGGGTGGGACTTGTAAACGTGTACACGGTTAGTCAATCATAAACGTTTCTAAAAAAAAAACACTAACCGTGTACACGCACTCATCGGTTGCATCCGAAAAGTTAAAAAAAATTACGTCCTATCGTCTGATTCCTAACCACTTTTCTTTAAGCTGCGTAAAACGTCATGAGGTAAAGGAAAGGTGTAAAGGGGACTCTTTCACAGCTTAGGGAGAGAACCGCGCTAATAAGAGAATCCGAATGCACTTACACTAGGCACAGTGATCACCCGCCTCCTGCCCGTCGTGTTTGTTTGTTCTCGTGATTGGCCGGTCATCGCGGAATTGCGGGATAGCATTTCCTCCTTTCTTTTCAAAAACGATGGTTCAGTGTACCCTATGCTAAAAGTGATAAATTAGGAAGCATTGTGGCACCTTTCCTTTACATTTAAAGAATCCCAACACTTATCATGACTGCCTCGTAAATACTTCCGGATCGTTTTCTAGGAGTTAGGAACTTTCCTAAGCAAAAAAATACTATTCGGACGCAGCCATCGTCTCCACGCTCAGCTCCTCTTTATGTTGCTTTAAAACACGATTGGTTAATAGCTCATTATTTTTATCTCACATATTGTTCACTGTGTTTTTTACATTTTTGGTGGACATTCTGTCAGCCGCCTATATTTGCCTGCACAATGTCATCCTCGCGTCTGCTCGTTAAAAGAAAAGCAAATTCATTTAGTTATTTGAATGAGAACATGTAAAACACAGTTTACATTTCTTTTTGTTTTAGCTTTGTGGATGTAAAAAGTGTTTCTCAATTTAGTTTTACTTTATCAGCTGCTTTTCCTCCTCAATTAGGCTACAATTCACTTTAATTAGGCTATGAAACGTAACGATAGTGAGACGCAGCTCCCGCTGTGAGTGAGGGATGCAGTTTGCTGTTTAAGTTTACGAATCAAATTGTACAAAAACAAGGTACAATAATAAGGACAATGACAAAAAAGCAGAGCTAAACTGCTAGAGTTCATTCATGTCCATGTTCTTGCTTGTAAAAATTATGATTTTCGTTTATGGTTAATTCATTTACAATGGTGAAAGGGCCTAACATTATTCATTTAGTTGTGATTTTATGCCCATCTGATGTAGGCTGTAATTTTGTATTGGAGTAACCTACAAATTCACTGTTATTGATTTAATAAACGTATCTGACTGATAACTGCTTTAATTGTTGTGTGGACTGTGTTATTGGAATGGTGACAGTGCCCTCTAACAGTTGTATAGCGGTCAAAATCCACAAACTCTGAAGACACGTGTGCACGCTTAGAATTTTTTGTACATGTTCCCACCCCTAGTGTATATATGGTCATAAGGTCTAGACCAAGTTCAATAATGAGCCGAATCGGACCGATACTTTGGCCTATAGGGGGCGTTCCAATTTGGCCATGTTTGGTCAAGCGGGTGCGGTGGCTTTGCCACTATTTTTTAATGAAACGCTGGTATCAGGTTGGTGTGCTGTGTTTGATTCTCTGAGCCCTGGTATCGGGACTGACAGACGGTTGGGTGTGTCCCTCATCTACATGCTGTGATTGGCTGTCTGCGCAGGCAGCCTGTGAGGAGGGGTGATGGAGCGGCACAGCTCGGCCGGACGCGCTCTGTCGGACTCTGCGCAGAGGGTCCTGGCAGCACTGAGAGCGCAGTACGCTGAGAGAGCGGCACAGCGCAGACGGAGTGAGTCGGTCCCTCTCTCACACTGCAGTGTGCATTCGCTGAAGAGCTCTGAGAAACACTGTTTATTAATCCTTTCAGCGCCGTGGGCAACTATAGTTGCCCGATGATGTAAGATATCAAAATCAGGCGCTGTTGAAAACCTATCATGTGGCAACTCGTTTAAAAGAGCTCCCGCAGGGGAGGGTTAGGGTTAGGGGAGCTGCTCCCACAGGGGAGCTCTTCTAAACAAGTTGCCACATGATAGGTTTTCAACAGCTCAGAATAACTACATTTTTAATTCCTTGAAAATGTATTCGGCGCTCAAAGGGTTAATGAAGTGTATGAACGGGATACGAAGAAGGACCCCGGGCAGGACTGTGTACTTTTATTGGCTTTAAGGGTTTGAAGAAAATGTTTTGAGAAGAAAAGATGTGCACTTGTTTGTTGCTGTGCCATCGAGCCTCCGCTCATTACAGGCCTCTTGTCTTTCGATCAGGTGTGAGAACTGCAGCACTAAATCAGATTTTTACATGAAATTACAGTTAATACCTCCAGAATTTGAGTGCACAGCTTGTTAGTTGAAGACTTTCACATGGTAGGAGGGAGGGGAAACCATGTTCTCTGCCGTGGAATGATGTGATCGTAGTGGGCGATTCGGGATCTGAATGCGGGGATAGGAATTTGAATGAGTCAAAGGATGTGGTTAGTCATCCGTACTCCTGTCCATGCTCTCACTTTACCTGCCGTGTTGTGGTTTATGTTAGGGTGGGTGATGGTGCTGTGGCCCCTGGCCCCTCTGCAGTGATGGTGCTGTGTCCCCTGGCCCCTCTGTAGTGATTGTGCTGTGGCCCCTGGCCCCTCTGTAGTGATTGTGCTGTGGCCCTTGGCCCCTCTGCAGTGATTGTACTGTGGCCCCTGGCCCCTCTGTTGTGATTGTGCTGTGGCCGTTGGCCCTTCTGTAGTGATTGTGCTGTGGCCCCTGGCCCCTCTGTAGTGATTGCGCTGTGGCCCTTGGCCCCTCTGCAGTGATTGTACTGTGGCCCCTGGCCCCTCTGTAGTGATTGTGCTGTGGCCCTTGGCCCTTCTGTAGTGATTGTGCTATGGCCCCTGGCCCCTCTGTTGTGATTGTGCTGTGGCCCCTGGCCCCTCTGTAGTGATGGTGCTGTGGCCCCTGGCCCCTCTGTAGTGATTGTGCTGTGGCCCTTGGCCCTTCTGTAGTGATTGTGCTGTGGCCCCTGGCCCCTCTGTAGTGATTGTGCTGTGGCCCTTGGCCCTTCTGTAGTGATTGTGCTATGGCCCCTGGCCCCTCTGTTGTGATTGTGCTGTGGCCCCTGGCCCCTCTGTAGTGATTGTGCTGTGGCCCCTGGCCCCTCTGTAGCGATGGTGCTGTGGCCCCTGGCCCTCTGTAGTGATGGTGTTGTGGCCCCTGGCCCCTCTGTAATGATTGTGCTGTGGCCCCTGGCCCCTCTGTAGTGATGGTGCTGTGGCCCCTGGCCCCTCTGTAGTGACTGTGCTGTGGCCCCTGGCCCCTCTGTAGTGATGGTGTTGTGGCCCCTGGCCCCTCTGTAGTGATTGTGCTGTGGCCCCTGGCCCCTCTGTAGTGATGGTGCTGTGGCCCCTGGCCCCTCTGTAGTGACTGTGCTGTGGCCCCTGGCCCCTCTGAAGTGATGGTGCTGTGGCCCCTGGCCCCTCTGTAGTGACTGTGCTGTGGCCCCTGGCCCCTCTGTAGTGACTGTGCTGTGGCCCCTGGCCCCTCTGTAGCTCTGAGTGTCTGTGCTTTTATCTGCTGCAGCTGCTCTGAGGCGCATGGAACAGGAGGAGCTCTGCAGCACAACAGCACTGAGCTCAGGTGTCGGGGGTCAAAGAGGAGCAGGCAGGTGTGTGTGTCTGCGTGTGTGTATGTGAGTGTGTGTGTCTGTGTGCGTGTGTGTGCGTGTGTGTGTGTGTGTGTGTGCGCGTGTGTCTGTGTCCGTGTCTGCGTTTCTGATTGGTCAATTAAAGCATTCTAGTTGGACGCTGGCTAGACGAAACTTTTTTGTTTCAAATCGGTATTCTGGATATATTTATTTAGTGAATTGAATTCAGGGGCACATAACGTGAAGCCACTGTATTTTTTTTTCAGGGATTTTTAACTTGTCCGATGGGCAAGTGAATTTCTCTTCCACTTGTCCGACAATAAAATCTCCTTGTGTCCCGGACAAGCGCTAATGTCGAGCCCCGTGTGAAGATCCAGAGTCTGGTGCTGATCGCACTGGAATCAGCACTGCACACACATCACCATATAGTCATGGACGGATTGACTTGAGCGCAGGCAGGAAGCAATTAACCAAAAGAAATAAGATTTATCCACCACAGAAACATGATACCCAAACTTTTATAACTTGAAAATATACTAAAAATAAGGCAGAAACAAAAAAATAAGGATCTCGTTCAAACTCAGAATGTATTTAGAAAAAAATAACAACTTAAAACTTTGCAATACAGATAAGAAAAGACGGTATATAATCCAAATGAAGCGAGCCAGAAAGAAAGGAAAAAACTCCGTGCACTCTTGTGGTGCCTGGGGCAGTGGCACTTTCATGCCAAAAGGCTGCGCCGAGAGTGGGCTGAAAGCTCGCCAGCTCTGACCAGTCTAACGTCGGCTCAGCGGAGGCGCAGCTGACGCAGTGGTCAGCAGCGAGGGGTGCGCACATGTCACCGAAACTTCACAGACAGGTTTCCAGGATGTCAAGTATTCATTTCAATGTAACAAATCTATAGTGAATATTCGGCATCTGACCGTCTCAATCCCTATTAGCTACAACAGAGAGAAGAAAACAAATTAACGCAAGTTGGTCGTCCAACTTTCTTCCCTTAAATGGCATGTCCTTCACAATCCGATGGTTATTGAAGCATAATTAATACGAAAACTCCAATGTCTGAAGATGATTTTCAGTCCTTGATTAGATGTGCTTTAATTTCCTGATGAGTGTGTGTTGGAAAGGAATGTTTTTGTTTGTTTGTTGTTTTTTTTTTTTTTTTAAATAACATTTAGCCTGGTCAGTTATGTGAACAACATTGTCGGCCGTACGTATCCAGCCACACACACCGCGGAGTGCGCGCACATTAGAATAAAAGATATCGGGCGACAAGACATAGGCCGATGTGTTAAAACAGTATTCTGCTGGAGGTTAAAATTTCTACATGTTGAAACAGACACTGAATGAATATTTATTTTATTTAATAGATGGCCTAAATAAATAAATAAATAGGCTAAATAAATAAATAATAATGATTAGGCTATAAAATAATTTTATTTTTAAATCTGTAAGTCAGCTGGACGCGTCTGCCAGACTTTATGGTGCAATAGCCTGTTATAATTTGTAGCAGAGCAGAGTCGTATTTCGTTGCGGTTGGTGACTATCTATGCAGTATTACTGAGTTTGTGACAATCATCACCTTGGTGGTATTCATTTAATTTGGGCACCCACGGGCAAAAACATAAATCGGCACCTATATGGCACAACAAGAGAAGAGGCCAGGAGTCGGACTTCAACAACTTTTTTTTTTTTTTTTTTTTTTTGTTCAAACGAACATGAATGTGCAATAACCAAGTCACATCAAATGTAACAGAAGTGCAATAAAATTATTAAATTACAGCCATATAGTCCACAAAAATCTCTAGAATGAATAAAAACGAACGAAGCTGTGTAGCCTATGCCGACATAATAGCACCTGGCATTGAGACAGACCAGTAACTCACAATGCTGGCTTCTTTATTAAAAAAAAAAACTGACTTTCGACTTTTTTTTGCCCTTTTTTGTGAAACAACAACTGCTTCAAACTGTGCAATATCAAATAAATTACACCGTTATAACGAAAATATCAAAATTATAGGTTGCGTGCGCACCAAAAAAAAAAAAATATCGATCACGGACTTGATGGTCGATTACCATGGCAACGATTGAAGCTTCGAAGCTTCGATTTTTTTGGGGTCAGCCCTATTATGTAGTCACCCCGGCATCTGCGTTGCAAGGTTAGAGTTTTGGTGCAAGTGTTGAAATACTCTAGTACCTTACAAGTAATGATGAATTTGCAACTATTGTTGTATTATACCCATTGCATAGTAGATGGACAATCATATTAAAGAATGTCCTCCCATATTTACGAATTACAAAGGCCCATAGGGCCCATCTGGTCTTTCGTGCAAATGTTGAAATACTCTAATAATACCTTACAAGTAATGATGTGTTTACAACTGTTGTTGTATTATAACCATTGCATAGGGGATGGAGAGTCATATTAAAGAATATCTACCTAAAATTATGAATTATAAAAGCCCATATGACCTGTATGGACTTACTTAAAGTTTTGCAAGTGTTGAAATATTGTGGTTTCTTTTAGTTACCCTGATGATTGTGTTGGTGATGCCGTAATAATTGCATATGTTATTGTCCAATAAAAATAAAAATAACTGATGGATGTTTTTGTTGTTTGTTGAGATTGCATACATTATTTTACTTTTATTAGACTTTACAGGACCCTGATCAAATGTTTAACACCACGTTAACTTCACTTGTACCATTCCATCTGTAAATTTTATATTTTTATGCAGAAAATATCCTAAGATGTGTTTTAAAATCACAACTGGATGTAAGGGAAATTGTTCTTTTAGTTGTGCATTTTTGAAAAGCAGTTGCAATAGGCGAGCTCTGCTGTTCTCCATCAGCTCGTTTTCTCGTGTTATTTGTAGTGTTTTTGTTTGTTGTGCTGGTTGTTTGATGCGTGAGTCAGTGTTTGATGCTGATGGGACTGGCTGGTTTCACACACACAAGTGCAGCGGGACTGAAGGCTTGTGTCGGCTGTTCCTCTGGCAGGAATGAAGAGGACTCCCACCCAAGTGACGGTCTGTTTTCGCTGCAGGGGCCCCCAGAGGGTGAGGGTGCAATCGGGGGCCTTGGGGTGGCTCCAGAGAGCGGGAGAGGGGCCACAGAGCGCCTGGGGTCTCAGTGTGACTCCAGCAGAATGGGAGGCACTCAGGCTAATGGCCCCTGGGAGCAGGAGCTGTGTCGAGGGGCCAGGAGAAAGGGGCTGACTCTGGGGCCCCTGAGAGCCCCAGAACAGAGGCAGTGTGGCAGGCTGCTGTGTGCGCCCTGGAGCTGTGTCTCTACAGAGAAACCGCAGAGTGAGAGGGGGATTGAGGGGGCGGGGTCAGAGGCGGGGCATTCACTGCTGAAGGGGCAGGGCAGAGGCTGTGGGGGTGGGATGTGGTCAGCGGCGGGGCTGGATTTACAGGGGCCTGATGACTGCGCCAGGGAATGTGTGGAGGAGCTGCCGTTCAGGCGGCCCCTGGAGAGAGACAGTGCGACTGAGGATAAGGGGAGGGGGCCCTGCCGAGCAGGGGTGCGTTTCGGGGCGGGGCCCGCTTTAGCGCAGGGTGGAGTGGCCTTATCTTCTGGGAGTGAAGCTGTTTTTACAGAGGTTGACTGTGCCTGGAGCCCTGCCTGCAGATTCGTTGCAGCAGGAGATTGTCTGAGGGACGAGGACAGATTGTGTCTGTACAGGGAAACTGGGCCACAGCAGGACCAGATAGGAGGCGACAGGGAGGAGCAGGCTGGAGGCTACAGGGAGGAGCTGGCTGCAGGCTACAGGGAGGAGCAGGCTGGAGGCGACAGGGAGGAGCAGGCTGGAGGCGACGGGGAGGAGCAGGCTGGGGATTATAGGGAGGAGCAGGCTGGAGGCGACGGGGAGCAGTTTGAGATGGAAGCACACTCAGGTGAGTGCAATATATAAACTAGCCAAAATGACACATTCATATCCTTTATATTCATGTGATTAAATTCTTTTATTTTGAAGCACTGGAAAAAGCTGAAACCTCCAGTACAAAGCCCAGGGTGTACACCCTAGCAACCATGTACAAACACCCTAGCTACCACCCAGAACCCCATATTAACTGCCAGTTTCTTCCTATCAACCACTTGAAAACCACCCAGAAACACCATAGCAACCATCTTGCACACCCAAGCAACTCGCCTTTAAAGGTCCTATATTATGCCGTATTTAGTTATTTAAAACATATCCAATGGGTCTTTAACCCCTTTGTGCAGATGTGTCCGCTAGCGGACATGGAGCTGCAAATTTATGCACGCAGTTACACTCTTCTATCACTAGATGACACTCCCGGATCAATTATTCGATATTCACAAGCAAGCCGAGCTCGAACACGGTTTAGAATATGGACGAGTTCACTCCCATCCATAGACTGTATAAAAAGATGGACGCAGCACCCTGGTCTGAAAAACGAAGCCCATGCGGAAGTACCGTAGAATGGCATTCTATTTAATGGCCAGCAGATGGCGACGTCGGTGGTTGCAGAAAGAAGTTCAATGCTGTAGAAGTCTATGAGAAAATGACCCTACTTTCCCACCTGATTTTTCATTTTAAATAATGATTTTTTCACATTATTTTATGGTAGCTATAGCAAGTTTCAAGTCTCCTTTGATATATCATGATGTTCATTTTTGTAAATTATGGTCCCATATAGACTAGAATAAAGGATAAAGCCAGAATATGCTTTAGGGGCGTGGCTATCCTTTGGTCCTCGTCCGATATGGTCAGATCCAGAGCCACAATCCTCCCCGGATCTTCAGTACATGCTCTCGTCCAATAGAAATCACATCCGGTTTCAAAATGACAACATGGTGCAATTCAAATTGCCAAAATTGAGGTTTCCTTTATGGTATGCTGAAACCAATGGGTGACGTCACGGTTGCTTCGTCCATCTTTTTATACAGTCTATGCTCCCAATCCTGTTTTTCAGGAGTTGCCTGAATTAAACTCCTCATCTAAGCCTGATTTGCAAACTGCTCAATATCCTTGCCCATAGTATCTATCCAGCGGTTTAAAAAAATGATCTCTTGCGACAGACAAAAAATCTTTGTCCTCTTTAGCAACCACTTCAGCTACAGTGAGCCAATGGTATCCCAATTTGTAGTTAAGAAAAAACACTTTTCTGAAGCTAAAATTTGGCTTGGTATTAATACTATGTCATTCTACTATCAATTATAGTCAACATATATCAAAAACATGTAGTTCCCTACCATGGATTTGCGTGTAGATTCCTCCATCGACGAATTCAGCGCTCCCTTATATTCTCCTAAGTACTCATGTTGCTAGCCTATCACTCAATGATTTACTTTGGCTCATCTGCGTAACTGCACACTTATAGTTCACACCCATGTGAAACTTCCCAGTGATGATGTATTGATATGTGTCTTATCCAATTCCAGAGAGAATAAACTTTCCATTGTAACTGAAAGTCATTGATCAGACAATCAGAAATGTATACAAGCCTTTGCATAAGGGCAAGGTAGGTTGTATTCTCTTAATGTTGAGCACAGTGGCGCAGCTGAAAATGATGCGATTTCAAGAAAAAAAATACTTCCAAAACCGGCATGAAGTGTTCAGTTACATTTACGGGATTTAAATAAGGTACAGACATGGTCAGTGGGAATTATTTCAAATTAAACAGGACCGCAGGGTTCCTTCTACTGGATACATCTGTTTCTGGAGGAAGGATTCAATGAGGAAATACTGCTACTGCTATTGTAGTGGCATTTTCTGAATGTGGCCTTTTGTTTTGGAATTTATACCGTATTCAAGCAAATCGAATGCCAAGGTTTTGGCTTGTTTATTATGCCAACAACTCAGGGACTTCTCTAGATCCCCTGGTATGTTCATTGCACCATTCTGTTCAATCTAGGGTAGAATATTGCCTGATTACCTGATAGTGGAATGTCTGGTCTGTTGAAATAAGGTATATTTCAGATATTACTGAGTTAATAAGTTATACTTGTTCCTTATAAGGTGTGGAAAGTGTTTTTATAAGGTTGTGAGCTCGGAAGTGGGAACTGCTGGCTTTTCATTTCAGGGAGAATGTTCTCACCGTTAAATAAGCAGTTCCTTTAATGAGAATGTGTGCTGGCCTGTGGGACTGTGAAGAAAAATTGACTAAATTCTAAACTTTGTCATGAAGAAAAGGTATGTTTTGTGTTTGGAGAGGCCACTGGTGACCACTGATGTCCAACTGCACCTATATTGATAAACTCGTGCTAAATACAACTAGAAAATCATTAATTCATATTGAGTTTTATGCATCAAATGTTGATTTGTGTTAAATATATGATTATTTTATGATTTGACAGTGCGTCATTTTGAGGGATCTTAGAGTGTGGGGAGCCACCTGGATAGCTGTCTTATTTGGCTCTTAGGGAAAAGGTAATGTAGAATTTAATGTTCAGATGAATTTCACTTGTGGTCAAGGAGTTTATGATCCCAGAAATGTATAGTTTTAACTCCCAGCCATTTTTCAATTTTCAGTATTATTTTATTTACAACTTCATTGCTGAATTTTCTTGAAGATTTATTATCCCCCGCCACACGAAGTGGCCGGGGGATATTGATTTGACCTCCGTGCGTGCGTGCGTGCGTGCGTCCGTCCGTCCGTCCGTGCGTCCGTCCGGGATAAAGGAGAACAACTTTTCACAAGAAATATTCGAGATAGGATAACCAAATTTGGCAGATAGGTTCAGACCATGAAGGCCTTGATCGAGTTCGAAAATGAGACCAGCGCGATTATTTTTTCCAGAGTTATTGCCCTTGATTCGCATTTTTGAACTCTGACTACGGTGTCTATAAAGGAGAACAACTTTTCACAAGAAATATTCCAGATAGGATAACCAAATTTGGTGTGTAGCTTAAGACCATAAAGACCTTGATCGAGTTCGAAAATGAGACACGCAGCGTGATTATTTCTCCCGGAGTTATTGCCCTTGATTCACTTTTTTTCAACTCTGTTCACGGTATATGTAAAGGGAACTACTTTTCACGGAAATATTCCAGATAGGATAACCAAATTTGGTGTGTAGCTTAAGACCATAAAGACCCTGATGGAGTTCGAAAATAAGAAGCACACTTTTATTTTTCCCACAGTTATTGCCCTTGTGGCACTTCTGGGAGCCTCTGTTCATAGTATCTTTAAAGAAGACATTTTGGCGGGGGATGTTGTTGACCATGTCTACTTGTTATGTTTGCAGCCCTTTTTCTCTACCAAAATCATGAAAATAAACTGAAATACGATGGAATTCTAAATGTCTCAAGAGTCTTGACTCAGCTGAGCCATTCCTTTCCTCCCTGTGAAGCTGCAATCTTGAATTAGACAGCCTTAAATAAGGTAACACATAAATAACCAGATTTGACTTTTGAGCAACGGGGTTAAAATAATGTTCGAATTCAGTTACAAACACATATCTTACAGACCTCTTCTCTCACCCCGTCTGTGCCAGCGTGAACTATGAGCTGTTTTGAGTGGGCGGGGATACTATGTTAATGGGGCACTGCTCTGATTGGCTGCCTGGCCGCCTCGATTCCAGGGGTGGGTGCAGACCCGAAAACCAGGAAACCAAGATGGCAGGTATTTCAGGACAGCTCTCTGCGGCATCTATCGCTGTAAGACCGTACATGTTTGATCCCGAATCCGACCCCGAACGGTAGGAGGAAGCTGTTGAAGAGTTGCAGCAACGTTTACTGCAGGATGTCAGTGAGTGATGAGCTGAAATGTTGGTGTTTTCCTCGTACTCGCATGTGTGTGGTTGTGGCTGTATTAGCAGTTGTACAAATAGGACAAATTTGTGACTTATCCCGTAAAAATGACATTCTGTTACCTGCTGGAGTGGACCCACTTACTATAAATGTAATTTGCCTTGTTATTTTTATTATTTGTAGCCTGACTTGGGTTGTGTTGGTATATCGATATACCTGGTATTTCACTTTTACCCTTAGTGACGGTATTGGAATGTGTCATAAACGAATATACCGAAAATACCAGGTATACCCGGAAAAATCTTTACTACCCGATAAAAGTAATAATCGATAAAAATGCAGAACCAGACAGTCCACGCGAACTCATGGGTATTTCCGCTGCAACAATTTATGTGTGTATCGTGGGGCAGTCAGCATGTTGTCTGGAACATAACTGTGTTACACTTGCTGCATATACTTCAGTATGTACAGACAGTATACAGATCCTACAGGAATCATACGTAGCCTAGCCAGACATTCCTGATGAAAGGTCGGCGAAGGGACACACACATTTCTTCTTCAAAAAATGGTACAAGCCTCATCGGGTGGTGGAGTTGGGTGGTGGAGATTGCATTGGGTATGGGTGGAGTTGGGTGGTGGAGATTGCATTGGGTATGGGTGGAGTTGGGTGGTAGAGATTGCACTGGGTATGGGTGGATTTGGGTGGTGGAGATTGCACTGGGTATGGGTGGAGTTGGGTGGTGGAGATTGCACTGGGTATGGGTGGAGTTGGGTGGTGGAGATTGCATTGGCTATGGGTGGAGTTGGGTGGTGGAGATTGCATTGGGTATGGGTGGAGTTGGGTGGTGGAGATTGCATTGGGTATGGGTGGAGTTGGGTGCTGGAGATTGCATTGGGTATGGGTGGAGTTGGGTGGTGGAGATTGCATTGGGTATGGGTGGAGTTGGGTGCTGGAGATTGCATTGGGTATGGGTGGAGTTGGGTGGCGAAGATTGCATTGGGTATGGGTGGAGTTGGGTGCTGGAGATTGCATTGGGTATGGGTGGAGTTGGGTGGTGAAGATTGCATTGGGTATGGGTGGAGTTGGGTGGTGGAGATTGCATTGGGTATGGGTGGAGTTGGGTGGTGAAGATTGCATTGAGTATGGGTGGAGTTGGGTGGTGGACATTGCATTGGGTATGGGTGGAGTTGGGTGGTGGAGATTGCATTGGGTATGGGTGGAGTTGGGTGGTGGAGATTGCATTGGGTATGGGTGGAGTTGGGTGGTGGAGATTGCATTGGGTATGGGTGGAGTTGGGTGCTGGAGATTGCATTGGGTATGGGTGGAGTTGGGTGGCGAAGATTGCATTGGGTATGGGTGGAGTTGGGTGGTAGAGATTGCATTGGGTATGGGTGGAGTTGGGTGGTGGAGATTGCATTGGGTATGGGTGGAGTTGGGTGGTGGAGATTGCATTGGGTATGGGTGGAGTTTGCATTGGGTATGGGTGGAGTTGGGTGGTGGAGATTGCATTGGGAATTGATAAACGTGGCTGATGGTTCATCCTTCATGGATCGATGTATCACTCGTCAAGTTTGCTGGAATTTGCGCTTTCAACCAGTCTCTGTGTCTCACTGCAACAAACTCAGACCCATATATCTTACTGTGATGCACTCAGACACTGGTGTAGATCTTACAGTGATGCACTCAGACACTGGTGTAGATCTTACTGTGGTGCACTCAGACACTGGTGTAGATCTTACTGTGATGCACTCAGACACTGGTGTAGATCTTACTGTGATGCACTCAGACACTGGTGTAGATCTGACAGTGATGCACTCAGACACTGGTGTATATCTTACTGTGATGCACTCAGACACTGGTGTAGATCTTACTGTGGTGCACTCAGACACTGGTGTAGATCTTACTGTGGTGCACTCAGACACTGGTGTAGATCTTACTGTGGTGCACTCAGACACTGGTGTAGATCTTACTGTGATGCACTCAGACACTGGTGTAGATCTTACTGTGATGCACTCAGACACTGGTGTAGATCTTACTGTGGTGCACTCAGACACTGGTGTAGATCTTACAATGATGCACTGTGTAGAGAAACACTGGTGTAGATCTTACTGTGGTGCACTCAGACAGATCAGTGATGCACTCAGACACTGGTGTAGATCTTACTGTGATGCACTCAGACACTGGTGTAGATCTTACTGTGGTGCACTCAGACACTGGTGTAGATCTTACTGTGATGCACTCAGACACTGGTGTAGATCTTACTGTGGTGCACTCAGACACTGGTGTAGATCTTACAGTGATGCACTCAGACACTGGTGTAGATCTTACTGTGATGCACTCAGACACTGGTGTAGATCTTACTGTGGTGCACTCAGACACTGGTGTAGATCTTACTGTGATGCACTCAGACACTGGTGTAGATCTTACTGTGATGCACTCAGACACTGGTGTAGATCTTACTGTGATGCACTCAGACACTGGTGTAGATCTTACTGTGGTGCACTCAGACACTGGTGTAGATCTTACTGTGATGCACTCAGGCACTGGTGTAGATCTTACTGTGGTGCACTCAGACACTGATGTAGATCTTACTGTGATGCACTCAGACACTGGATGTAGATCTTACTGTGGTGCACTCAGACACTGGATGTAGATCTTACTGTGATGCACTCAGACACTGGGTGTAGATCTTACTGTGGTGCACTCAGACACTGGATATAGATCTTACTGTGATGCACTCAGACACTGGATATAGATCTTACTGTGGTGCACTCAGACACTGGATGTAGATCTTACTGTGGTGCACTCAGACACTGGATGTAGATCTTACTGTGGTGCACTCAGACACTGGATATAGATCTTACTGTGGTGCACTCAGACACTGGATATAGATCTTACTGTGGTGCACTCAGGCACTGGATATAGATCTTACTGTGATGCACTCAGACACTGGATATAGATCTTACTGTGGTGCACTCAGACACTGGATATAGATCTTACTGTGATGCACTCAGACACTGGATGTAGATCTTACTGTGATGCACTCAGACACTGGTGTAGATCTTACTGTGGTGCACTCAGACACTGGATATAGATCTTACTGTGGTGCACTCAGACACTGGATGTAGATCTTACTGTGCGTGCACTCAGACACTGGATATAGATCTTACTGTGATGCACTCAGACACTGGGTGTAGATCTTACTGTGATGCACTCAGGCACTGGATATAGATCTTACTGTGGTGCACTCAGACACTGATATAGATCTTACTGTGGTGCACTCAGACACTGGATGTAGATCTTACTGTGATGCACTCAGACACTGGATATAGATCTTACTGTGGTGCACTCCAGACACTGGATATAGATCTTACTGTGGTGCACTCAGACACTGGATATAGATCTTACTGTGGTGCACTCAGACACTGGATATAGATCTTACTGTGGCGTGCACTCAGACATGTAGATCTTACTGTGGTGCACTCAGACACTGGATATAGATCTTACTACTGTGATGCACTCAGACACTGGATGTAGATCTTACTGTGATGCACTCAGACACTGGATATAGATCTTACTGTGGTGCACTCAGACACTGGATATAGATCTTACTGTGATGCACTCAGGCACTGGAGGCATCTTACTGGATCAGACACTGGATATAGATCTTACTGTGATGCACTCAGACACTGGATATAGATCTTACTGTGATGCACTCAGGCACTGGATATAGATCTTACTGTGGTGCACTCAGACACTGGATATAGATCTTACTGTGACGCACTCAGACACTGGATAGATCTTACTGTGATGCACTCAGGCACTGGATATAGATCTTACTGTGGTGCACTCAGGCACTGGATATAGATCTTACTGTGGTGCACTCAGGCACTGGATATAGATCTTACTGTGGTGCACTCAGACACTGGATATAGATCTTACTGTGATGCACTCAGGCACTGGATATAGATCTTACTGTGGTGCACTCAGGCACTGGATATAGATCTTACTGTGATGCACTCAGGCACTGGATATAGATCTTACTGTGGTGCACTCAGGCACTGGATATAGATCTTACTGTGGTGCACTCAGACACTGGATATAGATCTTACTGTGATGCACTCAGACACTGGATATAGATCTTACTGTGGTGCACTCAGGCACTGGATATAGATCTTACTGTGACGCACTCAGACACTGGATATAGATCTTACTGTGATGCACTCAGACACTGGATATAGATCTTACTGTGACGCACTCAGGCACTGGATATAGATCTTACTGTGACGCACTCAGGCACTGGATATAGATCTTACTGTGATGCACTCAGGCACTGGATATAGATCTTTACTGTGATGCACTCAGGACACTGGATATAGATCTTACTGTGATGCACTCAGGCACTGGATATAGATCTTACTGTGCGTGCACTCAGGCACTGGATATAGATCTTACTGTGATGCACTCAGGCACTGGATATAGATCTTACTGTGATGCACTCAGGCACTGGATATAGATCTTACTGTGGTGCACTCAGGCACTGGATATAGATCTTACTGTGATGCACTCAGGCACTGGATATAGATCTTACTGTGGCGCACTCAGGCACTGGATATAGATCTTACTGTGACGCACTCAGGCACTGGATATAGATCTTACTGTGATGCACTCAGGCACTGGATATAGATCTTACTGTGATGCACTCAGACACTGGATATAGATCTTACTGTGATGCACTCAGACACTGGATATAGATCTTACTGTGACGTGCTCTCAGCACTGGATATAGATCTTACTGTGACGCACTCAGGCACTGGATATAGATCTTACTGTGATGCACTCAGGCACTGGATATAGATCTTACTGTGGCGCACTCAGGCACTGGATATAGATCTTACTGTGGTGCACTCAGGCACTGGATATAGATCTTACTGTGATGCACTCAGGCACTGGATATAGATCTTACTGTGCGTGCACTCAGGCACTGGATATAGATCTTACTGTGGACGCACTCAGGCACTGGATATAGATCTTACTGTGTGACTCAGGCACTGGATATAGATCTCAGACACTGGATATAGATCTTACTGTGATGCGTGCTCAGGCACTGGATATAGATCTTACTGTGACGCACTCAGGCACTGGATATAGATCTTACTGTGGCGCACTCAGGCACTGGATATAGATCTTACTGTGACGCACTCAGGCACTGGATATAGATCTTACTGTGATGCACTCAGGCACTGGATATAGATCTTACTGTGATGCACTCACAGGCACTGATATAGATCTTACTGTGACGATCACTCAGGCACTGGATATAGATCTTACTGTGGTGCACTCAGGCACTGGATATAGATCTTACTGTGACATACTCAGGCACTGGATATAGATCTTACTGTGACGTACTCAGGCACTGGATATAGATCTTACTGTGACGACTCAGGCACTGGATATAGATCTTACTGATGATGTACTCGGGCATTTTGGATATAGATCTTACTGTGACGTACTCAGGCACTGGATATAGATCTTACTGTGACGCAAGACAAAGGCACTGGATATAGATCTTACTGTGACGTACTCAGGCACTGGATATAGATCTTACTGTGACACACTCAGGCACTGGATATAGATCTTACTGTGACGCACGTACTCAGGCACTGGATATAGATCTTACTGTGACGTACACTCAGGCACTGGATATAGATCTTTGTGTGTGTACTCAGGCACTGGATATAGATCTTACTGACGCGTACTCAGGCATTGGATATAGATCTTACTGTGATGCTGTGCTCAGGCACTGGATATAGATCTTACTGTGACGTACTCAGGCACTGGATATTCTTGTTTTATTGAGTTCATTTTAAGCACTGGATAGATCTTATTTGCTGGACGTACTCTTAGGCACTGGATATAGATCTTGAAAACCTGCAGTAAAATTGCAGGAATCAGTCTGGAGAATACTTATATATATATGATCTTATATGTGACGTACTCAGAGGCACTGGCACAGGATCTTACTGATGATTACTCAGGCACTGGATATAGATCTTACTGCCATCTGCACTCAGGCACTGGATATAGATAACAGACTTAAAAACTGTGACGTCCCTCAGGCACTGGATATAGATCTTACTGTGACACGTTTATTTATTTATCTATTGGATCCTTTGATGTGTGTATGTGTGAGTTGTATTGGATTTTGATTCACTGGATATAAGGCATCTTGGGAGATCTTACTGTGACCATGGCACTGGATATAGATCTTACTGTGACTCAAGCACTGGATATCAGATAGATCAGACTGGATATAGATCTTGGATATAGACAAACTGTGGCTCTGGATATATAGATCTTACTGTGGCATACTCAGGCACTGGATATATATCTTACTGTGAGATCTCAAGGCACTGGATGTAGATCTTACTGTGGCACTCAGGCACTGGATATTTTTTTTTTTTTTAACAAATTTGGCTCAGGCACTGGATATAGATCTTAATGTGACAATCCAACAACTGGATATGATCTTATTTGCGTCTCGGGCACTGGATCCCCTGTTACTGAGAGTGACAGACTGGATATAGATCTTACTGGATGCCTGTCAGGCCCTGGATCTTTTATGCTCTGTGGCGTACTCAGGCACTGGATATAGATCGGAGGATACTCAGGCATAAACTGGATGAGATCTTACTGTGAATGCTCAGGCACTGGATATAGATCTTACTGTGAGCAATTTGAATTAAGCACTGGATTTTGATCTTCCTAGCAGTCCCTTCCCAATTGGATATCCCTGCTGTGATTTAGCTGGAATTGTGCGCTGTTCTGAAAAGGCTTACTGTGACCACTGCCGGGCACTGGATATAGATCGAACTGTGGCGTCCTGGCACTGGATATAGATCTTACTAATGACGTGCTTAGGCACTGGATATAGATCTTACTGTGACGCACTCAGGCACTGGATATTGATCTTACTGTGACGTACTCAGGCACTGGATATAGATCTTACTGTGACGTACTCAGGCACTGGATATAGATCTTACTGTGACGTACTCAGGCACTGGATATAGATCTTACTGTGACGTACTCAGGCACTGGATATAGATCTTACTGTGACGTACTCAGGCACTGGATATAGATCTTACTGTGACGTACTCAGGCACTGGATATAGATCTTACTGTGACGTACTCAGGCTCTGGATATATACTGGACAAAGAAAGTTAGGGCTCACTCTGATTTTTAATATTGAAATATGATATGGAACATAATTTGAACTATCAAATATTCAAAAATTGGGGTGATCCCTAATTTTCTTTGTCCAGATATAGATCTTACTGTGACGTACTCAGGCACTGGATATAGATCTTACTGTGATGTACTCAGGCACTGGATATAGATCTTACTGTGACGTACGCGGGCACTGGATATAGATCTTACTGTGACGTACTCAGGCACTGGATATAGATCTTACTGTGACGTACTCAGGCACTGGATATAGATCTTACTGTGACGTACTCAGGCACTGGATATAGATCTTACTGTGACGTACTCAGGCACTGGATATAGATCTTACTGTGAAAGTTAGGGCTCACTCGGGATTTTGGATATAGATCTTACTGTGGAACATAATTTGGCTATGGATAAATATTTCAAATTCAAAAATTGGGGTGATCCCTAATTTTCTTTGTCCAGTATAGATCTTACTGTGACGTACTCAGGCACTGGATATAGATCTTACTGTGACGTACTCAGGCACTGGATATAGATCTTACTGTGACGTACTCGGGCACTGGATATAGATCTTACTGTGACGTACTCGGGCACTGGATATAGATCTTACTGTGACGTACTCAAGCACTGGATATAGATCTTACTGTGACGTACTCAGGCACTGGATATAGATCTTACTGTGACGTACTCAGGCACTGGATATAGATCTTACTGTGGCGTGGATATAGGCACACTCAGGCACTGGATAGATCTTACTGTGACGTACTCGGGCACTGGATATAGATCTTACTGTGACGTACTCAGGCACTGGATATAGATCTTACTGTGACGTACTCAGGCACTGGATATAGATCTTACTGTGACGTACTCAGGCACTGGATATAGATCTTACTGTGACGTACTCAGGCATTGGATATAGATCTTACTGTGACGTACTCAAGCACTGGATATAGATCTTACTGTGACGTACTCAGGCACTGGATATAGATCTTACTGTGACGTACTCAGGCATTGGATATAGATCTTACTGTGACGTACTCAGGCACTGGATATAGATCTTACTGTGACGTACTCAAGCACTGGATATAGATCTTACTGTGACGTACTCAGGCACTGGATATAGATCTTACTGTGACGTACTCAGGCACTGGATATAGATCTTACTGTGACGTACTCAGGCACTGGATATAGATCTTACTGTGACGTACTCAGGCACTGGATATAGATCTTACTGACGCACTCAGGCACTGGCGTACTCAGGCACTGGATATAGATCTTACTGTGACGATCACTCAGGCACTGGATATAGATCTTACTGTGACGTACTCAGGCACTGGATATAGATCTTGTGACGACGTACTCAGGCACTGGATATAGATCTTACTGTGACGTACTCAGGCACTGGATATAGATCTTACTGTGACGTACTCAGGCACTGGATATAGATCTTACTGTGACGTACTCAGGCACTGGATATAGATCTTACTGTGACGTACTCAGGCACTGGATATAGATCTTACTGTGACGTACTCAGGCACTGGATATAGATCTTACTCAGGCACTGGATATAGATCTTACTGTGACGTACTCAGGCACTGGATATAGATCTTACTGTGACGTACTCAGGCACTGGATATAGATCTTACTGTGACGTACTCAGGCACTGGATATAGATCTTACTGTGACGTACTCAGGCACTGGATATAGATCTTACTGTGACGTACTCAGGCACTGGATATAGATCTTACTGTGACGTACTCAGGCACTGGATATAGATCTTACTGTGACGTACTCAGGCACTGGATATAGATCTTACTGTGGCACTGGATATAGATCTCAGGCACTGGATATAGATCTTACTGTGACGTACTCAGGCACTGGATATAGATCTTACTGTACTGTGGCGTACTCAGGCACTGGATATAGATCTTACTGTGACGATAGGCACTGGATATAGATCTTACTGTGACGTACTCAGGCACTGGATATAGATCTTACTGTGACGTACTCGGGCACTGGATATAGATCTTACTGTGACGTACTCAGGCACTGGATATAGATCTTACTGTGACGTACTCAGGCACTGGATATAGATCTTACTGTGACGTACTCAGGCACTGGATATAGATCACTGGATCAGGCACTGGATATAGATCTTGTGACGTACTCAGGCACTGGATATAGATCTTACTGTGACGTACTCAGGCACTGGATATAGATCTTACTGTGACGTACTCAGGCACTGGATATAGATCTTACTTACTGCACTGGATATAGATCTTACTCAGGCACTGGATATAGATCTTACTGTGACGTACTCAGGCACTGGATATAGATCTTACTGTGACGCACTCAGGCACTGGATATAGATCTTACTGTGACGTACTCAGGCACTGGATATAGATCTTACTGTGACGTACTCAGGCACTGGATATAGATCTTACTGTGACGTACTCAGGCTCTGGATATATACTGGATATAGATCTTACTGTGACGTACTCAGGCATATGGATATTGATCTTACTGTGATTTCAAATTCAGGCATTGGATATAGATCTTACTGTGACGTACTCAGGCACTGGATATAGATCTTACTGTGACGTACTCAGGCACTGGATATAGATCTTACTGTGATGTACTCAGGCACTGGATATAGATCTTACTGTGACGTACTCAGGCACTGGATATAGATCTTACTGTGACGTACTCAAGCACTGGATATAGATCTTACTGTGACGTACTCAGGCACTGGATATAGATCTTACTGTGACGTACTCAGGCACTGGATATAGATCTTACTGTGACGTACTCAGGCACTGGATATAGATCTTACTGTGACGTACTCAGGCACTGGATATAGATCTTACTGTGACGTGCTCAAGGCACTGGATATAGATCTTACTGTGACGTACTCAGGCACTGGATATAGATCTTACTGTGACGTGCACTCAGGCACTGGATATAGATCTTACTGTGACGTACTCAGGCACTGGATATAGATCTTACTGTGACGTACTCAGGCACTGGATATAGATCTTACTGTGACGTACTCAGGCACTGGATATAGATCTTACTGTGACGTACTCAAGCACTGGATATAGATCTTACTGTGACGTACTCAGGCACTGGATATAGATCTTACTGTGACGCACTCAGGCACTGGATATAGATCTTACTGTGACGTACTCAGGCACTGGATATAGATCTTACTGTGACGTACTCAGGCACTGGATATAGATCTTACTGTGACGTACTCAGGCACTGGATATAGATCTTACTGTGATGTACTCAGGCACTGGATATAGATCTTACTGTGACGTACTCAGGCACTGGATATAGATCTTACTGTGACGTACTCGGGCACTGGATATAGATCTTACTGGATATCAGGCACTGGATATAGATCTTACTGTGACGTACTCAGGCACTGGATATAGATCTTTCTTACTCAGGCATTGGATATAGATCTTACTGTACTCAGGCACTGATATAGATCTTACTGTGACGTACTCAGGCACTGGATATAGATCTTAAACGATACTCAGGCACTGGATATAGATCTTACTGTGACGTATTCGGGCACTGGATATAGATCTTACTGTGACGTACTCAGGCACTGGATATAGATCTTACTGTGACGTACTCAGGCACTGGATATAGATCTTACTGTGACGTACTCAGGCACTGGATATAGATCTTACTGTGACGTACTCAGGCACTGGATATAGATCTTACTGTGACGCACTCAGGCACTGGATATAGATCTTTACTGTGACGTACTCAGGCACTGGATATAGATCTTACTGTGACGTACTCAGGCACTGGATATAGATCTTACTGTGACGTACTCAGGCACTGGATATAGATCTTACTGTGACGTACTCGGGCACTGGATATAGATCTTACTGTGACCTACGCGGGCACTGGATATAGATCTTACTGTGACGTACTCAGGCACTGGATATAGATCTTACTGTGACGTACTCAGGCACTGGATATAGATCTTACTGTGACGTACTCAGGCACTGGATATAGATCTTACTGTGACGTACTCAGGCACTGGATATAGATCTTACTGGATACTCGGGCATGGATATAGATCTTACTGTGACGTACTCAGGCACTGGATATAGATCTTACTGTGACGTACTCAGGCACTGGATATAGATCTTACTGTGACGTACTCAGGCACTGGATATAGATCTTACTGTGACGTACTCAGGCACTGGATATAGATCTTACTGTGACGTACTCAGGCACTGGATATAGATCTTACTGTGACGTACTCAAGGCACTGGATATAGATCTTACTGTGGCGATCTTACTCTGGGCACTGGATATAGATCTTACTGTGAAACTCAGGCACTGGATATAGATCTTACTGTGACGTTCTCAGGCACTGGATATAGATCTTACTGTGACGTACTCAGGCACTGGATATAGATCTTACTGTGACGTACTCAGGCACTGGATATAGATCTTACTGTGACGTACTCAGGCACTGGATATAGATCTTACTGTGACGTACTCGGGCACTGGATATAGATCTTACTGTGGACTGGATATAGATCTTACTGTGACGTACTCAGGCACTGGATATAGATCTTACTGTGACGTACTCAGGCACTGGATATAGATCTTACTGTGACGTACTCAGGCACTGGATATGATCTTACTGTGACGTACTCAGGCACTGGATATATAGATCTTACTGTGGATATAGAGGCACTGGATATAGATCTTACTGTGATATTTCACTCAGGCACTGGATATAGATCTTACTGTACGTACTTGTGGATATAGATCTTACAGCGTGCTCAGGCACTGGATATAGATCTTACTGTGACGTACTCAGGCACTGGATATAGATCTTACTGTGACGTACTCAGGCACTGGATATAGATCTTACTGTGACGTACTCAGGCACTGGATATAGATCTTACTGTGACGTACTCAGGCACTGATATAGATCTTACTGTGACGTACTCAGGCACTGGATATAGATCTTACTGTGACGTACTCAGGCACTGGATATAGATCTTACTGTGACGAAACTCAGGCACTGGATATAGATCTTACTGTGACGTACTCAGGCACTGGATATAGATCTTACTGTGACGTACTCAGGCACTGGATATAGATCTTACTGTGACGTACTCAGGCACTGGATATAGATCTTACTGTGACGTACTCAGGCACTGGATATAGATCTTACTGTGACGTACTCAGGCACTGGATATAGATCTTACTGTGACGCACTGGATAGAGGCTCCAGGGATATAGATCTTACTGGATACTCAGGCACTGGATATAGATCTTACTGTGACGTACTCAGGCACTGGATATAGATCTTACTGTGACGTACTCAGGCACTGGATATAGATCTTACTGTGACGTACTCAGGCACTGGATATAGATCTTACTGTGACGTACTCAGGCACTGGATATAGATCTTACTGTGACGCACTCAGGCACTGGATATAGATCTTACTGTGACGCACTCAGGCACTGGATATAGATCTTACTGTGGCACTGGCACTGGATATAGATCTTACTGTGACGTACTCAGGCACTGGATATAGATCTTACTGTGACGTACTCAGGCACTGGATATAGATCTTACTGTGATCTGGCACTGGATATAGATCTTACTGTACTCAGGCACTGGATATAGATCTTACTGTGACGTACTCAGGCACTGGATATAGATCTTACTGTGACGTACTCAGGCACTGGATATGGATATACTCAGGCATTGGATATAGATCTTACTGTGACGTTTTCAGGCATTGGATATATGATCTGGAACATAATTTGAACTATCAAATATTGGAAATTCAAGATATTACTGATGTGCTAACTCAGGCACTGGATATAGATCTTACTGTGACGTACTCAGGCACTGGATATAGATCTTACTGTGACGTACTCAGGCACTGGATATAGATCTTACTGTGACGTACTCGGGCACTGGATATAGATCTTACTGTGACGTACTCAGGCACTGGATATAGATCTTACTGTGACGTACTCAGGCACTGGATATAGATCTTACTGTGACGTACTCAAGCACTGGATATTGATCTTACTGTGACGTACTCAGGCACTGGATATAGATCTTACTGTGACGTACTCAGGCACTGGATATAGATCTTACTGTGACGTACTCAGGCACTGGATATAGATCTTACTGTGACGTACTCAGGCACTGGATATAGATCTTACTGTGGACTCAGGCACTGGATATAGATCTTACTGTGACGTGCTCAGGCACTGGATATAGATCTTACTAGATCTCAGGCACTGGATATAGATCTTACGACGTTCTCAGGCATTTTTGGATATAGATCTTACTGTGACGCATGGATATAGATCAAAGGCACTGGATATAGATCTACTGTGACGTACTCAGGCACTGGATATAGATCTTACTGTGACGTACTCAGGCACTGGATATAGATCTTACTGTGACGTACTCAGGCACTGGATATAGATCTTACTGTGACGTACTCAGGCACTGGATATAGATCTTACTGTGACGTACTCGGGCACTGGATATAGATCTTACTGTGACGTACTCAAGCACTGGATATAGATCTTACTGTGACGTACTCAGGCACTGGATATAGATCTTACTGTGACGTACTCAGGCACTGGATATAGATCTTACTGTGACGTACTCAGGCACTGGATATAGATCTTACTGTGACGTACTCAGGCACTGGATATAGATCTTTACTGCACTCAGGCACTGGATATAGATCTTACTGTGACGTACTCAAGCACTGGATATAGATCTTACTGTGACGTACTCAAGCACTGGATATAGATCTTACTGTGACGTACTCAGGCACTGGATATAGATCTTACTGTGACGTACTCAGGCACTGGATATAGATCTTACTGTGACGTACTCAGGCACTGGATATAGATCTTACTGTGACGATGCTCAGGCACTGGATATAGATCTTACTTACTGTGGCACTGGATATAGATCTTACTGTGGCACTGGATATAGATCTTACTGTGACGCGTACTCAGGCACTGGATATAGATCTTACTGTGACGTGCTCAGGCACTGGATATAGATCTTACTGTGGCGTGGATATAGATCTTCAAGGCACTGGATATAGATCTTACTGTGACGTACTCAGGCACTGGATATAGATCTTACTGTGACGTACTCAGGCACTGGATATAGATCTTACTGTGACGTACTCAGGCACTGGATATAGATCTTACTGTGACGCATTGGGCACTGGATATAGATCTTACTGTGACGTACTCAGGCACTGGATATAGATCTTACTGTGACGTACTCAGGCACTGGATATAGATCTTACTGTGACGTACTCAGGCACTGGATATAGATCTTACTGTGACGTACTCAGGCACTGGATATAGATCTTACTGTGACGTACTCAGGCACTGGATATAGATCTTACTGTGACGTACTCAGGCACTGGATATAGATCTTACTGTGACGTACTCAGGCACTGGATATAGATCTTACTGTGACGTACTCAGGCACTGGATATAGATCTTACTGTGACGTGCTCAGGCACTGGATATAGATCTTACTGTGACGTACTCAGGCACTGGATATAGATCTTACTGTGACGTACTCAGGCACTGGATATTGATCTTACTGTGACGTACTCAGGCATTGGATATAGATCTTACTGTGACGTACTCAAGCACTGGATATAGATCTTACTGTGACGCACTCAGGCTTTGGATATAGATCTTACTGTGACGTACTCAGGCACTGGATATAGATCTTACTGTGACGTACTCAGGCACTGGATATAGATCTTACTGTGACGTACTCAGGCACTGGATATAGATTACTGTGACACTCAGGCACTGGATATAGATCTTACTGTGACGTACTCAGGCACTGGATATAGATCTTACTGTGACGACTCAGGCACTGGATATAGATCTTACTGTGTACTCACGCACTGGATATAGATCTTACTGTGACGTGCTCAAGCACTGGATATAGATCTTACTGTGACGACATTAGATCTTACTGTGACGATATAGATCTGTGACGCACTGGATATAGATCTTACTGTGACGTACTCAGGCACTGGATATAGATCTTACTGTGACGTACTCAGGCACTGGATATAGATCTTACTGTGACGTACTCAGGCACTGGATATAGATGTGACGACTCAGGCACTGGATATAGATCTTACTGTGACGTACTCAGGCACTGGATATAGATCTTACTGTGGCGTACTCAGGCACTGGATATAGATCTTACTGTGACGTACTCAGGCACTGGATATAGATCTTACTGTGACGTACGCAGGCACTGGATATAGATCTTCAGGCACTGGATATAGATCTTACTGTGACGTACTCAGGCACTGGATATAGATCTTACTGTGACGTACTCAGGCACTGGATATAGATCTTACTGTGACGTACTCAGGCACTGGATATAGATCTTACTGTGACGTACTCAGGCACTGGATATAGATCTTACTGTGACGTACTCAGGCACTGGATATGGATAGATCTTACTGTGACGTACTCAGGCACTGGATATAGATCTTTACTGACGCGTACTCAGGCACTGGATATAGATCTTACTGTGACGTACTCAGGCACTGGATATAGATCTTACTGTGACGCACTCAGGCACTGGATATAGATCTTACTGTGACGTACTCAGGCACTGGATATAGATCTTACTGTGACGTACTCAGGCACTGGATATAGATCTTACGTACTCAGGCACTGGATATAGATCTTACTGTGACGTACTCAGGCACTGGATATAGATCTTACTGTGACGTACTCAGGCACTGGATATAGATCTTACTGTGACGTGCTCAGGCACTGGATATTGATCTTACTACTGGCGTGCTCAGGCACTGGATATAGATCTTACTGTGACGTACTCAGGCACTGGATATAGATCTTACTGTGACGTGTACTCAGGCACTGGATATAGATCTTACTGTGACGTACTCGCACTGGATATAGGGCACTGGATATAGATCTTACTGTGATATACTCAGGCATTGCACTGGATATAGATCTTACTGTGACGCACTCAGGCACTGGATATAGATCTTACTGTGACGTACTCAGGCACTGGATATAGATCTTACTGTGACGTACTCAGGCACTGGATATAGATCTTACTGTGACGTACTCAGGCACTGGATATAGATCTTACTGTGACGTACTCAGGCACTGGATATAGATCTTACTGTGACGCACTCAGGCACTGGATATAGATCTTTACTGTGACGTGCTCAGGATCTTGGATATAGATCTTGGATATAGATCTTACTGTGACATACTCAAGCACTGGATATAGATCTTACTGTGACGTACTCAGGCACTGGATATAGATCTTACTGTGACGTACTCAGGCACTGGATATAGATCTTACTGTGACGTACTCAGGCACTGGATATAGATCTTACTGTGACGTACTCAAGCACTGGATATAGATCTTACTGTGACGTACTCAGGCACTGGATATAGATCTTACTGTGACGTACTCAGGCACTGGATATAGATCTTACTGTGAGATCTTACTGTGCTCAGGCACTGGATATAGATCTTACTGTGACGTACTCAGGCACTGGATATAGATCTTACTGTGACGTACTCAGGCACTGGATATAGATCTTATCTTGACGTACTCAGGCACTGGATATAGATCTTACTGTGGATACTCAGGCACTGGATATAGATCTTACTGTGACGTACTCAGGCACTGGATATAGATCTTACTGTGACGTACTCAGGCACTGGATATAGATCTTACTGTGACGCGTACTCAGGCACTGGATATAGATCTTACTGTGACGTACTCAGGCACTGGATATAGATCTTACTGTGACGTACTCAGGCACTGATATAGATCTTACTAGATCTTAGGCACTGGATATAGATCTTACTGTGACGTACTCAGGCACTGGATATAGATCTTACTGTGACGTACTCAGGCACTGGATATAGATCTTACTGTGACGTACTCAGGCACTGGATATAGATCTTACTGTGACGTACTCAGGCACTGGATATAGATCTTACTGTGACGTACTCAGACGCACTGAGGCACTGGATATAGATCTTACTGTGACGTACTCAGGCACTGGATATAGATCTTACTGTGACGTACTCAGGCACTGGATATAGATCTTACTGTGACGTACTCAGGCACTGGATATAGATCTTACTGTGACGTACTCAGGCACTGGATATAGATCTTACTGTGACGTACTCAAGGCACTGGATATAGATCTTACTGTGGCGTACTCAGGCACTGGATATAGATCTTACTGTGACGTACTCAGGCACTGGATATAGATCTTACTGTGACGTACTCAGGCACTGGATATAGATCTTACTGTGACGTACTCAGGCACTGGATATAGATCTTACTGTGACGTACTCAGGCACTGGATATAGATCTTACTGTGACGTACTCAGGCACTGGATATAGATCTTACTGTGACGTACTCAGGCACTGGATATAGATCTTACTGTGACGTACTCAGGCACTGGATATAGATCTTACTGTGACGTACTCAGGCACTGGATATAGATCTTACTGTGACGCACTCAGGCACTGGATATAGATCTTACTGTGGCGTACCCAGGCACTGGATATAGATCTTACTGTGACGTACTCAGGCACTGGATATAGATCTTACTGTGACGTACTCAGGCACTGGATATAGATCTTACTGTGACGTACTCAGGCACTGGATATAGATCTTTACTGTGACGTACTCGGGCACTGGATATAGATCTTACTGATATAGATCTTACTCAGGCACTGGATATAGATCTTACTGTGACGTACTCAGGCACTGGATATAGATCTTACTGTGACGTACTCGGGCACTGGATATAGATCTTACTGTGACGCGTACTCAGGCACTGGATATAGATCTTACTGTGACGCGTGCTCAGGCACTGGATATAGATCTTACTGTGACGTACTCAGGCACTGGATATAGATCTTACTGTGACGTACTCAGGCACTGGATATAGATCTTACTGTGGCACTGGATATAGATCTTACTGTGGCACTGGATATAGATCTTACTGTGACGTACTCGGGCACTGGATATAGATCTTACTGTGACGTATTCACAGGCAGCAGACGTGATTTACTCAGGCACTGGATATAGATCTTACTGTGACGTACTCAGGCACTGGATATAGATCTTACTGTGACGCGTGCTCAGGCACTGGATATAGATCTTACTGTGACGTACTCAGGCACTGGATATAGATCTTACTGTGATAGGCATGGATATAGATCTTGACGTGACTCTCAGGCACTGGATATAGATCTTACTGTGACGTACTCAGGCACTGGATATAGATCTAGTGACGTACTCAGGCACTGGATATAGATCTTACTGTGACGTACTCAGGCACTGGATATAGATCTTACTGTGACGTACTCAGGCACTGGATATAGATCTTACTGTGACGCACTCAGGCACTGGATATAGATCTTACTGTGACGTACTCAGGCACTGGATATAGATCTTACTGTGACGTACTCAGGCACTGGATATAGATCTTACTGTGACGCGTACTCAGGCACTGGATATAGATCTTACTGTGACGTACTCAGGCACTGGATATAGATCTTACTGTGACGTACTCAGGCACTGGATATAGATCTTACTGTGACGATATAGATTGGGACTCAGGCATTGGATATAGATCTTACTGTGACGTACTCAGGCACTGGATATAGATCTTACTGTGACGTACTCAGGCATTGGATATAGATCTTACTGTGACGTACTCAGGCACTGGATATAGATCTTACTGTGACGTACTCAGGCACTGGATATAGATCTTACTGTGACGTACTCAGGCACTGGATATAGATCTTACTGTGACGTACTCAGGCACTGGATATAGATCTTACTGGATATAGGCACTGGATATAGATCTTACTGTGACTCAGGCAGGCACTGGATAGATCTTACTGTGACGCGTACTCAGGCACTGGATATAGATCTTACTGTGACGTACTCAGGCACTGGATATAGATCTTACTGTGACGCGTGCTCAGGCACTGGATATACGCGGGCACTGGATATAGATCTTACTGTGACGTACTCAGGCACTGGATATAGATCTTACTGTGACGTACTCAGGCACTGGATATAGATCTTACTGTGACGTACTCAGGCACTGGATATAGATCTTACTGTGACGTACTCAGGCACTGGATATAGATCTTACTGTGACGTACTCAGGCACTGGATATAGATCTTACTGTGACGTACTCAAGCACTGGATATAGATCTTACTGTGACGTACTCAGGCACTGGATATAGATCTTACTGTGACGTACTCAGGCACTGGATATAGATCTTACTGTGACGTACTCAGGCACTGGATATAGATCTTACTGTGACGTACTCAGGCACTGGATATAGATCTTACTGTGACGTACTCAGGCACTGGATATAGATCTTACTGTGACGACGTACTCAGGCACTGGATATAGATCTTACTGTGACGTACTCAGGCACTGGATATAGATCTTACTGTGACGTACTCAGGCACTGGATATAGATCTTACTGTGACGTACTCAGGCACTGGATATAGATCTTACTGTGACGTACTCAGGCACTGGATATAGATCTTACTGTGACGTACTCAGGCACTGGATATAGATCTTACTGTGACGCTCAGGCACTGGATATAGATCTTACTGTGACGCGTGCTCAGGCACTGGATATAGATCTTACTGTGCACTGGATATTGATCTTACGCACTCAGGCACTGGATATTAGATGGATTACTGTGACGTACTCAGGCACTGGATATAGATCTTACTGTGACGTACTCAGGCACTGGATATAGATCTTCTTACTGCACTGGATATAGATGCTCAGGCACTGGATATAGATCTTACTGTGACGCTCAGGCACTGGATATAGATCTTACTTACTGGATATAGATCTTACTGTGACGTACTCGAGCACTGGATATAGATCTTACTGTGACGTACTCAGGCACTGGATATAGATCTTACTGTGACGTACTCAGGCACTGGATATAGATCTTACTGTGACGCGTACTCAGGCACTGGATATAGATCTTACTGGATATAGATCTTACTGTGACGTACTCAGGCATTGGATATAGATCTTACTGTGACGTACTCAGGCACTGGATATAGATCTTACTGTGACGTACTCGGGCACTGGATATAGATCTTACTGTGACGTACTCAGGCACTGGATATAGATCTTACTGTGACGTACTCAGGCACTGGATATAGATAGATCTTACTGTGACTCACTCAGCTGGATATAGATCTGGATATGATCTTCAGGCACTGGATATGATCTTACTGTGGCGCACTCTGGATGGATATAGATCTTACTGTGACGTACTCAAGCACTGGATATAGATCTTACTGTGACGTACTCAGGCACTGGATATAGATCTTACTGTGACGTACTCAGGCACTGGATATAGATCTTACTGTGACGTACTCAAGGCACTGGATATAGATCTTACTGTGACGCTCAAGGCACTGGATATAGATCTTACTGTGACGTACTCAGGCACTGGATATAGATCTTACTGTGACGTACGAGGCACTCAGGCACTGGATACTGGATATAGATCTTACTGTGACGTACTCAGGCACTGGATATAGATCTTACTGTGACGTACTCAGGCACTGGATATAGATCTTACTGTGACGTACTCAGGCACTGGATATAGATCTTGGATCAGGCACTGGATATAGATCTTACTGTGACGTACTCAGGCACTGGATATAGATCTTACTGTGACGTACTCAGGCACTGGATATAGAACTGGATATAGATCTTACTGGATACTCAGGCACTGGATATAGATCTTACTGTGACGTACTCAGGCACTGGATATAGATCTTACTGTGACGTACTCAGGCACTGGATATAGATCTTACTGTGACGACTACTCAGGCACTGGATATAGATCTTACTGTGACGTACTCAGGCACTGGATATAGATCTTACTGTGACGTACTCACTGGCACTGGATATAGATCTTACTATGGCGTACTCAGGCACTGGATATAGATCTTACTGTGACGTACTCAGGCACTGGATATAGATCTTACTGTGACGTACTCAGGCACTGGATATAGATCTTACTGTGACGTACTCAGGCACTGGATATAGATCTTACTGTGGCGTACTCAGGCACTGGATATAGATCTTACTGTACTGGGCACTGGATATAGATCTTACTGGCACTCTGGCACTGGATATAGATCTTACTGTGACGTACTCAGGCACTGGAGCATC